>VZRR01004853.1:850324-965560 GCA_013398015.1 Oreocharis arfaki | reverse complement strand
CCCCGCAATGAGGGGCTGTCCCCGGCCCGCCGTCCGTGTGCCCTGAGCCCCACCGGGGACCCGCCGAGTCCCAGGGGCCGGCGGATCCGGCCGCCACTTGGGTCACAGAGTCACAGCGTAAGCTGACTTGGAAGGGACCCACAAGGGTCATCGAGTCCAGCTCCTGGCCCTGCGCAGCACCATCCCCAAGAGTCACACCATGTGCCTGAGAGCATTGTCCAAATGCTTCTTGAGCTCTGTCAGGCTGGTGCTGTGACCACTGTCTTGGGGAGCCAGTGCCCCAACACCCTCTGGGTGAAGAACATTTTCCTAATATCCAATCTAAACCTCCCCTGACAACTTCAGGCCGTTCCTGTCACTGCTCACCACAGAGAAGAGATCAATGTCTGCCCCTCCTCTTCCCCTCATGAGGAAGTTATAACTGCAATGAGGTCTCCCCTCAGTCTCCTCCAGGCTGAACAGACCGAGTGCCCTCAGCTGCTCCTCATACACCTTCCCGTCAAGGTCCATCACCACCTTCATTGCTCTCATTTGGATGTTCTCTTAGGTTTTTTTTTTTTATTGTGGTGCTCAAGAATGCCCCCAGCACTTGAGGTGAGGCTGCCCCAGTGCAGAGCAGAGTGGGACAATCCCCTCTCTTGCCTGGCTGGCAATGCTGTGCCTGATGCCTCACAGGACACACTTGGCCCTTCTGACCACCAGGGCACTGCTGGCTCATGTCCAACTTGCCATTGACCAGGACCCCCAGGTCCCTTTCCATGGCACTGCTTTCCAGCATCTCATTCCCCAGTCTGTATGTACCATACCAACCAGGGTTGCCCCATCCCAGGTGCAAAGTCTGGCACCAGTCCTGCACTGCAGGGGGTATTTGCAACTGGTCACTATAAAATTGACACTACAAAAATAATGTTACCAAGACACTGGTCAGGGTCACAACATGTTGGGGCTCACATGTTCCTCCATCCTCACTGAAGGCCTACACAACTGGTTTTTAACAAGTGTGCGCTTGTCATCCTGCAGGAAAGCTCTGCTCCCTGTTTTTCCACACAGCAACATCACCTGTGAACACCTGGGCACGGGAAGCACTCTCACTGATGCACCAGAAGA
Organism: Oreocharis arfaki; assembly: GCA_013398015.1. Taxonomy (NCBI): domain Eukaryota; kingdom Metazoa; phylum Chordata; class Aves; order Passeriformes; family Paramythiidae; genus Oreocharis; species Oreocharis arfaki. The sequence goes on along the minus strand of VZRR01004853.1, from coordinate 964,453 downwards.
CACGCTGAGAGCCAGGCAGCTGATCCTCCATGACAGGTACTGGGAATCACGTGTCTCCACCACAGACCCTGGCCATTCTTTATTTCTTTATGCATCAGCCGAAGGTCAAGGCTGACATGTCACCTGCTGATATGTGGGTCCAGCAACAAGTAAAGTGCAGGAAGGTACCAAAATGTCAGGGATGTTGACCAACAGAGGTTGGTTTTCAAGGGGCACTCACTGTTCAGGGGCCCGCGCTGCAGTAGTCAGTGCAGAGGCACAGGAAGCTGTCTAACAGTAGTACCACTGTGACCTAGGCAACAAGACATTTTCACAAAACATGTAGGTCAGGAGGGAATTAGCCAGCACAGGGGCAAAACATGAAGAAGTGGCATCCTCACATGCACTGCTTGCTTTCTGGAAAAAAAAAAAAAAAAACCAAAAAAAACCCCACAACTTTTTGGTTTGGATCTGAGCTCCTGCAGCTAAAATGGCTATTGGGTGAGCCAGCGCTCCACCACAGCCAGCTGCAAGCTGCATCTCTGAGGTGATGCAGGCATTGCATCTGCAAAGCCGCTATCCGTCCCCTCTGCCTCTTTGCCCTCCTCAGGAACCACCTCCCAAAAAGCCCACCAGGGCAACAGGCCTTCATCCCACCCGTCCTTCCAGCTTACAGCTGTGCTGCTGCAGGGGGATGGAGTCAAATTCCAGAGGGAGAGAGGGAGGCAAAGCCACCTGCAATGCAATCAAGTGACTACTGTGGGAAGAAGCCAGGCAGAAAAGGAAGGATGATTTACTGACACAAGCTAAGCCAATATAAACACTTATGATACAGGTGCCTGTGCTCTCAGATATTGCCTGACTTAATTCAATTGTTTTGTAAACCGATTTAGTTAAATCTGTATAAAACTGGTGTTTAAACAAGCTCAAACAGTGTTTAAAATGTTGCTAATAAAACATATCACCATAAAACAAATATATATTACCAAGGCTTCCTTTTTGCTGACAGGACACATCCTTTTTCTATTTCTTTTTCCCTCTGTTCTTTTCTTTAGAGGTTGTACATTCTGCTGTGCCATTACTGTCTCTTTCTGTACTGTACAAAAATAGGGTTGTCTCCATTCAAAAGTCTGCAAGTCCACCTCTAGCATTTCTCACTGTTGTGTAAAGCAGAGCTGGGGAGACATTTATTTATTTTTCTATAACCTTCAATAAAATTCAACCCAGAGCAATATTTTTAAGCAGATTTTAAGCAAAGTAGTTTATTCTGGATCCAGCCTGACCCCTTTCATTCTTTCCAAACTGACCTATCTTACAGTTTGGAGTTATTTAATCACTCTGAAAAGATGTTCCCATTTTTCTTGTTTTCAGCAAGGTCACTTTTTTTTAGCAATGTTAGTATTTTTTGGTATTTTAAGTCCTATTGCAAAATCACCCAAATCAAAATTTATCTGTGTCCAAAATTAACTGTTTCAAAATACCAATATCTTCTCTCAAACTTGGCCCAAATGCCCAATTAGTTTGGTCTCCTCCACCAAAACCCTTTCATTTTTTAAACAAATGCATGACAGAGTTATTAAAAAGAAGACAAAATTACTGTACCCCTAGTAGAAGTCAGCAACAGTAGGACTAGCATAAGTCAACTTTTCCCTATACACATCTCTTTTTGTGGTCTTTGATTCATTCAGAAGAGAAATTTTCGCAAGTGCTTCCAGGATCCAGCTGTTTGCACACCTGCATGATGCACTGGAGCAATCATTCCCTTGGGGAGGCAGGTGAGGGGTGGCTGGAGCAGCCACACTAAGCAGCAGGATGAAAATGATGAAAAAAGGGACACATTTGAAAAAAAGGTGGTGGGGGGACAGGAGACAGCAAACTTCATATATCAGGTGGGCAGCTCTGAAGGAGTTAGGAGGGGCACACAGAACCAAGGTGGGCTGGGGCTGGTCTGTGGAAGGCATAGGAAGCAGCCTCTGGACAGGTAGGGAAGCAGGAACCAGTTAATCTCTGAGGCAGTGTGAGAGCTATGGGCTCTGGAATGAAAGGGGCCAGAATGCCAAGCTGGGGTGAGTGGCTGGAGGATGCACCCCTAAGTGGAACTCTAGCTTGGTGAGCATCCCCTGTCTGCTACTACTACAGTTAAATGGCACCCAGAGGCAGCCACCTTCTTGCCCAGAGAGCAGCCTGGCCTCCTACCCCCCTGCCACGCAGTTCTGCTGATTTCTAGCCTAGAAGCCAGGCAGCCACGGAGCACAACTACACAGCATGTCAGTACCTCAGAGGAGCCCAACCAAGCCCCCACGGCCTCACGTTGATGCTATCTGAAGAGCACAGACCCTCCCCTGAGGAAAATGGTGTGCATACAAAATCTCATGGGAGAAGTTGTCACCCACGCTCTCCCATCTGTCCCAAATTCTTGCTCTTTATCCGTCCCATAGCCCCTTTCCACTGCAAGACAAAGCTGCAGATTGGCTCGGGTGCCAGCACCGGGGTTGGCTCCTAAGAGCTGTGTTAGGAAGGGAACTCTGCTCCAAAGGACACATTCAGAGTAAGCCCTGTGTACATTTGGCAGGGATCATAATCCACAACCACCCAGCCTGGCGACATTGCTGGAGGCCTCAAGAGTAGACAGTCCAAGCCAGGATTTGTGATTGTTTACCTTGACATCCATTTGGATACACTCCAAGTGTAGACAAGGGATTTAGATGCCCAGATTATTTGCCCTCATGGCAGCAATGCACAAACACAACTACTAGGAAGATTAGAGATACTCCATCTGCTTAAATTGCTCCCCTTTTCCTGCCAGCTCTGATAACCATGATGATGGGGATTTAAGCCCCAGTGCTACTAACTGTGACTGGCACCAGTGTGATGATTATATTTCCCATTGGACCACCCTTCCAGCTCTGTGCAGTCCATCTCTGCTCATCTCATCACAGCAGTAGTCTCATCTCTGCTGGTAGGGCCTCGTTCCTCATCCCCCATCAACAGTCCCCAACAGCTCCTGTGCGAGGCACTAGATAAAACTGTAGCAGAAAGATGGCTCTTGCCTTTTTATTTGGCTGTTTAACCAAACGGAGATAGTACAGATCATGAGAAAAAACAGCAGACAACAGAAGGAATTAGAGGAATTGTAGATCTTAGTTGCCTTCGCATGATTGCAAGTTCTTATGCTAGTTTTATTCATACTTCGAAATGTCACCTCTTTGGGCTGTGGCCAAAAATATTAAGTCCCAGTCCACAGTGGAAAAATAGAGGCTTCAACTAAAAGTATCTTTACTAAGCTTTAACTAAACCATTTGTTATCAGTAATTGCTACAAAATAAGAGGCACTGTTCAGCCCTGCATCTTTGGAATGAAATGCTAGAAGTAATTATGAGTTTAAGAGTGCAATTGCATAATGGTTTAATCTCAAGCACTTTCCTTGGTGGTAGACAATTCTGTTGTTAAGCTGTGAACTCAGAGTGTGTTTTAGCACTTTTGCCTCCCTGTGTCATTTGGACCTGGAGAGCAAAGTCTTCCACGACTTCAAGTGCTCAGTGTTGTGGTTCTGCTCCCCAGAAAGAAGGCCCTTCCCAAAGCACACCCTTGCCTTGTGAACAACATTTTCCATGGACTCGGGGGAATTTCACCAATTCTGAATCCACTAAAACCTTTTTCTAGCACAAGTTAGGGGTCTCCTAAACAAATAAAGAGACAGCTCAACCTGACTCATATTTGAGAACACAGATAAAGGAACAGTTGACACTAATCTCCCTGGGAGGAAGCCACACGTGTTTACTGTGCTATTGCAAGCTTAAGCCTTCCAGCAGTGCACACACTGGTGTCTCGTAATCTTCCCCTCTGACCCTTCTCCTAGAGTGGGTCAATTGTGGTAGATTATGGGAAGTTAGTGATGGTGGTTGATGACTGATTTCAGAGCATGTGTTCCCAAACTACCAGAGAGGAATAATTTGATTCATATGAACCCCCTCCTTTTACTTTTCTCTTTCTGCAGCAAGCCCAACACTCATTAAGACTGGTTGTTGATTATCTGCACTCATGTCATCCCATCTCAGTATCTCAGCCACGAGATGCAGCTTCTCTTCTTATTCCTGGCAGTCAAATGCAGTAAACCTGTGCATTCTCTCATGCTTTTGGGTGTCCTAGCTTATCCTTTTGGAGGGTCAGAGGATGCTTTCAGAGCCATTCAAACCCCTGGTGCATTCAAATAAATTGCCTTTTTCTTTTTCTTTTTCTTTTTCTTTTTCTTTTTCTTTTTCTTTTTCTTTTTCTTTTTCTTTTTCTTTTCCTTTTCCTTTTCCTTTTCCTTTTTCCTTTTCATCATCTAAAAATCACTGTTCACCTTCTAGGGCTGACAGTTATTCCCACACACTCAGAAGCAACAAAACACAAACAGACTATGTCCTTTGTAATCAGCTTTAGCACGTAAGGGCAGAGGTACCCAAAGCTGTCCTTCTGGAGGGAAAGAATGGAGGGAAGCTGTGACTGGGGAGTGTGCTCATAATAATGTTTATCTGACACGCAGCCCACGAATTCTGATGGGATGTAACCTGATGGCCACCAACACAAGACCTTTTGCTAGGCTTTTCAAAAGGTTTTCACAAGCTGAGACTCACCTGTGGACTGCAAGGGAGGAGCTGCAGTGGGACATACATTGTTTAGAGTGAACTGTAGGACATGCAAGGAAACAGGCAGCTGGACAGCATAGTGAGGACCATCTCCTCAGAGTGTGACAGCTCCTAGACCTCTTCTTTCATCTGTTATGCAATTCAACAACTGAGACTCCAATATGCTAGTGCAACCCAGTGCTATGCAATGAAGCAAGCAGGCTGTGGTTGTAGGTTTCACAGCAGAGACTGCAAGGCATTGAATCTGCAGAGACCAAAGTCATTGCTGTGAAAGCACATTTCATCACTCTTCCCATGAGTGGAAAAGCTTACACCTCCTTCCTTCTCACCCCCAATACCCCAAAAGACATTCAACTGCATTGTGTAACAGGGAAAAACTTCATCTGCAGGACAGGTCCACGGCACCAGGACTTCTCCCTTGCCCTTGGGCACAGGCAAAGGAACTTTGTATCACACAAAGCAAATTGCTGATTTGGAGTTGGATTGTCACAGAAAGCCATTAAATGACAGAGACAAGGAATAAGAGAGAAGGATGGCGAAGAGTCAGTTTAGATGGAAGAACAATTTTGTGAGTTGTTTTTTGTTTGGGTTTTGAAGAATAAGAGCATTGCACTTCCAGCATATGATGCACAGTAAATGCTGAAAGGCCAAGCGGAGCAAAAAAAGGGAAAAGACCCTGAAAACCTTCAACACATTATTGAAATACGAGAAGGAAAAGGTTTTGTTTCCATGGCAACATATCCTATGGTGCTTCTGCTGGAGCAATCTACAAGAAAAAGAGGACTTTCCATGTTAGGTATGCCAGTGAAGTGAATGATAATGACGGAGACCCCTTCCCTCAACTGAATGCATTTGTAAATTTTCTACTTGATGTGTGTAACCTTTTCCTTTTCCTTTTGCCCCAGATGTTACACAGATGTTACACAGGAAATGGATGTCTCCATAGATGACATAGTGAGCTCCAAGGCAAGTGTAGGTGACTGTTGCAGGCCAAATGTCTGTGAAGGTTTGGGTGCATTGTGGTTTTTTGGCCTTCCATGATGCTGCTTTGCTGTATGAATATGGCCCGAGATGTCAACAGAAACTTTAGAGTTAAAATCATTCTTGACTGCAGATTTTGGAATAAGAAGTTGCAGTTTTTCATCCAAGACAAGAGGACTTTGTTTCCAACTGTCACCTCCTATTTCTCACATACATATATGTCAAAGCTGAGGTGCTCCATGGTAGCTGTTTTGCCACACAGCAGCATGGCCTGAAAGAATTCAAAAGAAAAAAAAGGGAATATGAAACAGGAGAGGGAACTGAAGAGATACAGAAAATAATGATATGAGAAGAACCGGAACAGGACTCCAAACATAGCTTTCACCCTCTTGTGAAGAGCATCACTGGATCATCACTTACTAAAAATGATGAGCTGCAATACTAAAACTATCAGTCTGTGGTATGGTGATGCTCAGGAGCACAAAGAGAGGCATTTATGCATGTTGTAACCCAAGTGGGTAAGAGAAAGATTTAGGTATCTGTATTTTCCAGAGGGGAGGCAAGCATGAATTGCAAAAGATTAAAATACCTTGACTAAAGTTGCAATGGAAGTTTGTGATAGAAGTGGTTGAACCTACAGCTCCTGACCTCCATCCAAATGTCTGATGATATAAATGTCTCTGGAGTAATATCTCCAGGTGTTCAGTTGAAGAATTCTGCAGATGCAGCTCAGCTGCCAAGACCCAGCATAATCGTACCAATGGAATAAATGCAGGCAGCACAGCAGCTCCATGGTCATGGGAACATAACAGACACTCCTCTGCCCATCATGGTTTCAGCAAAGACATTGTCTTCCCAAACTATAAATAGCACTAACTAAATGAACAAACAAAAACAAACAAACAACCCCCCTCAAAAAAATAAACCCACAAAAAATAAAAAAACACCAAAACCAAAACAAAACAAACCAAGAAACACCAAACCCCAACCCAGCAGCCTTCAGCCATAATAGCCTATTACACAGCGGAAGCAGGAGAGCATTTACCAGCTGGAAGGAAGATATCACTGCATTGATCAGCTCCAATATACTCACTTAGGGCAGCAACAACCACCCTGTCCAGTATTTTGAGGACCAGACTATGAAAGGACATGCTGGGAAAAATTTCTATTGGACAGGTCTGTCTGGTGTCCTTCCTCCTCATTTTGACTCTGCCTGACTAACTTTTGGGAAAAGAAATATGTAGAGGAGGCAGGTGGAGACTGAAATGTGCCAATAACTAGAGAAAACAAGTACCTGTGCTCTCAGGTTCTGATGCCAGGATCGGCAGCAGGGGAACCGGTTACAAAACTGTGCTCCAAGTGAGCAATCTTAGCACCTCTGGATCCTGAAGGGGAAAATGTACATAATTGTTAGGCCTGGACAGCATTACCCTTTCTTCACTACAGGAAAGGAGCTGGCAGTAAATGCCAATCACAGCCTGAAGCTGGCAAAGCAGTTACAGAAAGCAGGCCAGACAGAGACCGAGGGCCATAGACAACACCCTCCCATCGCTCTCTGCCGTTTTGCCTTGCAATGCTTTCCCTCCTCAGTGCTACAGACTGGCCTCCAGCCCTTCTTTCATCCCACCTAATCCAGTGCCACTGGCAGTGACAGCCAGAAGTGCAAAACTCCTGTGGCATTTTGTCCATTGTGTTTTCATGTTCTGCCCCAGACATCTATCACGGATTTCTCTTGTACACTCTTGGGGACACACAGGATTTATGTATCTACATCTGTGCATCCATGAGGCTCTGGTCTTCTTTAGCCTGATGTCACTATAATCATTAAGGATAACATCACATTAACAAAGAGGTAGATTTCTTTCCTTGATCAGGCTTCAGAAAAGCAGGGTGACCATTTCAGAAGAAGGGAATTGGATTTTGAGCCAAGCATGTCTTTTTTACTTCTCTTCCTTGCAGTACTCTCCATGAAAAAAAAAAAACCCTTCAGGGTTTTTCTACAGGGCTCCTCTGCAGCTCTGCAAAGCTGCCAGAAGGTGGTCCTGGAGAAGCATTTTCAGCAGCCCTTGGAAGGCTACAGGAGGGCTACAGTGACAGAGTGACACTCACAGCAAGTCAGAGTGCAGGACTCTTGGCATGCCGACTTGACAAGTGTGACAGGATTGAATAGCCCACAAGCAGCACAAAGCCTGTAAGTGATCAGCCTCCCAGCTCACCTCAGATCTCCATGCTCAGGTACAGGTATCACATCCTCCTGGGCTAGGGAGTTCACAGGTTGGAGTTCAGCATGCAGGACTCTGGAGGGGCAAAGCAGCAGCTGGAAAAGGTCTGAGGAGAGCTGGAGCACAGCTCCCCTGTGAACACTCCCACAGCATGGAGTCTCTCCCAGCCCAACACTGAGGGCATCCTAACTGGCTGGCTTCAAGACAACATGGCACTGTAATTCTCATCTATCCACTATTAAATTATCTCTTTCCATTACTCCCTTTCCCTGCAGAACTTTGAGAAGCATAAGGACCATCTGAACATCTGGTGGCTTTATACAGCTCATAGGCTTCTCTGAAATCAGAACTGGTTCTCTAGGTCCATCTATGCTAGAGATGCCCCTTGCGCTGGAGGAGCATCAGGAGTGGGAGCCAGTGTACAGCCTTGCACACAGCCTGCCCGAGGGGAAATAGGGTTTTCATCAGCTCCTTTTTGCTAGAGGAGCTGCACCCAGCTCATCATCATCTCTCCCAGTACAAGCTGGTAAATGGGCAGAGAGCTCAGAGCCTTCTCCCTCCTGTGAGGACACCCCATCCACAGCTGTGCACCTAGATAAAGTGCCAACAAATTATGGAGGCGAGGCAGAAAATCATTCCTACAGTTCCATTTGCAAGATAAATTATAGCATCTGCTTCTGAATTCAAACGAGAGCAATGCTGCAGCCTTTCTAACCTGCTGCTCTTGCTGCACTCGTCACCATTTTCTGGCTGTTCGGGGAGCTTCTGTGAAAGGGAAGCATTAACGGACCTCACACGGCTATTAGCAGATGCTTGTCTGGATTGCAATAGAGATCATGACTTGTGTGGTTGCCCACAGCCTCAGAAAAATTGTCTAGGACTGAAATAAGATGACAGAGATGGTAGATCTGCTCTCACCTAGCAATGCTGAAAGGATCAGCAGTCAGGTGTAGGAAGCAAAACAGGGAACCATAGTCTCTCTGGTCTCCCATTAGCAAGCATAGTAGGAATGGTACCAACATGCCAAGGAGAAGTGAAGAAAATGTGTTTTGCCTATGTCATATCCTGAAGCTGAGAAATCTTCTTTGTGTACCTGCCATGCATTGCCGGAATGCACCAGGCACTTAAATCCCTTAAATCACAAAATCTTTGTCACGATACATGGCTGATGGAGGCACGGACTAGCATATGTCCTTTGCAGTGTATGTCCGTCTCTCGCTCTTTCTCCTGCACCTTCCTTACCAGTAACACAGCTGCTAACTCACGGTAAAACCTGAGTTTCTCACCTACACCTGGACCCCCGTTCCTATTGGAAAAAAGTAGGGAACAAGATGCTAATCCCCTTCATAGGGATAATAATCCCCAAGGTATGTGTCTGGTGAGCTGGTCAGCTGGCGTCCCTCAGAAGATGGACAAGTGGAGAATCAATCCAGCCCTCCATGGTAAACACACTTTCAGAGTCTGACACCTCTGCTCTGATTTGGACATCTCTAAGAGTAGTATGAATTATCCTTTGGAGTTCCCCATGTCTATGTCTTGGCCACTGGAGTTACAGAAGATGTGTCTCTCCTTTCCTCAGCAAATGATTGGATTAACCTCTCTGATGCACAAGGATGATACAAGAACTGCCATGTGGGTTGAGGCATGTTGTGATAAGTCGTGGTTCACACCAGGCTTTCAGTTGTGCCTGAGCCACTCTGGCAGAGCTGCCCAGTGCTGGCCTTCTCATGGCCAGTGTCTCCTGCCAGGAGGTAGTAGAGAGACAGCAGCCAGCGCTGCCATGCTGCAGGGCACTCCTCGTGGCACTCCTGCTGCCACTGGCCTTCCCTCCAAGAGCCCATCTGGTCATCTTCCTCCCTCCCTCCCTCTCATCTTATGCAAAGCAGCTCATTAGGCCGATTAGCAGCCAAGCACCATCTCTGATTGTTCATCAGTGATTCCTTTGTTGCCCTCCATCACTCCTGTTGAGCCTCATTAGTGCTGCTAGGAAGCAGAGGAGCTGTTGGGATATTTATAGGAAGGGTGGGGTGTTCTTTACATTTTATTGCAGTCTAATATCCATTCTCCACTCACTCCCCTTACCCCAGCCCTCCTCCCTCGAAAACCTTCTCCTAACATGGAGGTTATCCAGGGGGCACACAGAGACAGGAAAGGACCTGTCTGATGGTTTTGTGTCAGGGAAATGAGAAAGACAAGCTGGAGGTATGCAGAGGCTCAGTCCTGGGTCAGGAGTGTACAAACCTACATAGGACAGGGTACCTAGACCAGGGGGCCTGAATCTGTGCCCCTGTGCACACACTCATCCGGTGGGGTATCTGTAGCAGCCCACAAAGGAATGCAAAGGGATCATCATGTGCACACAGCATTGTTGGGGAGGTACATGCCCCAGCTGCAAGCACAGCTTGGGCATGCAGGACCTGTGTCAGGGGTCGGGTGTGAATGCGTATCCATGCGGGACACCCACTTCTCTGCCTGTAAGCCGATGGAGAGCTGTACCATGTTCCCAACAGCTCCAGAGGGAGCAACTGCCTTGCTTACTTATAAGAATATTCTTTCATGCAGCATTTAATTATGGAGGCAACTAGACAAAGACTAATCATTCATTCTAATACAGGGGAAAATAATAATTCTGATGGCAGGAGCTACTTGGCTTCTTTGGGAGGAGAACAGAGTGTGAGGAGGAGGAGGAGGCTAAAGAAAAGCCACAGGACAGGGAAAGGAGGAGAAAGGAGGAACAAAATCCTAAATCAGTTACCCAGTACAGACATCCTTATGACTTCATAAATGGAATATGCTTAGTGTCAGCAATCTTTCCCAGCATCACGAGGACACCTCTCCCTAGTCAAAGCCTGAGGCCCTGATCATGCCAGAAGTCAAACCGGGTGACATTTTAATATCACTTTTCATCTCAAGATTGCATCTTCCTTCCAAAAGGTCCCAAAGTGTTTTTATAACCTTTCCAGGCACATAATTCATGTCTTGTGGCACTGAAATGGAGTATGTTCCTGAGAAGGATGAGCCACCTCCACCACTGTGCAGGAATTTTGGACAGAAAGCAGTGACAGCTTCTGTGTCCTTCTTAAACCATGGGATGTGCATGTGCACGTGCATGAGAAGGGGGATTTCAAGGCAGCAGAATGCAATTGCAGAGTATGGAAGCTGGCCAGGAGCTCTAGCCAAGTCCTCAGCTAATACGTAGGTTAGCACTGGGGAGCTGTGAGAAATGGCATTGGCAATCCAGAGTGTGACAATCCTCCCTCTGCCTCCCTGGTGGGTCATACCTCTACAAGTGGTCAGACCACTGTGTGGCTGGGGATGGCTCTGGGAAGGTTGCAAGCCACAGTCCTGACGTGGGTAATCGGTCCTGATCAATCACCAAAAAATATGGTATTAATCCAAGTGTCTTGGACAAAATCCAGGTTTGGGAAATGGCATCACACACTTCTACATTCCCCCTTTTGAGCTTCAAGCAAGTCCAATGACTTTTCTTTTCCCTTCAGAGCAGTGCCTTGCTGGGAACAAAGATGGCTCTGTTCCACTCTACTTCTCCCACAGTCCCTGAGTGTCTGCTCCGTGCCCACAGCTGGCATGGTGAAATGGATCTCCTGTTCAAGACAGTGTATCTCTCAGGCTGTGTTATGCCCAGTGCTGTTCTGCATTGTGGCTGGTGAAACATTGCCCTGTACTGAACACTCACTGCTGTGATGAGTCTTCCTTACTCCCCACCAAGGATGCTGCTAGCTGACAGACACGAGGCAGGGTTGGCCTTCACTCTCTGGGAAGGGCTGCTCTGCTTTGTCCAGAAGACCTCACAGGAAATGAGCATCCTCAACACATTATGAGCAAAAGCCATGTGAGGATTAAACAGAGCCGTCTATCCCATAAATCTGTCAGGAACTGACCCTTCTCTTCCTCAGCCAGTGGCCTGCTGCAGTGCAGCCCAAAGCTGTAGGGGAACATCTGCACTCCTACACAAACAGAGCTGTCTCTCTAGCTCCCTTAGCAGCAGGAACAGAGCTTTCCCTGCCCTCTGCAGCTGCAGGCCATCATGCATACAGTATTAAGTTTGTGTATCTCCTCTGCCTTCCTTGCTGCTGTATCCCTCCACTTTCAGCTAGTTTAATTGACTGCTCTGGTTATGAAGAATCATGGTGTCTAGGCACCAGGAGTAACACTTAGCATGATATTACCATTTTCACATCCCAGGGCTATGCAAACATTAACTAACGCTAACTCTAATTAGCTGCAACTCACTGGAAAGTAGGTAAGCTTGATATTAACCCTATTTTGATAGCTGGTGACACTAAGACACCAGAAGGCTCAAGTTACTTGTCTCTGCTATGGAGGTGAGTTCAGCTAAAGGACCAGGATGAAAATGGGCAAATATGTTTTCCAGGCTGTTTCACCATTCTGAGGGGTATTCTGGCCTCCCAGACAATGTGCATTTGACCCAGACATACCTCAGGAGCCGAGCACAGGGTGCCTCAGTCCTGCCATGCCACAAGTCCCCCCACAAGCACCTGTGCTATGCTCAACCAGCTGAGAACACCTCCCATCTAGTGGGGCCCTCGCGTGCTGCTGTCTCCCCACAAGCATCCAGCTGGCAAATGCAATGCCACCAGGGCCCAAGGAGGTTTCCCAAAGCCATAGTCATGCAGCGCAGTACCACAGAGACTTCCCCTTTCTCCCATTTCCCCACCTGAATGTTCTTGAATGAAATGGTAAAAGACTGCACTGACAGTGCTAGAAGCTGTTTTATGAGAGGAAAATGATGCTCTGAAGTCCTGCCATGGTCCAGTTAGCAAATGCTGGAGAATAAATGCAGTTTCTAAATGCTACAATTCTTTGTAAACAGAGTATGGCCCTTGTGAAGGGACATTTTACTTTTAGATGTTTTGTTCTTCTCCACTGAAATCCAAAGTTGTCTAGAATTAGCATTTCACACTCAGGAAAAGAGTCAAGAAAGTCCTTTTTTCTTCCTCCATTCCTGCTCCTCTGCCTCACAGCAGACCTTTCAGCAAGGTCATCAGAAATATTGTCTGATGGACTCTCTGCAAGATTGTTTTACGAGAGGTTCCCCATGAGGCAACTGCTAACTCATGCAGTTAGTCTGTCTCAAAATTCCCCCAAGCCACTTCTATTAGCAGTAGCCCTCACCGTCACATTTCCCTGGTTCACCACACCCTGCTGCTGTAGCTTCCTGCCCAGAGGTGGCTGCATATTCCTTGAGGATGCATCCACTCATGTTCCCTTCACTGCATTGCTTGGAGGGGAGCCTGAGCTTTGAGCTGAGCTGTCCCCATATTTGCAGCACGAGAAGTTAGGGTCTCTCTCTTACACACGCCCTGTGAAAGTTTCCCTGATTAGTGTCGCATTTATAAGGACAGAAAGGTTGGGAAAATATCACAGCTAGTGATTGGTGAAAATAGCTTTGTCCAGTGCCAGGAATAGATGGGAAAAGGGGTCAAGGGTAGCGCTGGCTGAAGTTGATGGTTCCTGAGTGGAACAGGATGCCACTGTACAGTCCTCTTCCTTTGCACCATATTGCTACCATATAAAATCCAGATGCATGCAGCTCTGGGATATGGTAGGCAGTTTTGGTCCCTGCTTCCCAGGGGGTCAGTGTGGCGTCAGAGAAGGCATGGAGAAGAGCAACTAAAATGGCCAAGCGTTGGGGCAACCACTGTAGAAGGAGAGGGCAAAATGGCTGGTGTCGTTTCTTTGAGAGGAAGATATTAGGAATTTTTACAGACTCCCCAAGTCTGGTAGGTAAGGTGACAGTAGAACTGCTGCTCACCAAATGCCGTGGTGCTGGTGGTGTACACAGTGAAGACACCGCTGAGAGCAGTCAGGCTCCCATGCTATTCCGAAATATCATCTCCTGCTGGCACCATAGGGCACTGAGAGCTGAGTTATGGGGACCACTGTTCTGACTCAGTGGGTCATTACATCTTCTGTCACGCCTATGCCATGTGCAGTGGGTGTGCTTTCATGCTAAGCCCAGCCTATATGGAGACAGACCACACAAATGAAAACCTGCAGGTGTCCAGTCCCAGTAAACCACCCTCAAGCCCAACCCAGTCACACCTCAGTGTACGCAGTGGGCAGACGGCAGAACAGGCAGGATCCAGGCACCCTTCAAGCACTGACGCCTTTATACAGCCACCAAACCGCTCCCATGCTAGCTACAGTTGTAGCCTCACACAGGCAGGACTTGTGCTTGAAGCCAGCACGTCTGTGGCTGAGCAGGAGGAATAAAGAAGCCATTTAACATTCAGGTGGTATTCCCACTCTCTTTGTGAAAATGGGGTGGGGGCAAAGGTGCGTAGGGACTTCAGATACTGTTGTTATCCAGGCACCCTGAGGTGAAGGAAGGATAAAATTGAAGTCACTTCCAGTGTTCCTGGGAAGATGAGCTTTTGGGTCCAGCCAGTAGCCACAAGCCATCTGTCAACCGAGATGAAGGCTTTGCTTCTTCTTACTGCACTAGCCCAACCCTTCTTTCCTCACTAAATATATTCAATAAGCAGTGCTCAGTCTGACAGATGTCTTGCAGCTCACACATGAGTTAGAGCCAGGGTTTACAGGAAAATGAAGACAAAGAAGAGTTTATATAATCTGTAGAGTTTCTCTCCATTCATAGCCTGCCTTCTTAATATTCTCTGCAAACCTTTGCCTCAGGACTACAGCCCAGCATCAGGGCTTGTTCATTCAATATAGTATGTATAGTCTTTGATGACAGAAGACATCATATGTGGGAACAGGTGGTAGAGAAAGAAAGAAGCAGAGGAGGAGAGAAAATTATCCCTCCTTCAGTTACATTCTTTATGGAGAGGAAAGCAGTGTCAAATTGAGGAGCTTTAAGAATTAATTTAACCACAGGCTTGGAGCACACACACCTACCTTCACAAAGCATGTGAATATTCCATATTTCTTTTGCAGAACATCTTTTAGGGTTTAGCTTACACTGACTCCTTTGCTGGGAACTGGAGTGCTCTGCTCTTGCACAGATCTCAACTAATGCAGCAGAGTTGAATGAGAGACCTTATCAGGGAAGATGACTTTATTCTAAACCCCTGATTTCATTCACACTCATTCTTTCATGTCAGCATCTTCTCACGCACCAACAGGTATGTGCCAATGTGCTCCAGCTAGGACTCCTTCCAAAGACAGGGGGTCAGGGGACATGATATAATGTGTCACCACATCTCTAGGGTTCATCTCAGGCAGGCAGCCAGGCTGAGTTTGGATCTGTCTTTTGTTCACTTTAAGGATTCTCAGTGGTTGTGAATGCTTATCTCCTCACCCGGTTCCACCTTTCAGAATTATTAGGAAAGATTCTCTTTAGTTGCCTTACCTGGATATCTTTAATGGATCCAGGCTTGTCCTTTATCTTACCTCTTAATGGCTTCAGTCTGTCTTCTGTGTAATTCCCAGTCTGGGTGTTCCGAGAAGCTGCAAGATGTGGTGTGATCTTGATGATCTTCTAACTTAGGTGTGATCAACAGCTGTCATTCCTGTTCTTCTGCCATGTCCTCTGGTGCTGTTCATGCCAATCCATTCAACTCTCAGTGTTTCTGTTAGATCTCTACAAAATCTCTGGCTGAGGCATAGTCACAGCCCACACACCTTCCATCACTATGCCTGGAAGATCCTATCACAGAAGACAGACATTTTAAATGCATGGCATATTAAGCTGAAGTAAAGCTACTTCACTCATTGGTGATTCTTGTGTCTGTAAGAAGTATGTTCTGACTGCACAGTAACCTGCTACAGAGTTCATCAACATGACTTCAGTTACCAAGAGACATGTGGATGTGTAGAAAACCTGTCCCTTGGCTGGCCAGCGTCAAATCTGGACTACATGCCAGAGTAATTAGGAATAGGGGGAGGGGTCAGGGGCGGGGTAAATCCATATATAGGCAAGTAAAAAAAGTCTGACCCGTAGATTTTTTTTCTGTTTGGACAGCTGGGCTGAGCCCTTGCAGAGTGAGACATCTAGCTGGCAAGGCTGGGAAAGGTTTCTGGTGAGTTCAGTTTCCCAGAACTGCATCATTTTTGTCATTTGCCACTCAGGTCCCCTGGGCTTAATCAGAGCTCTGTTCCCCAGAGTGGTGTCCCACCAGGCATCCAGAAGCTTCTCATTACAGATAAATTCAGGATCATGCTGTGAGGGACTAAACGAAGTGCGTATTTACTGATGTACTTGGGTGCCTGGGAGTTTCTGAAGATATCAGTATGACCCTGGCAGGCACCTACATACTGTTGTAAATCTTCACCCAAGGACTTACCCTGCACACAGTGGAAGCTGAGAGCAGGAATGAGATCACTACAGCTTCTTTCCATCCCTGGACCCTGTGCAATAGCTGGAGCTGCCTTGGTAGCCATGGCAGTGCAGAGGTGAGACCACTGACTTCAGGAAAGATGATTTTATTCCTCCACCCCTTAGGACCCCCTAGACCAGGATATCTGGGACAAATTTACTTGTGTTGGATTTGGGTCCTTAAGTAGTCTCACCAGAGCTGCCATGTGCTGCACACAGCTCCTCTCCCTGAACACAGAGCTCTCTGTGCTCATCTCCCAGCACTTCTCAGCAACTCAAAATACAGAACCAGATCTGGACTGAAAACAGTGGTGGTCGTGTGCAAGAGATTTTTATGTAAGTGTTCTATGTAAGTATGGTTTACCACTTGCAAATGAGATTGCTTGTATTTTAGCAGAGAAGAAATCAGTGTTTGTGACAATGCTTCAAAATTGCATGTAATGTTGACCGATTTGTGTTTGGGTTTATTATTATTATTATTATTGGGGTTTTTTCAGATAGCATTACAGTTAAGGCTACAGTGTGTATAAGAAAGTGAGGTGAAATAAGTCAGGTCACTGACTGCCTGAGCAAGATCTAAATGACCTCCTGAGTTTCTTCCAACCTTAATCTACAGGTTTGACCCCAAAACATATTGGCTGTTTTCAGTTTTAGAAGAACTACTCTCTGAATACTGAATTTATCACATGTATGGGAGAGTGATTTTTTTTCTTTGCAGTAGCAATCCCTAAAAAAAATTTAAAGCATCTTAGTCAAAATAATGTTTAACCTGGAAGACATGTAGGGGAACACACATGAAAAAAAGAGCTTAGATTCACAAACAAAAATAAGTCAAAACCAGCAGCACGCAGGAACTTAAAGCAGTTTTGAGGCTTTTTATAGAGTTGAGAACAAGTTAGCTCCCCTGAAATCACTAGAATGATAGGAGATGGTTGAAATGGATCAAATACAATGCAGCTCTTGTGTAGGCAGTGAGCCTTTACCACTCCACCTACTCCCTCTGGTCACCATCACTGAGAGGAAATATATGGGTTTTCTCTAGATAAGGAGGAGGGGTAACATTAGGAAACAGAGGACATGAATAAAAAGGCTGAGATAATTACATTTACAGCTGAGATCTCCTGGGAAGTATGGCAATGCAGAACTGATCTTATTCTGACTATCCTAACGTCTGTCAATGAGAAGTTTTGTGTGGGTGTCCTGCTCTGTAGAGGAACAAATCAGAGCAGCTGTGGCATTGAGGTTGCTGCCTGGTCATCAGAGTCAGTCACAAAAGTGTTGCTCAGTTTAGGGTCTACAGGATGCTTCACCAAACTGTTACAAACTTAGGACCCATATTATGCCACCATTGTAATGTGGCATTAGAAGAAGTTAGAGTGTAATATTGTGGATTTCTGCATTAAAATGTAATTTGTTAAACAGAATTCTCAGGTGATCCTGGGAGGCAGCATCCTTGCTTCTTTAGAGAAGGCCTAAAAAGGGTTCAGACATCTAGCAGGAAAATTATTAAGCTCAGCAAATATCTTGAGCATGTAAGCAGAACACATCAAAGGTACCTGAAGCTCTGCAACTTTGTGATCTGCGTCCTATCTTGAGCTATGACTGTCTCCAGAGATGTAGAGAAAGATGGAAAAGGAAGGAAATTCAGAAGACAGGAGTAAAGCCTTTTTTAAGTCCTGACAACTGCAGAAACATTGAATATAAGCCTGACACAAGATAAATATAACAGAAACAGAGATTGAGCTCCCTCCCATTTGAAAAGACAATGCAATATATACTTAAGTACTCATATTTCAAAGCTATTTCCTCTCTTCAGAAATGCACCTATTAAGCTATGGATATGCTTTTCAAGCTTCTAACATAATATACTACTGAGTGGGGTTCAAACATTTCAGTGGTGGAAGTAAGACTAGAGATGAAATGAGCTCTAGGTCTTGGCTGGATACTTTGCCAAAGATCCAGAAGGCTAGACATGATTACAACACTTTAAAATCAGAATATTGCGTGCAGACGTAGCTGCTTTCAGTCACCCCACCTTGGTTACAGATCCCGCCTTGGTTACAGAACATGTCACCCAGTTGTGGGGAGATGTAACTTTCCTGGCATAGCTTCACATCCACACAAATTAATTCCAGATGCATGTTGCAGATGGTGCCTCCAGCCCTGAAGTAGTGATCGGTAGAATGCCAGCAGCACTACACAGACTGTCAGGGTGTTGTGCATTGTAGGGCAAAGAGATTCTGGACATTAGAAAGGCAAAAACTCTTCCTGGAACAACAGACACTGTGGGCTCCTCAATATCCACACAGAACAGAGCAGCTCTGCTTTTACACTTCACTTGGAGGGTAGAATACATAACCCGAAAATGGAAGCTGAATGGATCTGAGATTCCAGGAAGAATGATATTTCTATCATTCGTGTATTACTATATGTAGCTTGCTATGCTAACTATGCACTTGCTCAGCCTGAACTTGCAATTTAAATATGTTGAAATGGGCTAAGAACTGGGACAGGGGAAGAGAAACGAGAAAACCAGGCTCTGGCTGCTTTTTCCCATCTTTGGACAGCACCCAGCACTGAAGGACTCCAGTCTGGATTGTCAGACTTTGCTCCCCAGGCCTTCGACCATTACCATTTTGGTAAAAATCCCAAACAACACAGCAATAACCAAATGCTACTGCAAAGAAAAGGTTAGATAAGCAGCATGTAACATCACCTGGAATTTGTCAGAGGAACCAGAATTAACCTCTATAGCACTGAAAAAAGCATGAGGGTCTCTGTTCACATATTTTCCAGAACTGCAGTGGCCCAAGCTCAGGTGATCCACTATGTGCCCACCATAGGGTGGCTACCCACTTAATTTTCCTTGGTCCACATCCATGCATTGATCAGGACAGATCTCCCTCCATTACATACACAGAAACAAGGCAGAAAGTCACATCTCTGTGCCAGGGACACTGGAAGTTTCAAAATATTTGGGGGCACAGATGTGTACAGGGAAAAATGCTGAGAAAGAGAATTTGAGCAAAATATTTGCAGAGTCTATATGATTGGTTTCATGTGGTGGAGTGGAAAGGATGAAAAGGTACTCTCATATGGAGATTTGTTATCATCTCAAGGTGTGTAGTGTATGCCAAGGCTGGGATAGAATGAGGCTTATTTCAGCTCCCATGTACTTAATGATCAGCTGTGCAGAAAAATTAATGGCACAACAAGGGGATTCTCCTCTGCCTATGGATTTTGTGAGGTCCAAACCTCTCCAAAAAATGAAAAGAAAAAAGCTAAAAGAGATTGGCCATCAAAGCTGAGCAGGGAAAGGTCTTTGAATCACATAAAGAATCACTCCAGATTTCCACAGCAGCCTGTTGCACTCTTTGTGAGTACCACTGGGCAAGGAGAGAAAGTTCTATTCTGGAGATGATTTAAATATTTGTAATTCTATTGGAGGCAAGGTGTCCAATTTGGAACAAACCCTCAATTTTCACAGGAAGATATGTCTTCTTAGCTTAAAGCAGGCCAATCAGTAGGCTGCCAAGAGAGCCTATCTCTGTACAAGTGAAAGGTGTTTTGCTGCTCAGGTGGGCTCAAGAGGAGAAAGGGATATCTCCCAGAGAGGCCAGGAACCAGACGAACTGTACACCCAACCTGGCAGGCAGCCTCCATGACAACACCCATTAAGATCAAAACTGCTCCGTGGTCCTCCAAACAGAAAGATCCTGAAAGCAAAGAGACCAGTCTGACACAGCAGAACTTTTTTGAGTAGTAAGGAGCTGCTGAATAAGGAAGCCTCATAACCCAGTCTATTGAAATTTTCTGAGGACCAGCTGGGGCATGAGAAGTCCAATCTGTCTAGGAAAAATCCAGTGTTCTCTCTGACACAACAAGCTGGTTCAATCCCATTTCAGATGGCTCAAGCAACTGAGCATTCCTGGTTGTCCATTTACGTGACCCGTTTTCTAATGGTGGCCAAGGGGTTCTGCCAGCACTATAAACTGCAGTGAAATTTAAAGGCCTCCCTACCCTCAGCCTCTCCATGGCCATGAGCATCCTATAAACTTCTAGATAGATTAAATTAGATAGACAGTATGAAAAACAAGTTAATTGGTGGTGTCACCCAGGCTGGGACATCTCATTGCTTAATTAACCAGTAAGTCACCACAAGCAGCAGACTGTCCCTTATAATATTTGTAATAGATGGGGAAAAGTTGCCTCGAGGGGCTACCAGAGAGCATACACAAGTGCTAGCACAGCCCCTCTGCCTCTTGATGTTGCACTTGCCTCCTAATGCCCTGGGTAGCAGACAAGGACAAGCTACAGGCCTCTTCTGTGAGAACTGCCCACACAAGAACAAGGCCTGGAGATGCGGCCACTAAATGAGGCTGGAAGCACTTCCCTATCACAGCAGCAGGGACACTGGTGCTGCAAAGAGCATGCCAAGGGGAGCACAGCACTGGCCCAGCACTTCTCTCTCCCCACCTTTCTCATCTGGGCCAGCCGTGGTGCTGGGCACCTCTGGCACGGCTGAAGGCTGCAGTTCTGTTTTGGGTCACAGGCACGGTTCTGAGAGCCATAAAGCCTAGAGCTCCAGGGACACTGCTGCAGCAAAAGGCATGCCAAGGGGAGCACAGCACGGCAACTAACACTGCTCCCTCCACACCTTGCTCATCTGGGCCCCTCACAGTGTTGGTGACCACAGCCTCTGCCGTGGCTGCCAATGAGTTTCAGGTAAGAAAAACTGGGGATGTTTAGCCTGGAGAAGAGTAGGCTCAGGGAAGACCTTATCACTCTCTACAACTATCTGAAAGGAGGTTGTAGCCAGGTGGGGGTCAGTGTTTTCTCCCAAGTAACAAGCAGTAGGACAAGAGGAAATACCCTCAAATTTTGACAGAGGATGTTTAGATTGGAATTCTTTTCCTTGTTATATTAGGAGAAATTTCTTCACCGACGGGGTTGTCAAGCACTGTAACAGCTTGCCTAAGAAAGTAGTGGAGTCACAATCCCTGGAGGCATTTATAAAACATGTGGATGAGGCACTTAAACTTAGATGTTTAGTGGTGGACTTGGCGGTACTGGGTTAACAGTTGGACTTTATCTTAAAGGTCCTTTCCGATATAAAGGATTCTATGATTCCGTGATTCTTAATAGCTTCTCCGCATGTGGCAAGGCAGACCAGCCCCCCTTTCTGCTTTTTCAGGGGCTTTTAACACCTAATTAATTAGTACTCAAGGCAGAGTTTTATGTAAATTTTATTTAAATCCCAATCAGTGCTCTCATTTCCTTGCAGAATTATTTTTACCATAGCATCAGCACTCAGGTGGGCAAGGAACAAAACTACCTGGGGAGCAGAACTCTATGTGCCCAGCCTGACAAGGAGACTGGGAGTACCAGGACCACGGGAGAGGCTGCCAGATGGAACAGACATTCCCAGCCTGCAAGCCAGTGTTGAGGGGAAGGAGTAGGAACAGTTATGGTTTCAGGGCACTGATAAGCTCTGGCAGGAGTTGAAGCAAGCAAGTGGTGACTGTGGAGCTGACCATAAAGTGCTGTCTCCTGGGGTCTTAGCGCCCCTCCAGTAGGGAATGGCCTAACACACAGGGATACTGATACCACAGCCACCAATGGGATGCTAGAAGCAAATCTAAAAACTAGTCTCAGTCTAGGGGTAGTGTGTTCAGCCTATTTGCAGAAGCAGAGTGTGTCACAGCAGAAACCTCGGGGGAGCCTGAGCGTCATTGCTGCAGCTGCCCAGGAATGGAGCCCGCTGGGATCAGTCCCTCTGCTACCAAGGCTTGGTGGAAATCCAAGGCTGAGGATCGAAGTGTTGCCACCTGTCTCCAGTCTGTGGAGAAAGCAAAGATTCTTTAGCATCTCCCACTAGGCCAAGGCATGACCACAAAGAGGAACCAGTCACAAACCTGTGACATAACCATACAGAAGAAGTAGAAGGATCTAGCAAGGAAGACCCAGATTGCTTCAGATTGGGAAGTTGAGCTCTGCCAGGTGATCCAGAAGCAGAAAATAAGTTAATGCAGTAGGATCCCCTGTTCAGCAGCACAGAACAGCTGCTGCTTCTTCATGACTGCTGTTTCACAATTTCCCTGGGAGTGCTTCCTCTTCATGCTGCTTACATTCTCCTTTTCCCTGAGGCAGCCATGGTTCACTGAGGTCAGAAAACAGTAAAAACCTGGTCTACGGTGCAGTCTGTGGAGTGCAGATTTTCAGGCATCATGTATGACCCTCCATAGGGGAGACAGTTTTGGAATGTCTTTTTATCTCCTCTTGTCCTGATTTTCTAGCAGCAGCCAGGAGACTGAGTCAATGCAAGTGGCTGTGCCTCGTGCTGGATAGATTCATGTTGTTAATCCTCTCTGCCAATCCTTCAACAGCTCTCACTGTGCTACTCAACTCTTCAGAAATCTATTGATTTGCTAAAAGATACCTCATCTTTGGTTTCTATCTCACGAATCCTTCTCCTATCTTCAGCCTGGAAAATTATAGTTTATTTCTTAGGGGAGATGGGAGGAAAGGATTTGCACTGGAGTCACAGTTAGTATCTACTACCCAGAGAAACGAGGATTCTGCCACTCATGGCAAAAAAGCCCAAATGCAACATATACTCTCTTAGTGGGAGAAACAAAAAGCATGCCCACTACCAGTTTCTAAACACCTATGAACTGAGGAAAGTCGCTCATCACCGCCACTGCCAGAATCCTTAGAGAGAAGAAGGTGCAATATCAGAGCAAGAACTTCGTATTAATGCTGTCAACCACCAATATATAAGACTTGGAAAATCCAAAGCAAATCTCTCCTAGACTCCCTTACAGTCATGGTCATGCACAGAGAGAGCGTGTGCAACAGCTTTGGGGACACTGGAAGAATTCCAACGTGATATCAGTCAACATCTAATATTGCTTCATAACCAATTAGGTTTATTAATTTTCCCTGCCACCCAGAGTATTTTGTGTGATAGCAGACAGATGTTTGCCAAGTGTTTGCAGCCTGGCTTAGCTAATAGTTTTGATAACCTGAACCTGCAGAGCAGATGCATTAACAGATTTTGACATGATGCCATTAGTTTTGCCATTGATGGCAGGGAGGGATGAGGGGGAAGAAAGAGAAGAACAAATAAATAAATGTTAAAATAGAGAGAAGAAGAATTCCTAATTTATTAGCTTCCTTCTACCCCCCAGAACATGCAGTCCAGGGTCTGGCAGAAAATGCTCCCATCTGCACCATTCCTAGGGCAAGAGAGCAGATTCCTCAACTGGCTCCATCCTGCCAAAATCTCCTCCTTCCCTCTCCACCTTTACCCCTTCCTTTGAAGTGTGATTGCATAGACTTCCATCTGGCTTCATGAACACACACACATACTTTGATACCAGAGCAAGGAGGGTGCTCAAGACACAGAGACAGGGAAAGTGCCTCGCGAAAGGCAGATAGTGGGTAATGGAGAAACAGTCCCTTTTCTGTTCCTTCCGATGAGTCAACACGATGAGTCTGTTGTGTAAAACATACGCTGCTTCTACAGTTGCATAAAATGAGGCAGCAGGATCTAGGGCCATTCATTAAGGGGCTGAATTCAAACCTTATTTTTGATCTCAAGCTTTTTCTCTACTCAAAATTAGGCCTCCAGTCAGTCGTTGAAGCTCTATCTATGTGCCTTTCCTTACCCTTAAGAGAGGATTAAACCTTCTACCTAAGGAGTTGTAAAGACCTGGTTCTACATCCATAAAACCTCATGCTTTACACCAGTGGAGAGATAAACAAATAGTTTACACCTGAGCAAGATCCGAAATAGACACGGCGAGCCTTCCAAAATATGACAGAGAAAACCCATATCAAAAGATTCCTTCACCTTTCTCACTGGGAGTTAACACCACAGGCAGAGGCAAAACAGGGGAAACAAAAGAAAGTGAAAAGCCACCACCCTTGCAACAGACACTGTTGCCATGCTGGAGATGAGTTCAGGAAGCTGGTGACAGCTGCCCTTTTCCCGAAGAAGCTCAACAAATGCAGTAGCCTGGCATCAATTTGCAGCCTTTTTATAACGTCTGGTAACATGTTTTACAAATTAAACTCATGAGATCTATGGACCCATTACTGGCTCAAACACAACTCCCTTTGGATAAAGTATGACCTCTTCTGCAGGAATATTGTGTAGAAAACTGCAGCATCTCTGCCTATGTGTCATTTGACCAGATGTTGATCACACCAATCAATATTCCCTAAGCCCATACACCATCAGATTTCAAATCCATCCTTTGAGAATAACGAGCATTTTTAATAGAAAAGCAGATATTCACTGAAGAGGACAGAGATTGACACCATGTCATGGCTCGGCAAGTACTGCTGTTCCCACTCCTTATGCACACATATCTATATGCCCCTCCAAGTCAGTGGGGCAGAAATCATCCCTACCAAAACATCCTTTTTCTCCACGGGAAGACCGCACCATAACCAAAACCAGTCCTGGGGTATTGGGTAAGCCTTTGTGAAGGCTTTTTCTTTGCCTTTCATGAGAATGTTGCCTGGACAATTTTCCCCCTTCCTGGGAAGTTAAGTTCCCTCATTTATCAAGGGATCATTATTCCCAGTTTGTACAGCTTTGCGCAGGCTTTCATGAAAACAGGACTGCAATTTAAGGTACATCTGATTTATACATTATCAAAGAGGAAGTCACTTAGTCAGGAAAATTATGTAAGCCTGCGTGTGTCTAAATACTCCATCTCCATTATACAGAAGTGGCAAGCAGTGTCCTTCCCGGCGAGAGTTCCAGCCGCTCTGGGATTGGCACAGTTTGCCTGTGTAAAACATTATCGGCGCAGTGAGGCGAAAGCAAAGACCTCATGGCTCCAGCCCCCTCTGCCATGCATCAGGCAGCTCGGTTTGTCTCTTTTAACTTATTCCAGCAGTAATCCTAAAATCAGGGCAACGATTACTTAAGGCAGAGTTCTTTCAGATGCAGGGGAAACTTGCATAGAAAGAGCCTGCATTCCTATAGGCCATGGATTCCAAACCTTCCCTTGTCTAGCATTAATTATATGAAATCACCAATGTTAGAGGATACAATGTAGGGGAACAGAAGATTATTCAGAAGCGCATGGCTGATTGCTGATTTATTAGCATCTAGCTTCATGGTGTCAGTCGAGCGAGAGTGTCAGGGGAGGGGAGCAGAAGGCCATGACCTTGTTCTCTACCCTCATTCAGCCAACTTTGAGGCTTAATGTTCACAGAAAGAATTGTGTTCCTCAAGAAATGTCCCTATAGAGACTATAAAGACAGGGGCTGCAGAGAGCCTTGAGAGTTTTCCTTTTTCATGGAAGCAGGCTGATCTGAGAAGAGGAGTCTTTGTACAAGCCTTTGGAAACATGGTGCATCACAGCTACTGTGGATTAGAGCTCTTGGCTCCAGTCCTCCCCTAATATATTGCACTGGGTCGGTTTGTCTGGCACAGCACAGACGCTCTCCTGCCTCTTGGCTCCATATACCCTGTTATTTCCCTTTTATTCTGCCCCTGGCAGAGACATCACTACACAGAGAAAGAACAAATTATTTGTTCCTGTACTGGCAAGGATGTGGAGGGAAAAGTGGTGGCAAACAATTGCATCTCCCTAGATGACTAGTCAAAATTCTCTTTCCCAGTCAGGAGTACAAACCCCGATGTCATCTCTGGGATGGTGTGGGATATCCCCTGTTACTGCATTGTTCCCTCCAGGATGTGCCACTCTAAGATCAACAAGGCACCCTTACAGGACTGGCAGATTGGCCACAGGGCAATCAAGACCTCCTTGATGGTAGCTTGAGAATAATCCAACTTGGAGATTGCATGAAAGGTAGCTTCACAGGAAAAACCCCAGCATAGTCAACTATTTGTGCAACAGGTTGTCAAAAAGCTAGAACAAAAGCTTTAGAGAGCAACAGAGTTCCAGTGGCCACCTGTTGTCCATACCACATCAGGAAGGCAAGTGGCCAACATTCTGCAGGGCAAAACCAATTTCATCTATCCATTAAAGCACAAAAAGCAGAACATCTTGTTCTGCATACTGTGCTGAATAAAAAACACTTCTTTTTTCATGGGTAAACTTAGGTCTTAATTCATCTTGTTTGTGTGACCTGGTGGGTCTGGGGTCAGACAAGACCAGAGCTACTTGCATTAGCCCCACTTAAAATTCACCTGAAATCTTGCTTTCAGTTCACCTGGAACTGAGTGCTCAAAGGGTGCAATGGCAGCAAGCCTCTTGGGTGGCTCTGCCCATGTCTGTATCAATGCTGCTCTTACACAGAGTATGTCAGAGAGGGTAGCAGGCCAGAGGTACTGAAGTATTAATCTTCTGGCAGTGTTTCCCTTGCATGGTGCTTGGAAGGAGACAGAAGAGTCTCTGCTGTGATACTTCTCCCCAGGTGTAATGTCTTACAATAAACACCATCAGCAATTCACCCACACAGAAAGCTGCAGCTCTGTTCAAACAACCATTTATCTTACCCTCCTACACCACAGGAGAAGAAACACATCTCCCTCCAACCCTTTCATGATTACAGACACATCTGCACTGCAACATACAGGTGCAGCTGCTACCCATGCAGGAACATCCCTACTGACTTAAAACTAGGCTATGTGGGTGACAGCCTAACCTCAAGAGTGAGTCCTATCAGCCAGCTGGACTCAAGTGGCATTTTGACTCTACAGCCTCCAGTTTAGGACTTGGTGTCACTATCATTAATTCTAAGAAGCCTCTACAGAGGTTTGCTTTATCAGTTTGTTGTTCTCTGATAGATTTTTTCCATAGTTAAATAATCTTTTTACCAGTGAGATCCTTACCTGTGCCAGGATGGTAAAGACATTCCAAGTTCACAGCTGGTAGCCTCAGGAGTTAATTTTCCTCAGGGAAAACAAGAAATGCGAGACAGGAAGATTCCATAAACCTTAAAATAGCCAATATTTATAATTATGAAAATTGTAGGTTTCACAGTGATTACACACATGACTTTGAAAAGTGATCAGGAGTCACTCAAAGAAAATTAAATCTACCCATTAGGATACAGTCAAACCATACTTATTTTAAAGCTTTTGCTGCCAAGAGATGTTCATCTAGTAACCTCATCCAAACCATACTGCTCTTTCAGGTTCCAGTGCATTGGGAGGTTTACTGCATTTTTCAACCTAACCTATACTAAATCAGCATGTGAAGACCCAGCAAAGCACCCCCCAGCCCTGGCATCCAGCAGTATCTGGCTATCTGCTGTGGTATTCATTTTGATTTGGCAAGAGGAAGGAGTCACATGTCTGTTCTCCAGATAGGTCCAGGTTTTCAAGGGGATCCAGCAGGTTTTTGGAATAAATATTGCCCAGAGCATCATCAATTGCACTAAGTACAAAGCCGATAAACCTCAGAAATCAAAGCTCACAAAATACCTGCACCTGAGGAATATCAGATTCTTTTTTTTCTCTTGAGTTATTTGGGCTGCAGCAGGAACTTATTAGTTGATCTTTTAATAGGTGACATTTCTGGGAGCATTTGCTCCAATTTGAGAGGTAATTTGTATCAGCTGTTCTGGTTCCTGTTCCTGACTCTTTTCCCCTCCCCTGCAGCGGGCACCTGAGCCGGCAGCTTTTATATATGTGCTCTGAGATAGCATGAGAGTGCAAAGGGTCACTTTTTTGCAGGATGAGAAAATGTTTAACACAACAGGATCCTGACAGTGTCTGTACTTATGCCTTTACCAATGTAAAGAGCCAGACCTGAACACACCTTCTGCAGAAAGGGGTACTGAATTACATCTCCCTTTTCATTTGAAGACTTAGAGAATATTTTAAGCTTGCTACAGTTTAATTGTCAGTGCCCTGAAACGATACTTGTTTGGACGGCCTATATCACTTGTTCTTTGTACCATTTACCTAATGGTTTGTGTTTAACAATTTGGATTGCTATAAGTCCTGCTGCTCCCACTGCTTGCAGTAAACACAACCTGTAATTTGAAAACTCAGGTTAACTTTGAGCATTCAGCAGGAAGATCTTGCAGGTTTGGTTATACCAAGTGAACATCTTTTCCAGACATTTAAAGGATTACATGTAGATATGAGATATGATTGAAAGAGTTGCTACATCCAGATGCTCCCTACATCCCCTCCCTTGTGCTGGGTCGCTGCCCAAGGCCCAGCCCAAACTGCCTTCCTGTCAGGTTCCTGCTGGAGCCCACACAGCTTCAAAGGCCAGAGTGACCTACTTCACCTTCAGCTGAGCATCTGTTGGTAAGTCAGGCCTGAAGAGACTTCTCATAGCATGAATCAAACTGGAGCCTATGGATAAATTGCACCTATGGACATCACAGACAGATTTTATATATGAGACTTGTAGGACCAACTTAAATCAGGGAGCGTAATGTTCTCAAAGGACTCAAGAGTCAGCTTGGTGCAACTCCTTCCTGAGCAAGTCTCACAGGTCTGACCTCAATATTCTCTGCTCAGGAGAGCAGCTGAGAGCTTCCTGTAGATGTCAGAGTGACCTTACAACAGTGAGCCAGTGCCTGGATGCAGGACCAGCACCTTGTGAGGTTTGGTCTCATACTCATCTGCTTGCCCCAGCCTCAGCCACAAGGAAAACGGCACTGCATTGTCAGGCTCCATTTGGAAGGAAAAAGCCAGCAGTAATAGCCCATGGCTTAGACATTTGAGGAAAACAAAAGCTAGGCTCCTGCTTGCTCTGTCAAGCAGTCTATGTTGCCCAAGATGATTTTCATGCCAAACATTTATTTAAATCTATTTAAAGTCAATCTAGAAGTCAGTACTAGGAAGAGCTTGTGCTATTGAAATGCCCTATTTTTGAAGTAAGAATGTGGATTCGGGGTTTGCACTCAGATTTGTAATGAAGCCACAGCAGGTTTTTGGCATCTAAGAGCTGTATGGATTTCCTGTGTATAGGATCACTGGATTAATCACTGCAGTCGACAGAGATGATCCATCCATCACCTGCATATCCCAGCAGTATTCACACTTAAGAAAATCCTAAAATTCCTTTGAACTTTATATTTTTTCCCTTTAGGTCTGTAATCTGGGTCAGCTCAGCTTTTGTTACCAGTACAGCTGGGTCACAGCATGTCCACCTGCTAAATAGCTGCACACTCCCCTAGTTTCTCATGTGCAGGTTTTTCCACTCATGGCAAGGCCTGGGCGCTCACATATAGCAGCAGCAGCCTCACCCAGCCAAATCTGTGTGCCCTGAAATGGAGTTAAGCCACAGTTATTTCCGTAGGCACCCAAAGGCTGCACTTGGACACACTTACATGGGTACAGTCAGGGAGACTAAGAAATCACCATGCTCCAGACCTGGCAGCAGAGCAGCATCATTGGCACTCCCTAGCACAGCTCTGCTAATATAAACCAGCTTAGATAAATATTCCCAAACAACCCAAGATGTGTTTCCCCCACCCAGGAGCAGGCTAGGCAGCCAGCATGCGCACAGTTACAGCACCAAATCAAAGGGCTTGGGAAGAGCAGCCAGTAGCCACCGGTAACAGTTTCTCCAGCCACCAGATACTCAGGAGCAGCCTTCCTCTCTTCTCTGCTTCCCAAGCCCTGAGCAACAGTTTGCACAGCCCGGAGCAGTCTCTGGGTGCCAATCACAGCTCCAGAGGCAGCAGTTAGCCCCAGGGCATGGGGATGTAGGAGACTGCAGCAACGAAAAAAACCCAGAACAAGATTACTTCAGAAGGACATTAGTTGAAGGGTCCCCTACAGCTTCCCTGTATACCTGCCACCTCTCTGAGGTGGTTAATACCCCCCACCCACACTTTCTACAAAGAAATTCCCAGGGAGAACCACATAAAGGGAGAAACAATGAGGCTTTGTCTCATCTGTGAATCAGTTATATCTTTCATGGCCTGAAAAGGGCTGGAAGGACTTTAGATGATCATGTGATTTTAATGCCTTTCACCAGCAGGACAAATGTCTTCTGTAGTTGTTGCTGTGATGATAAAGAATCCCAGAAGGGGTTTTGTATACTCTGTGGGTTGTACAGTTGGTATTGAAAAGTTAACAGCATTAAGTGTGATGGATTATTTGAGTATGAAATATTCTTAGTCATAGTCAGAAGAAGAGCTGAGCAAACATTTGCCATGAAAATATATAAGGGTTTGGTGTTTTCTTGTTTTTTCTTTCCCTTCCCCCATCCCTATGAAATTTGCCTGTTTGGCAGCCAGGAATAGTTTTTTATAAGAGTTTAGATGTGAGGTGAGAGGCTCTGTGTGTGTGTGTGTGTGCATGAAGAAAGGAAATGTGAGGAAGAGCTGCCTGCAGCCTAGCTAAGCTCTGCTACTAGCTGTCACCTTGGTCTGCTCCAGTGATGCAGAGCCCTGAATTTGGGTCCGTTCCCAGACACCTGGCTCCACCTCGGAGGTCTGCCACAGACCTCCTGAGAGACCTTACAAGAGACAAGCACATCCACTAATCGTGCTAAGCATGTGTTCAAGCGCTCGTTCAAAGCAAGTGTTGGGGAAAGAGGCTGCAGCATATGGGCTTGGTGAGAAAAGCCTGCTCCTGAGTTATCCCGGTTGGGGATTTACTAGGAGGCAGGGGAGCTTCGCCCACTCCAGCCCAGCTGCTGAGTGTCCATGTGCACCCAGGAATGTTTGCAGGTTGTGTTGATGCTCGGTGGAGGTCAGAACTGCCTGTGCCTGTGTCTGTTGCTGGGAATTGCTAAAGCAAAGCTATAGCCCAGAAGGTTGGATGTACAGCAGCCCACAGAAAAATCTGCCAAATCAGATGCCTATAACTGATAATAAGTTATGCAGGCAATGTGCCAGAGATACTTTAAAACCTGCATCTTGCATGGACATAAACATTTCAATAAATAGACCTATGGGTGAAAATGGAGATTGAAACACCTTTGCTAGAGGAAGTTAAAGTGTTCTGCAAGTAAATTGTTCTGCATCACACCAAGAACGGGACAGGCAGATAGTGCTACTTGTTAGGTCATTTATCAATCAAGTGAAGTGTACCAAAATGTACTTCATGAGTCTATTTTCCTGAGAAAAATCCATGTTTTCTTCAAAGGTCTGTTTTCCCTCCTCCTTGTTGTTTCTATAACAGTTAGGATGCAGACTAGCTAATTTTGTCCTGTCAGTGCCTGTTCAGCTCTCCCACCTCCAGCTAATTTGTGGGGGTTTTTGCACAATTCACTGTGTATAAGGGTCTCTTTGTTCTTGTCTAAGGTGATCTCATTCTTATACAAATGGAACAGCTTGAGGCAGAATGATATCTTTCTTCAATTAATTTAGAAATTAAATTTGTCACCACAAATCGATATTTTCTACTTGTGGCCAACTTCAAGACATATGGACTAAAGGCCTTTCATCTGTTTAGCATCTCTGATGATGCAGAGGCAGTATGGTGCTCTGAGCCACACAGCTCTGTGCCTGGGAGAGAATTGCTATGCAGAGCACCAGCATCTAATATCATCGTAATACAGCCTCACATAACACTTTTGTATCACATAACACTCTTGTATCTCCACCACAGTCCACTGTGGGACAAAACACGTGTATCTGCTTGCTCACTGCAGCCAGCAGCCTCTCCTCTCTTGGCTGGAGACACTATCTACCGTGGGTAATATCTGCAGTAGGTTGGAATGCCATCAAGTAGCTTAAACTTGGGATGCTTCTCCCAAAACTGCACAAAGGGAGTAATTAAAAGGCCTGGTTCAGACAAGTAATTTCTGGGCTGGCAGAATCTGGACATTAAGATAAAGGAAGATCTGCTGAGCTTGACAAATCTGTTCTTATTCACCATGTTTTTTCACTGTCATCCTTAAATGAGAAGAGAGACTCCTCTCTGGACTTGGCACAGTAAAGGAAAATCACTCATTTGCCCTGCTTATACTGGAAGAGTCCAGCTGTGGCTATCATGATCAAAAAACAATGTCTTCTCTTGGTTCTGTTTTAGTAAATCATGCTTGATGTTCCAAACTGGTTAATTTATTCAGTGAGGCTTTAAAAAACCTACAAAAAAAAATGCAACCACATTAAAAAAAAAAAAAAAAGGAAAAAAGAGTCGAACCTCCCAGTGGGAAGACACATGGGTGAGCTATGGACAGGGCCTTCCCCTCCCACATACCACCTGGCTGGGCAACAGCACCCTTCACTCTCTGTGACGCACACAGCCCCTTTCCAATACGTTGGCACCTTGCAAAGGGACCAGGTTTGTCAGTGAGGCTTCCTACACGGACCAGTGGTGCCTCTTAGGCATTGGGCTCTGATGGAATATAAACTCTGCAGGCACAAGGGGGCTGTTAGGTGTGCACATCAATTTCCAGTAGAGATCGAAGTTATGCATGGGCCCTGACAGCCCTATCCTTGTGGCTGGGGCTGTGACCCTACCCTGTCCTTTCTTACTTCTTTGAGTATCAAGTCATGCAAATAGCAGTGATGGAAGGAATGCATCCTGGCCTGGGCGTATCTATCTAATCCAGACTGAGACAGTGTGTCTCTTCATTGGAGACAGGCCCAGAGCAAGGCAGGATTACTAAAGATTTTAGTGTGCTCTTTCACCCAAGGGATGTCATTGCTAGGAGCTGTGCATTTCCTATTGCAAGATCTTAAAGCTTTTTTTTTTTTCCCTTAATCACATCTCATGAAGTTTCCATCACCCACCCCTCTGTGTGAAGTTGAAAAGTGTTATTGTCCCCATTTCAGAGCTGGGGAAACTCAGGCATGAAGGGCTAAGCTTAAAGTAACCTTTCTAAATGGATACAGGAGGCTTTGGCAGAGTCCTGCAAAGAACCTGGCTCTCTGGCTTTACAGTTTTAGTCTAAGACCATTTTTCCTCTCCTCTACAGAGCCCTGACAGTCCTGTGAGAAATCTTACGTAAATACAGGTTGTAGCTGTTGATATAAATCACTGTAAATCAGTAGCTGACATCAAAAGCGTAAAACTGCTGCTTCTTTCCTAATGAATGGGCATTTCATACACCTGATGGTGCTAAAAATCGTATCTCCCTGCAAGCCTGCTTCCATCCCTTGCTCTCAGTGTAACCAGAGGCAGTGCTGCCCCATCTCTGCATCCAGCCATGCAAGCTATGTTCAGCCCTGCTGCAGAAAAATATCCTTTCAAAAGCTGCTCCTGCTCATTCACCCATCTCAGGTGCATCACAGAGAAAAGGGCTTTACTGTATTGCATCCGTCCATCCACTCATCAAAAGCTGACCTCAGCCCTACTGCAGGATGAAACCCTTTGCTCATATCCCTCCACCTCTTCCACTGGTCCACTGGTGCATCTCCCTTTGCGTCAGTCCTATATCCTGCAGGTTCACCACAGGGCTGCTCAGGTCCTGTCAGCATGGACAAGGAGGGAGAGAGGGAAACCAGGGTTAGCCACCTCGGCAGCCAAAGCACAGACAGTCCAGTGTTGTCTTTCCAGCAGCACACCTCTGAGCCAGAATTGGCTAAACACAAAGGGAAGCCTCCTCTAACCTGAGGGCACTCTGGATTAGGGCCCACCATCAGATACATCAGTGACCAGCAACTGCAACAACAGAAGTCAAAACGGTTGCCAATAGTCAACATCAGATTTTTTAGTGCTACCAATGGATGAGTGGGTGATCCCAGAGACCATCCACAATTTCCCATCATGGCACCCTGGGTCCATGCAGGGCTTGCAGGGGTTGCTGCTCTTCTCACCCCTGCAGTGCTCCAGCACGGAGCAGTGCTTGCTGGGGAAGCCAGCATCCTCACAAAGCAATACCTCATTCGTATTGCACAACAGAATCAGAAAGGTGATTGTCTTCAACCAGCTGTGCTGGTATTTCAGTCCAGAAACCTTGGCAGCATCCACTGAAAGGGTGAGTCGCTGGTGAAAAACCTTTGTGAACCTGTGCCGAATTCAGAGCCTGCTCCTCAACAAGGGGCAAGGAGGGGCAGAGCAGAGGGAACACGTCATACACAGCCTGGGAGAAAATACAGCGCAAGTCCCAGGCAGCTGGGTTGCCATGGCTGGATAAGCTAAATCTGGACTGTGGTGTGTGGTGAGAATAAGTGCGTCAGTACCCAGTGGAATAGGAAAGCTGTCCAGGTAGACGTCCTTTTTCAGGCTGCACTACATGGCTTTGCTCCATTGACTTGCAGGACAGAAATCTTTAATTTTTGAAGCTGATTATCTGGCAAAGAGATGACAGGGAAGAGAAGAGCAGTAGCTCTCAGCCCCCAGTAACCTATCTAGGGAGTGAATGAAAGTGACAAAAACCTGCCAGCACACTGCCTACACATGAAGAAATTCTGTTTCCAGTCCCCCGGGGGAGACTTCTCCTGAAAATCCCTTTCCTGGGAGAAAAAAAAAAAAAAAATTAAAAATCACTCCACGTGTGTGTCTGTATGTGATTTTTCCGCTTGACTTTGACCTATACAAGCAACGACACTATGACAGTCATCACATTTGTGTCAAAGGAATGGGACAGCCTTGCAGCTCTGGGCTGTGACAGACTGGTACCTGGGATGACCCTGGTGCAGGGCGGTACCTGCAGTAGCGACCGCCCCACACGCTGTGGGCGCGATGAGAGATGACAGCTTTAATTGCTAACTGCAGAAACAGGGAGCATGGAGGCAGAGGTGCAAAGGAAATGCAGGAGGCCATGCGTGGGATCTCCCCATCCCGCACCCGTCCTATCCCTGCCTCCTCTCCTAGACTGAGAGAGGAGCCCACAGGGAGTGGAAAATGCAACGGGAGGAGGATGGCATGTATTTCTCCTTGAGGCACACTCCCCCTTGCAGCACTAGGTGCAATTTACATATGAATGCTGCGGTGTTCTTCAGAAGCAAGAATTAAGAGAACAAAAGGGTGCAGGAAGTGAGGGTAAGAGAAAGGGAAAAAAGACAAGACAGAAACTGGAGGTGGTGACAGGCACCCAGAGGCAAGGTTACAACTCAGAGTTATTCAATGTTGTCCCTGCTGACAAAAGCTCCAAGGGTATAATTTAAGAAAGAGTTACCTTCCTATGCTTTGTCCCCATCCTGCCTGGCCCCCTGATCTGTTCTGCCCTGATTTCTGATACACTTGTGCAGCATCCAGACCATCTTTCTAGGGTGGACACAGCAGGTTGAGCTTTTCCAACCAAGGAAAACTTTTCTTAGTGCTGCAGCCCTCCCTCCTCTGTATTACATGATTTTTTGCATGTGACTGACAGCCATATGTACACTTACTGATGAAAAAATTAAAGGGATTTGGAGAAACAAATTCAAATGGTGCCTCCACCATTTGAAGAAGATCTCCAAGGTCAAGGTTGGCAAGCACACAGGCTAAGGTCCAAAATCCCAGTGAGGCACACACAGATCACTATACATAAATTCAGAATCTTATTTGACAGAAAATAATAGAACATGGTTGTGCAAGCGTACACATTTGGTTAGAGAGTTCCTTAAAAGTAGTTACTGGTAAAACAAGATTTCTACATTAACAGAAAATCGTATCTTTATTCAATCTCTGGTTAATTTACTCATCATCCTCAACTTGCTCAACTCTCAATTTCAATGAATAGAGGTTGCATCCCCAGGAATTCTTCCGACAAAGGGGTCCCTCAAAATCCAGAAGACTATCCAATCATAACATTAAGAATGTTGCAGCCAGAATGACTGAGTAAAGACAGGAGTGGTAGGAAAAGAAAGTGTGAGAGCATGTATGAAAGAGATATCTTCTCTTTCTCACAGGGGGAATGAGGAGAACTATACCTGTCTCTAAGTTTTGTGGCAAGTGGAGCTGAGGTTCCTGCTGCTGTGTTCCTGCAGCTCGCCTTGTTGTCAATCTCCTTTTCTTCTCCTTCTCTCTTTCTATTTTGCTATGTGCAGGCCTTGTATTTTTATGGAAAACTTACATTGCTTCTTATGGAGTCTTTTTAGATTTGTATGCATCAACAAGGAGGTTAAGAGTCTTGCCCAGGGCATTACTGGCAGAGAATAAAAGGCTGCTGTTATTCCTGGGCTGAGTCAGATGCAGTGGTAAATAGATTTTTCTCCTGGGGACACAGAGGAGGTGTCAGGGAGCCATTACCTTGAAATCCCAGCCAGAGCAGGTTCACCAAGTGCTAACAGCCCTTCCAAACTCTCTGTGTACTGGGAATTGTCCAGAGAAGGTGATTGTATTATCAAGCCTGGAAGAAGAGCTGCATGATAATGCATTTCCATCCCATGTCCATAAGAGGTATTGAAATCCCTGGGTTGCAAAGAGAGAATGTCCGATTACTTCAGACGCATTTGACTACAGATCAAGCCCGTCTACTCTTTATTGCCAGCAGCTCCTTCCCGACTCACCCTTGGGCATGGCGGGGCAAACCCTACTATAAAACCCTTGCACCATCAGATCACAGCTTCTGGTGTGGACAACACGGCTGTGAGCCAGTGAGCCTGGGCAAAAGCTGGGAGCTCGGCAATGCACGTGGCCCTGGGCTCCCTCTGTGTTTGCCTGAGCTCTGGCTCACGCAAGGTGTGTCTGCAAGGTGATGCAAAGTCTGGAGGCTGTAGAACCAAGAGGCTGCAGAACCAAAGAAAGCATGGAGGGGGAAAGAAAAAGACAAAAAGTTATCAGCTGGAAACATTAATTTCAATTATAAAACCATTTTGCACGTTAGTACCCCATCTGCTGTCATTTTCATAAGGCTTCTAGGACATGAGTTCAGCCGTGAGTGTTTGCAGAACCAGCAACGTTTAAATGAGTCCTAAAGGAAATGTGCTAAGAGAGATTTCAGACCCTCTATAGTCACGATTTACATGAGAAACTTGATTCCAGGAATTACACAAATCCAACAAGAGAACAAAGACCTATTATGTGACCTACCTGTCCAGTCTAATCAGTGCAAATGTAGAATGAAATTAATTAAAACAGTTGGAAATTGAAATGAATATGCCAGTGTTGCTCGAGAAATAGAATTTGGTAATGTCTCAATTACTTAAACATTTCAAAATCATGTTTTCAGTTCTCATATTTCTTTTCAATTTAATTTTCCAGTTTTGTAACTTTTTTAGAGCTTTTAAATAAGTTCTGAAGATGTCAGCATGTATAACCTTCACATCATAAAATATTGTGAAAAAAGTAGTGAAGAAGAATCTCAAACCGAAAAAAAAATATTTTCGAATGCAATTCCGGCATTTTCTGATTTTTTTTTTTTCGTGTTTAAGGTTTCTTATCTCACATTCTCCAAAAAGGAATTTTACAAGATTCATTCAACTTTTATCCAGGAAATAGCAAAACAACAGAGAAACAAACCGCACAAACCGCTGACGTGAAGTTTTCAGTGAGACACTTCTGCCTAGACTTGCCCACTGCAGTGTCTTTCCGGATGAGTGACAGGCCACAAATTATCTATGGAAATCACCTGCCAAATCATTTCAAGTTAAGTGTGCGAGGAAACCGCGGTGTGCTCCTGAGCAGTGCGCAGGGTCACCTCAGCCGTGCGCGGTCCGTGGCTGCCCGGCTGCAGCGAGCGAGCTGCCAGCCCGCCCCGAGCCTCGCTGCGCCAGCACACGCGGACCGAAGCCTTGGCAGGGACGGGAGGGCTCTGACGGGCGGAGTGCAGAAACCCCAGCCTCGCCTGCCTCCTTCCTCGCGTCCCCACGTCTTCCCACCAGTCAGTGCACTGGGTTTCCAAGAAAGTCGTTCAGTCCATTGCAGTCAATTAATCAGAGCGAGTCGCACACGCCGTCTGCTGTCAGAAGCCATTGGGAAGAGTTTCTGTAATCCTGCCTTTGAACTCCGCGGTTATTGCCGTTTACAATGGGTTTATTAGAGGCTTAATTGAATCGGTCCTGCTCGCACTGCTCATTGCTAACGCGACGGCCATTAGCGGCTGCTAATGAGGGAATCCAGAGGATTACTGCATCAATTATCAGGTTGGGTTGGGACCGTAGGGGCAGCCCACAGCGAGCTCCCGTGAATTCAGCTGGCAAGTGTGACACAGCGAGCATGCGGGAAGCCGATGTGCTCAGTGGCTCCGACATCCCGGAGAAGCACCCGGTGCCGCATCCCTATGTGCTGAGCCTCAGCCATCCGGCCTCTGTCATCCTCATCCTGCGGCGACCGTGCTGGAGAGGGAAGGACCAGCACATCCCGCTGCCACCAGAGGAAGAAACACCTACTTAGAGGGAAGCCACCAAGAGAAAGTGTTCAAAGCCACGGGAAAATAAGTAAAATGACCATATTCTTTCAAAAATAGACTCACTGTTTGCTAGAAATGGCTGGTGGGGCCTTGTTTTCAACAACCACAGTCAGGAAAGTCGGTGTGTATCCCGAGTAGGAAAGAATAGTGCACGTGAAACAACACCATGTGCACTGCAGTGTGCACATCCTTACAGGTACTTCAGACAGGTAAGCATCCCCATCTTTGGAGACAGGGGGAAACCCTCCCCTAGGAGAGACGGGCTGTGTTGGGAGGAGAGGAAGGGAGGGAGTAAAGATTGCCCACATTAGGAGAAAGATGCTACATGCAGCCAGGACCTCACAGCAGGAAGGAGGCATCAGTCACAAGCTGCCTCGCTGAGCATCAGCGCTCTCCAAACCCCGAAGGGGAGCAGGGGGCCTGACCCTGCCTGGCTGTGAACAAGTGCTGGGGATGCAGCACGGGTCGGCTGGTCTGTGCCTGCCAGGACCACGGGATGCTGGCTGCCCATCTGCTGCCTTGCTGCGCTGCCAAACAAAAACAGGGAGAGAGATTTTTTCCTTCTTTTTTTCATTTTTCCCCCTCTCCCATCTCCCTTCCCCACAGCTCGTTTTTCTTCTGTGTTTCAGATAAGAGAGTGTTCATGAGCAGAGTTAATTATGTTCTGTGGAGGTGAATGTCGGGCTTTTGGGTTGCAACTCTTCTGCCTGAGGCAGCTCCCTTGCTGCTCCTCCATGCTGATGTGCAGCCCAAGGAAACCCTGCACAGGGACCTACTGTGGAGCTGGAGGCAGGCTGCAGAGTGCCTGTGCCCCAGCTGGTGATCCTATATGCCATGGGAGCCATGGATACTGCAGAAAGCAGGTCCAGCAGCATAATGGGGGAGGGCTGTGAGGGGAAAGGAAGGGAAGAAGGGACTAGTGAGGGAAAAAGCAAGAAGGTGATCATGAAGTGGGAAGAAGATGACACTAGTGGGATAAAGTGTTCATTTCGGGGAGCCCTACAGAAACTGAGAAACTGGTGGTCCTTTTTGCATTAGGCATTTTCAAATGCTGTGACAGTTCGATTTTTTAAAAATTATGATGGGAAAAGTCAAGCTCTTATTCTCCAGCACCACAAACTCATTCCCTTCTCTTTCCCTGGCTTGCAGTTGTCGTAGGAGACCTCTTTTGAAAGGTTGCCTGAGTGGGAGAGATTAACACACAAACACATCCTCTCCATGCTCCTGAGCTGGAGGAATGCAGTAATTGGGACTGCCAAACAATTTCTTGCTGGGAGACAAAAAAGCAGTGAATAGGATCACCAACCAACCAACCAACCACCAGTCAAAAGGACCACCTTCAACCAGTTGTGCCAGTGAAGGGAAGAACGAGTAAAAAGATGAGTGAGTGAATTTCCAGGTGATCTCTTGTTTCTTCGTGGAGTCCTGAGGCATTGCAGTGTAAAGGGAGGAAATTGCGTTTCTGCTCTGAGGGGTGCCAAAGCTAAGCAAACCCTGAGAGGCAGGGGGGCAAAAGCGGGGCTCACTGAAAAGAGGAGCTTGCTGGCAGCGGGAAGAACAAGAAATTATCAAATCTGGATCAAAATGGCACTGGGAGAAAGGGGAAAGAAACCTCTTGCTGAGGTGGAGTAGGCTAATCATTAGCTCTCCCGAGTGGTGGAGGGGGAGGGAGTCTGCCGGAGGAACCGGTGGGACGATTACTTGGGGACCTAAGGAGCTAACAAGAGCAGCTATTTCCATTTCAAATGGAAAGGCGAGAGGAGATCAAACACATTTCACAGTAATGATCCGGAGCCTTTCCCTGAACACTGAGCCACGCAAACGCTCAGGGTAATTGAAGCCACATGTAGCTAAGATGGAGAAGCTGAAATCTGCTCAAGGGGACTGGGGGGAGAAACACCCACAAAGCAAATAAACATAAAATCCCAACCTGCAACAAACAAACAGCTCTGCACTGAGCTCCGAATCCTCCAATTTGCCTACCACGTGTGATCCACATGCATCAAGTGCTCTGCAAAATGACACCACCTTACTCTTCCTGCAGCTCCCCAGAATCCATGGACACCTATTCCCAATCCCATAGGTGAATGAGCCGGTGAAAAAAAAAAAGAACTAAAAATTAAATAAATATTTGTGTTAAACTTCGGTTTCAGATAATTATGGAATGTCAGTAGAGCACAAGATGGGCTTGAGATATTTTTGCTTATTCATTCATTTTCTAAAAAGACTAAGATGACTTCTGTTTAGAACAAGTGAAGAATACTGATCAACTGCTCACTGCTTTTCAATCCCTAATTTCCTGCTGAGACTGCATTTAGGTACTAAGTGGTAGTTTGATATGGTCTCATTTTTCCTACCTGGAAACCAGACTGAGATCCACCAGCCTATTTCAGAGGGAGACATCTGTTGCCACTGTCGTCATTACCCCAGGGTTAAAATACCTGTCAGTTCCAAGGTCATAAACACTGATTACCTTACCAGCCTCAGATTTATAAATGCCCATCTGAGAGCAAATCCAAGTCCCCATCTCATTCTAGCAGTCCAAAAACCCTTAGACAAGGGAGAAGTGTTTCTATGTTGTAGAAAGTATGAAGGTCACATTTATTTAACATAAAGTTTAGTGTGTTTATTTATTCAGTTAATCAAATTTTAGTTAAAAACGTGTGCCCCAGGTTAGAAATGATTGCCTTACAGACAAGAGCATCCATGATGGTATCCAGCACCCCAAAAACTCTTAGCCCATCCTCCTCCACAGACACCTTGGCCAAGCTATGGCAGAAAACTAGGACTATCCACTCTGGCAGCAGAGCCAGGAGCACCTTCATAGAGAGGGGTAAGACCACTCTGCAGAGCATTGGGTCTTTTCTCCTGTTGGAGGCAGAAGCCTGCATTCTTCTGCTGTACCCATCACTTCACTTATGCACAGCAGCAGAAAGAAGAGGAAAAGCAGTTTCTAAGGTAACCAGCACCCAGTGCTTTGGGCTGTCCAGAAGACAGCCAGCTGCTGCAAACAGCTGGGAGGCACTGGGCAGCATGCAGGTGAGCGCTGTCCCTGGCAAGAAGCCCCACACAGCACTGAGAAAGCATGATGTCACACTGAGCCAGCTGAAGGAAAGGCTCTGTGTGGGCCACGCTCAAGTAACCCCATCCTGTGGGGACCAGGAGGTGGGGCAGTGAGTTAGCTGGGCTCCCTGCATGCAGGTGCAAGGAAACCCTCTCGGAGCATGCCACTGGGGAGGCTCACTGCATATCCCACAATGTTTCCTCCCTCCTCCAAAGAGGTTCTGAAGGCTGCTCATCGTTCCAGCTTTCTGTCTCCTTCCCCACAGTCCCACACAGAATTTCCACCCTCCAAGGGATACTTTTAACCCTTGTAGCCTGTCCTTTGCAATGCAGATCATCAGCATCAGCAGTCCTGGCTGGAAGAGTCTCCTTTAGCATCTGCAGCATACAGATGTGTGTGTATGTGTTCAGGCTAGACCCAGGTGTGAACCCTGTGTGTGTGTGTGTGTGTGTGTGTGTGTGTGTTTGTGTGTGCATTCAGCGTAGATAGAGGTACACAACACACCTGGGCTCTGTGGCAGTGAGTGAAAGCCCAGACACTTATTTCTGAGCCCATTTCGAAAAATACAGGCAGCAGAGCCTCTGTCTGTGCAGTATATGGGAGCACCTCAGCCAGCTGGCAGCCCCACCTTGTGCTGCAGCCAGCACCAACGCAGTCTTGCTTGATATTGAAACCATTACTCTTCACCATTCCCTCACCCTGCGCTGCCTCTTCATCCCCAAAGAAGCTTGGAGCTAAAATTATATACCCGAATAATTATTCTGTGGCTTGAAAACAATCTTCCTCCCTCACCACCCTTTCCTTTGACATGTGTGTTTAATATCAAATTATTTATAACCCAGCCTCGCGGTCAAGCTTTTAATAAAAGAGCTGCCAGAGACTTTTAAAAGCATCATATTCACTCGACTAGCCACATTATGCTGAGTAAGGGCTGCAGGGCTTTAGCAGAAGGAGCCTTGCTGCTGAAAATCCCCCCAGTC
This sequence comes from Oreocharis arfaki, assembly GCA_013398015.1. Taxonomy (NCBI): domain Eukaryota; kingdom Metazoa; phylum Chordata; class Aves; order Passeriformes; family Paramythiidae; genus Oreocharis; species Oreocharis arfaki. Next base: position 922,143 of record VZRR01004853.1, on the reverse strand, counting down.
CATGTGTGCACGTGTTTTACTCGCTCACACTGTCTCTCGTTCTCTCCATGTCGTTTGTTCTGTCTCTCCGTCTCCCTTCACCTATCCAGATCTGCAATCTCTGCCTGGCTGTCACAAAATACTGTCAGCACTGATATCTACAAATAAAAGAATGATTAAGAAGGGCTTCTTCAATGCCACACAGGTTTTTCCTTCCCTAGGATTGCGCATAACCAAAGAGAGGTCAAAAAATGAAGGAATGGATCCTTTAAACCTCTCTCCTTCCTTACTCAGCTTTATCTGCTTCTTTTCACTGCACTAACCTTTTCCTTCTCTAAGAGTATATATGCACATATACATATTCCTCTCCCCCTTCAGCATGAAATATTGATGAATTCTGCTCCCCTAAATGAAGGTTTGTTGGAGAAGAAGCCTGCAGTTCATCTTCAGCGGGAGGAATGCAAATGTGTTGAAATCCTAGGAGGGATAGGACAGCAAAATACAAGGGCTGCTGCAGCAGCTGCCAGATCATGTTTGATTCTGCGCACGGGCACAGACAGCAGCAGGGCAGGAAAGCTGCCCCGAGCAGTGCCGACCCTCCTAGTTCCCCAAGCAAGAGGCAAAAACATGCAGCCCAAGTAGGAAGCTTATTTACACAGAATTTATGCCTTGAATTATAGGGGAGGGCCAAGCTACTGTTAGTACAGATGTAAATCTGTGGCTAGTGAAGCTAAAAGGGAGTTATTCCAGATTTACACTCCCATCAGGGGGGTTTATACATGTAGTTTTCCACGGTGCCTTCTGCCATCTCAGGCATCGCTGCACATGTCCAACTTCCATGGGCTCTGGCAGGAATAAAGCACGCATAACAACTTGGTAATCAGTCCCCTCCGGGTCTGATGTAAAAGACTTGCCCCCAGGGGATCTGAGCGCTTGGAAGAAGAAAACCAACAACAACCCATAACATTTAGGGAGCTGTGCTTTTCTTTGCATCCTCCGAGGAACAAAGCCATGATGCCTGTTAGGCTCTGTATGTAATTGGACTCCGAGCGCTAAGTGAGGAAGATCAAAGAGGTGAGGATTGCTAACAGATCTCCAAGTGAAGCGCTGTGGCTGTTCCTGAGCATTTGGCATTCAGGTAGGAGGAGATGGAGATAGAAGGCCTCTAACATCACTGCACACAGAGGTCCCAAACCACAGGTCTTTCCCAAAAGAGCTACTGACCCCTTTTTAAATGCTCTATCAACTCCCGCATCTGAGAAAGAAATCTATATTCTCTAGTACGGGCAGAGTGGTTAGCATCAGGCAAGATGACAGTGAGGAAAAGCACAAGTGAGAAAGGGTCAGGTACCAAGAGTCTTTTCTCAGTCTTCCAAGTCACTGAAATATCCTGTTTTCCCCGTGTCATAAAGTCATTGGATGGTTTGTGTTGGAAGAGTTGGCTTAAAGATTATCTAGGTCCAACCCCCTGCCATGAGCAGGGACACATTCCACTAGACCAGGTGGCTCAAAGTTCCATCCAGCTTGGCCCTGAACCCTTCCAGGGATGTGAAACATGGAGATATGAAAGCTTCTCCTGCTACAGAGAGGAGCATAGTAAGAATTTCCCAAGCTCTAATGCTTGAAATTAGTGCTGCACTGGCACCTCTAAACCTCACTGTCCTCTACATTGTCTTCATTTTGAAGTGATTAAAGACCCTGGAAAATCCTCTTTGAAAGTCCCTCAGCCAGAAGCCAAACCCAGTGAAGCCAAACACGAGCAACAGCAGCCAACCTGATGCTTGCCCCCTTCTTGCTGCATGCCTCAAACGACCCTACCAAACTCACTGCCACACTACCTGCTCCAAGAGCCACAGCTGCTCTGCTGGCCTTGCAGACCCTTGCTGAAGCCAGACATACTGGGGGTTTATGAGGGTTCTCATGAGCTCTTCTCAGCATCACACACTCCCGGGCCAGAGCCAGCCTAGAGACAGAGCCATAAATCCCAATAAATCCCATATCCCAATAAATCCTGTTTCACATATGAGAGGAGTGATGCACAGAGAGGTGGACTATTTCACAGTCAAATCTGCCATCCAGATCCCTGCTACCTTGGTTCCCCAGTGCTTCCCAAATCCTTATGAGCAGCCCGGACCCATTACAATGTGCTGCCCCCACACTACGACTTGTGGTGATGGTGATGGAAGGTGCCCATTGCTCCCCCTCCTTCTCCTCTGTGTACTGGCAGCTGAATGTGTTATTTTTGTCCCCAGTTCAGAGGCAGTTTCATGCATCCCACTGAGTGGCTTATCTTCTGCAATTAGCACTTTCCGCCATATCTGATAGGAAAGAAGGGCTCAGCTGCCCCTGATTAATTGCCAAGTATTTGCTTTCTTTTCCACTTCTGTGGCCTGGAATTAATTAGTTTATCCCTCTTATTCCTTTCATGGGCCAGAGCGTTGTCCTTTTTTGTGCAATTATACATAATAGCAACGGTTGAAATCCCCTGGGGAACAGTTGAGAGAGGCTCTCAATGGGGAGGAAAGGAGCCTGAAAGCAAGGAGATTACTAAAGGTCGTATGTCCTACAGCTTCCCTGCGGTCTTAAAATACATATTATCCTCTGACTCCAGCACAAATTCCTTCCCCACACCACCTACCTTGCTGCCTTCTCCAGGTTTTTCAGTTAGTTAATGTCTGAACAGCAGGAAAAGCTTGCAGACCTAAATCCCAAGTGTGAACAAGAGATGTAAAAGAACGACCCCCCCTTGGCTGGACACCTTCAGGTGTTGCAGAAAACACAGACCTCACATCCCAGCAGGGACAATCTCGCAATGCTTGTCCGGCCCCTATAAGGTACACGGCAATAGGAACACTGGCTCTAATTTGGAGGAGATGCCACAGTTCCTCCCTTACAAATGCAGGTGGCACTGGCACCAGCGTTCACATCCCAGTTTTGTTTTCCTGAACAGTAAATGAGGAGTAAATGAGTGTGAAAGCACTGTTACTGAAGGCAAACCTTGATCCTTTGGCCCAAAGGGGAAGACAGGTTTTTGATATTTTTTAATTGAGTATTCCCAAGCCAGGTCTTGGCTAGACACTGCAGCCCTTGGGGAACAGCATGTGGGGCAGTCCTCTACCTGGCATGAGGAAAAATCAAGGCATCTGGGAAGGAGAGAGGCAGAACTTCATCTAATTCCTGACCTGTTGGCAGTAGATCTATCTAAACTGATAGATCTGAGGTTTTTAGACCCATAATTTACTGAGGTTTTTAGACCCATAATTGTTATCTTCCTTTTTGTCTCATTCACATCCATTATTAGGCAATTTGGTTTTTACAGTCCACTGCATTTGAGCTGCCTCACTGCATTTCTTTTTAAGCTGGTGTCAGATGACTGCATTTGACCCAACATAGCCTGAGATTCAGGGGGCTTTTGGGGTGTCAAGATTCCTGTGCATTAAAGTTTCTGTGCTATCTCACTTGAAGACAAGGAACCATGATGCAGCCAAGATGCTGCCCCCAGTTCTCAGGCTGTCAGGATGACTGTGGTCTCATCCAGGGTGGAGACAGAGGGATTCCAAGACAGCCAAAAACTAGGCAAGCACTTGTTTTCCCACCACAATACCTGCCGAGCTAAAGCTGTTCAGCTTCGAGTCAGAGAACAGACAGCAGGTTGGCTCTTATGGGTGCGGAAGAGATGGGATGATTGGGCAAGACAGTGTGCGTAAGACCCTGGCACCTTGTTCTTTGGATTGACATTTCTTTCTGCCAGCTCCCCTGCCTCTTTTCTCTACCTTCATTTGGCTGTCTTAATTATCAGCAGTGACCAGTTGTGTCCCCTACAGTCCTTTTGGGCAGACTAGAGGTGATAAATCTGTGGAAGGTAAAGCCTGTGCATTGCCTGAGCTGCAAACCACGAAGTGGCTGAGGACTGCAGCCGGGTGGCACGGCATCTCCCGCAGCTCTCCTCCCCTCCCTTTCTCTCCTTTTCCCTCTCCTGACTTACAGCTCTGCCAGTTCTGCATCATGGAGCCCTCTGAACTTGCTCTGCAGGCAGGGTGTGAGCGGAGCACAGCCGTGCCTGGGAATCTGTAACTGCGCGGGGAGACCTGCGTGTGCCAGGGAGGGGAGACAGGGCAGGGGCTGGCCGCGCACACGGCGTGGAGCCAGGACAGGCAGGCATGCTAGGGACATTGCACACACACTTACACCCCTACAACTGAATCGTGGTCTGCACCCTTCAGTGTACACTGCATGCACCAGAGAGCATCTGCTGAGCAAAAGGCATTAACATACAAAAAGGAGGGAGCTTGCTTTAAAGCAGCTGTATATATCCATCCAGAGTGTGTGCCGCAGTCAGCGAGTCGTTTCAGGGGGAATGGTTGCATCTTTCTCCTTGGGAAGGAGCCTCCGTGAACACTGCTGGGCTCTCCCTCAATTCAGCACGGTGTTGGGGCAGCAGCCATTTCCTTGCTCTCAGATTCAAAAGGACAAAAAGCACCCACAGCTGTTTCTCATCCATTTTTTTTCTGGAGAGGACAAGGTGGGGTAGTTTTTTGCCTTACTCTAGAGGGAGTTTTTCCTTGTCCTGATGCTGTGGGGCAGAGCTGGAGAAGATGAGTCTGTATTTGGGGAGAGTAAGCTGTGCCAGTGGTCTGTTGAGGGGTCTAACACAGCCTCTGTTCCACAGTGACCTGTGTGTTGCAGTCTCCAGCAACAGAGGAGACCCTTTTGCCTCCCTCCATGAATTCCCTTCATTTATACATGAAGGTCTTAGATTTGTATTCTGGTTCTTTTCCTTCAACACCTGCATCCCCCAGCCATGCTCTGCTGGTGTAAAATGGCCAGTCTGCCTTTACTTAGGCAGTGCTACAATCATTTTACACCTCCCAAACCTCTAAAGCTCTTTCCTTCATAATTAGGGGTGTAACTGACCTCCTATGAGGAGCTCTTAAGTGGCAGGAATGCAGAACTGAGAAGGCTCTCCATCTCCCCCAGCTCTCCCCCAACCACTCCAGCACCTGCAATGGGATTCATGCACATGCACCAACCAACATTCTTTATTCTACCTTACAGTAATCTACAGCTTTACTAAGATGGCACTCACAGAAGTGACTTGAAAGCAAACCCATAAACATCCCTCTTAATTACCTGGTAAAACATTTCATTTTCTATCTGTTTCACAGGTGTGAGTAACAGCAGACAGGGAAGATATGCAACATACTGGCTTTGAATGACATGGGAAGCCATTCAGGTTTGCAGAAGCAGAGCACAGAGGCAAATGCATTCCTGCCTGCCCAATTCTGACACGGCGTTTGCAATTGCTGAGTGCCTGTACAAACCAAGCATTTCACAGGAGCAAACATTTTTTTCAGCCTCATTTGAATGCAAAGCTGCCATCATTACACACATAAAGTAGGCATGCAATATCCTCACAAGACCCCCAGCGGTGACAGAGTTCATTCCCCAACTTCCTAACAGCAAAGTCCTGCGATTTCAGTGTCAATCACTGCTCAAAAAGAAGGTTAGAATCTGATTAGATCCCAGTTTGTCACTGCACACTGTCTACCTCATGTTCACCGTACTAGCTTCCATACAAAGTGTTGGTTTTGCTTATTCCTATACATCTTTTCTGGGTTTCCAGACATTATTAAGCATCTGACACAATCCATCCCAGAGGTAGCTGCATTTAGTTGTGGCTGAATGATTGCTGAATGTATGTAGTCTGCACAGCAGTGAGTGATTCTTCAAGATGTCAGTCATCTTCATTAACATAAATAAGATATGTTTCATTTTAGTCACTCTAAAATCATCGAGTCTTTTATTGATGTCTCAGTAATTTATGAGCTCTGTATCTTGCCTGGAAACCTACCAGTGTGACTGGTTGCAGGAAGAAATGGGCACAGTACAGAGACAGATCTCTGTCTAGCTGAAGTTCAGCTATTTCTTCTCTGGGTGAAAGGGTGAAACAGACTGGGGTGACAATGCTTGGGAGCCTTTCACCTGCAGTTCATATAGTTAGTGACAAAATGCTGCTGCAGTGCCCAGTGAGAAATGCGATGGTCACCTCATGTTCCTGCTGGTGCTGTGACTTATCATGGATATCCAGAAACTGAATCCAATTCCCCTTTTTGCTGGCAACTTTAGCCCAGAAGGCAAAGGACTCGCTAGAACAGAGAATGAACTTCCTGTTCCAAGAAATGGTCAGCCAGGAGAGGTGCACATTATCTCTGCTGCAGCTGGAGCTTTTATCTGGAGAGGTGATGAAAGGGAAACGTGAGTTTCCCAGGGTGTCAGTCAAGCACTCTCATCAGCCTAATTTCAGACAGAAATTTTATCAGGCAAGAGAACTGAGTGGGTTCAGATGAGCTCTGGAGAGGCATCCAGATCCTCTGCTGATAAGACGAATCAAAATGGAATGCCAGCTTGTCACAGTTCAAAGAGAAGAGGAGCCCTGCATCCTCAACACCATTTCAACAGCCCTCAGCTCAGTGGTGGGATGGAGTATTTGTCAAAAAAATAGGTCCAGGTTCAGCATGTCTCACTCTGGCATCCTTCTGCCACAGGTTTCAGATCCTCTCTACTCAGAAATGCCCAGCAAGTGTGACTGTGAAGCCAAGGAGGGGAAGGGTGGAGAAGTCATGGCCTGTACAAGAGTTAGCCAAGCTAAGTGTGATACTGGGTGTGCACGCAGTCACTCCAGCTCTGGCCATGGGTTTTTCCTCGGACAGGAGGAGAAGCAGAGCAGGACAGGTAGGATGCCCAGAGCCCACACTGACATTTCTGCCTTCCCCATAATCTCACCTCTTTGTCACCTCACTGCTGGGAGAGAGGCAACTCTAAAAAGAGATTTTATCAAGCCCAGCAAGGGGGAAAAGAAAAAGACCCCAAAGGGTCAATAAATTCGTGTGCCTTAATTTCCTTCTCTCACCCCTATTTCTTCCCTTTCCCTTTGTTTCTATCATGTTTTCTTCTCTCCTCCTCTTACTTTCCCTCTCATCCATTTCTGCCTCTTCCAGTCTTCTTCCTCATGTTTTCTCCTTGGACTTCCCATAAGGATCCTGCTCTGTTCACAGGCCCACAAAAAAATCTGGCTCCTTTAAACTCTACTTTTAAACAGGTGTCAGCAGTGTTTCAGTGACCAGTCAGAGGTACACTGTCACCACTGCTTTGCCACCAGGCTTCTCTGTGCCATACCACCTCTTCCACACAGCCCACGGGAGCTGGGAGCAGCACCCAGGGACCCTTGACCCTGGAGCAGGGGGAGGAGATGGTCCTGTCCTCACTCCAGAATTGTGCCTGTGTGGATGACCCATGCGCAGACTACAGATGCCCAGGTGCTGCCCAATCTTGTAACTGGAGGAGCCCTGACTTCACATAATGGGGGGTTATGTCCCAAAATTAAAAGACCTTGCTCCCTGAATGTCACCTCTTGGGATGCAAAACCAAGGCTTGAGGCTGGAATTTGTCAATTCTGCATTTGTCGACTTGTCACCCAGGAATGTTAATGATCTTCCTGCATGGCCCACAGCCTTCAGAGGTAAAATAGCTCATGTGGAACATTAGGACTTCCATTGATTTACTTTTAGTGCTTCCAGGCAGTAAAGTTCTCTTGGTTTTAACCAGTTAATTGTGTTTTCCAAAGGGGTTTTATCTACCTATCTGTTATACATCAGTGGGATGCTGATGCTGTAGCTGGCTGGGCTCACGCACAGGTGGGAAGACAAGTGGACTGGTAAACATCAATGGGGCCTTTTAGACAGGCTGTGGGGAAGCCATGTGACTGCAACAATCAGTTCAGTTTTCAATGCAGCTCAGGCATGCAGCACAGCGGGTCCAGGTGACTGCAGCGGATCGCTCTGTGAAAGTCCAGCTGCCAGTAGAGGCACCCATGGCTTTTGAATGAAAGCCCTTCTGCAAGCTACCTGCTCTGCTAACCCTAGTGAAAACACAGTTACATCTGGTGGCACTGGAGCAACAGCCCAGCAAGCCTGGCTGTATCGAGCTCCTCTGGCCAGTGGAAAAGTCGTGCAGATGCATTTTCATGGTGATGATAACTGAGATGTTTTATCTCCCATCTGTCATGAGCTATTAGCGTCCACACAATTAGCTGTTACAGCCCAGCGATCCGCAGTAACAGAAGATGCTGCGGTATCTCTACTGCACATTAATATCTGCCCTTAGTCAAATAAAGCAGCCCCTCTGTGTGAAAATAATGTATGATATATCACACTGCCAGATGAGTTTTCACAGGCATCCGAAAGGCGGAAATGCAAGCAGAGCACACACATAGAGCCCAGCACAGGAACACTAAATTGTTGAAGGCATGTCTAAACTTGTCACATGGGACGCTTCTCCGAACCCAGGCATTATTGCTTTCTGAACATCTTCCCTCCTCACAAGATGTACTGAAACTCTTTCTCACTGAGCACAATACAGGAGTCAGAGCTGACATTCTAAAGCTGAGGCAGTTGTCTAAATGCAAAAGACAATAAATCTATACCAGGTCAAAAGGCCAGAATCATCTTAGGATAGCTGGAAAAGGGTATCTCTAGGCCGGTCTCCAGATGGGAATCCAGACCAATCCCTGCTGAGCTGCTACCATAGCTGTTTGGTACTCTGAACATTTTGTTTTCATTTTTTAATTTGCTCTTAGTGTAATTTTTTAATTACCCCTTGAAACAGGTTCCACTGAGACTCCCCAGATTTCTTGACACATTTAGGACACACACCCTCAGCTCAGAGGGCAAAATATACGTCTGTCAGAGCTACCTTGACTTCAGGAAGAGGTTGGAGTCTGCACCCAGGTCTCATGCCATGCTCAGTATCCAGCACCAGGGTCTCTTGCAAACATGCCACTTGCAAAGATGAAGTGTCTGGCCTCAGGACTGTGGCTTCTTCCCTTCTTCTGCCAGTATGTTTGGAGGTGGAGAGGAGAGAAACCCCTGCCATCCATGTTAACAGTGACTCAGTGTGTTATTTCTGGCAGTTATTCCACAAGATTTCTTTTTCTACATTAAAATTCAAGAGCCCAGGAAGGCAGCTCAGGGCTAGGCTGCCGGATGCTAAATCCTGTAACTCAGAGAAATACACAAACATATAATAAAACATAGATAAAAAAATAAAAAGGCTACACAATTCTTACTGTGAAAACCTTTTGAGGGCCTATGATATTATTTTAAAACAGAAACACGATAACCCAGATCTCCAAGGACTATGCAGTCTTGTGCTGCACTGTTGTACCTTCCTAGGACTGGCCTTTCAAGCTGCCTCCCTGTGACTATCCCTGCGTTCGTGTCCTGACACAGAGGATGGGCACCCAGGTCCCTGACCCCTGGCGCAGGACTGCACCACAGTGACTCAGCTGCCTGCCCCTAGAGTGGGTGCTGAGGATGGTGAGCACCTCTCTGAGTCACAGCCCTGCCCCAGGGTGACTCAGCAGAGGGGACACAACCCTTTACTTTCCTGTTTGTTTTCTTTCTCAGCCACTTTCCAGGTGAGCCACTCAGTCCCTGAAAAGCTACAGAAGGTGCAAAGCTTACCAGGCATTCAAAGCCTGGGGTGTAGTGGAAGACTGTAGGGCCAGCATTGCACGTGGTTCAAGATATGAGATGAGCCCCTGATGGCCAACAAGGGCATTGTGGAGCGCAGTGTAAGTACTTCTCACAAGATTCCTGGGCACACAAGGCACCACGGAAATGCAAGGCACCCCTGGTCCTATTTCTCCACAGCTTGGTCACTCCATCCCTTCTTTAGAGCTTGCAACATGAACATCCCTCTGCCACTTTTACTCTACACTGGCAGCCACCTTGCAGAGTTCAGCCTGTAAATGCATTTTACCCTCGACCCCCAGGCAGTCCATCACCTTCTCCATTCCTCTCCCAGCTGCCCTCAGCAAGCGCCAGCACTTCCCTGGGAGTCCCCTTGGGTGACTACTACCCTTGACATAGAGATGTCTCCTGTTTTCCAGCTTTCCTGCCTCTGTCTGCTCCTCCCTGGCACCACAAACTGGCCTCTACAGGGCCTCCCCAAGGCCTGGGAAGGGCAGCTGGTTTTGTGGAAAGCACACATGTGGGTGGCTGCAGAGGACAAGGGTTGAAAGAGACACACGGAGGGAAAACAAAGCTCCTGGAAGAGATATGAGATGAGAAGGGAACCCCTCCCACAGATTTGTGGAAGGCTGGAGGTGCCAGCAAGATGGAGAAAACCTTGAAGAAGAAGTGGCAATGCTGCTGTTGCCCAGCCACCTTAAACAGACACACCAGGTCCATTGCACGGGAGGTCATGTGCAGGAGAAACATTGCTGTAGGCAAAGCAAAGTATGCACATGAAGAGTGAGACTTCAGGAGATCTGGATTTGGGGCTCAGCCTCAAGGCTTTAGTGATTTACAGTGTGGCTCCCCACTGCAAGCTCTTCTGCTTGCTTATTTTTGAGCCTGAGTTTTATCTCTTCCCTCCCTCTCTCCCACTTCCCTGCTTTTCTGTTCAAGTAAGAACTTCATTGTGGGTTGGCCAGGGCTGGAGCTCCAGCTGAGACCACAGGGCCAAGGAGCAGGGAGCACAGTGGTGGAGACAGGTGGTGGCTCCAGATGGTGGAGAAGGGACTTTGTGGTGGGGGCAAGGGTAGGGAAAAGGAAAAGCTGGAGAGAGGGAGAGAATGAAGACTAGGAGTGGAACAAGCTGAATGAGAAATCACAGAAGAAAGGCCATTCAGCTGGGCATCACACACTTTACACTGCAAGTGGCTCCTCTATGTCTGAAATGTTTTGGTTAATGCTTGGGGAATAAAATATGTGGAAGCCTCTTTTTTTTTTTTTTTTGTTAATAACAGTCATCTATTTATAGGCTGTAAATTATACACCATGAACGTTACTCAGAGACAAGACATTATTTTGCTGCCAACAGGGAAAAGGGAAGGAAAGGGGAAAAAAAGCAGACGGAGAGAAGGGGGAGAGAGGGAGAAAGACACAGAGAGAAAGTGAGGAAGCTGTGAGCTTCTTGACTCCCCCTGCACCCCATGCATCTGCAGCAAAGGGCATGTCGTGTGCAACAGGGATGACACTGAAAAGAAGAAGAGAAGCGTGTGGAGCCAACTGCGGAAGCCCAGCTCTCCTCGTTCCTTCCTGTCATAGAGGAAACATGTGGGACCATTTCTGAATGAGTTGGACCATTTTCTAGAGCTTCTTTTGCGTGCCAGAATAAAGCACCATGAAAAATGTTGCACAGAGCTGATGGCCTGTGGAATCTGGCACCCTCCTGTCTGTTGCAGACACAAGTGCATGGGCCACTTTCCAGGCTTTCCTGGCCCCTTGACAGCAATTTGAGTGCTTCAGAAAAACACTTTACCATTCCCCCTCTCTTTTCAGCCTCTTACTGGTTTCCCCCCAAACCCTCTCCCTCCTTTTGCAATCACATGTGCACAGATTCATCTGCCAGAGTCAGAAACCAAATCACGCTGCCTCCCTTTGCAGTCAATAGAAATAAGGAGAGAGGGTAATTTGCCTACTTGATCTCCCCATTAGTTATGAGATGGCCCCACAATATTTAATTCAGTATAATATTTAAGTATCTAACACTAGATGAGACAAGTTTAGGCTTTATGAGAAACCCAGCAAATTGTTTCCATCAGGCTTGCTGTGCACAGGATGAAAACATTCGGGAGCAATTCCGGACCATGATTGAATAAGAAAGATTTATTTTTAATGCAACTGCTGACAAACTTTTTCATGAAAACTTGGGCTTCAGAAAGCATCACAGCAAATCTAACACCACTTCCTCCTTTTCTAAACCTTATTGACCTTTTTCTTTGGCTCCCTAAGCTTCATTACTTAATAGTTCCTTTCTTTCCACTTCCTTCTTTCTCATCTAGATTTCATACTATTTTTATTACTCCATTCCTTTTGGTTTTATACACTGGAAAAAGAATAAGAGGTTTTGACCCAGCTTGCCTATAGGATTAAAAAAACTTTTTAATCTCTGAGGTTTCCCAAAATCTAGCCTGTATGATCAGAAGCAAAACCTGTAATGTGAAACCCACTCATTTTACAGCCCCACCATAGGAAGAACCATATATGCACCCTGCTGGCACTAAAAACATATCCTTGGGTGGAAACCCAGTCACAGTCCAGGTACAGACCAGAATCAGACACTACTCCCTGTGTGGCCTTGAATGCAAGGAGCACATGTGTGGAGTCCTGCAACACTTGAGATCCAAACTCAATTCACCTCTTTTCTCTGGTACTTAGTATTTGAGGGCTCATGGTCACCCATGTTGTGCAGCCAGGGCTTCCCTGTGTTTCACTGTGGTCAACATGGAGAACTGGAAATAGATAAAGATTTGTTTGACAGCCTACTGAATCGTGAACAGTTGAGCAATGGGTGGCTGAGTAACTGGTGGGCTGCTGCTTGGCATTGTTTCAAAGCACATGTTGCTCACGAGCAAGGAGCAATTTAAGCCAGTAATCCTCAGGGTAGGGCAAAAGTGAGACTGTGAATTTGGATCTGAGCTTGCAAAGCAAAAACCTCAGAGTGGTTCTCTAAGCTGCCAGTTAGGTGGGATGGCACACACGTGTGAGATGTTCAGTGCCGTGTAATGAAATCTGTGAGCTGCCTGGAAGCTCCAGCAAATGGGAGCAACAACATCGCAGTGCTTGGCATTGAGAGCTGCCACTGCAAGCCATCCTAGAACACTGTCCTACAGAGCAATCCTTTTCATGATGAGTGCCTGTTTGGTGACCTGTGTGCAAAGGCACTGTCCAGTTCCACTTAAAAGGGCACAGGAAAAACATCCTAGATGAATCCAAGGGTAACTCTTGTCCAGTCTAGTGCAGAGATATCTAAGCAGACATGCAGCAAAATGTTACATTATACAGAGTCCCATAAATGTGTTCAGAGGTTTGACTTTTGCCCTGGGGGTATAATGTGATACCATTCAGATGAAATACCATGTCACCAAATTGCCTTTTCATCCCAGCAGTGGGTCTTTCCACGGCTAGGAGAACACATCCATGATGGCAGTGATGTGTGGGCAGGGAACCTGCAAAGCAAGTGCTGTTGCCAAATAAATAGAAACTCAGATCTCCAGAATTTCCAGTTTGGCCTGGAGAACAGGTCAACCAGCAGAATGTACCAGTGTAGATACTCCTCATCTGAGTCCCTGGGAACATCTTTACCTAAGCACAGTGCACCCTTACCCCTCAAGCTCTGATCTTGCCAGAGCTCAAATACAAGCAACATGAAAGAATACCCCACAGTTGCAGATGAATTAGAACACGCTGCCTTCTCTCCAAGTCAGTGCTAAAGCTAAATCTGTCTGCATCACATTATAGAGCTATGCTCCCTCCCCAGACCCTGACATGTGAAGCCTCACCTCATTTCTATCCCCTGAAGCTCAGAACTGATCCTGGGCCAGTGCTCCCAGCAAGCAGACTGGCATCCTGCACCCTTGTCAGGGTCCCACAGCCAACCGGTGTTATCACTGGGGCAGCAAATCAGAACTGAGCAGTCTCCTGGTCTGAGCCTTGCAGGGCATAGCAGTGTCCAGAGCTACTGTCTGTAGCCTCTGCTCTAATGCCCTGCCCATGCCAGAAATGCCTCTTGTCTGTGCCACACAGCCAAGCCGTAGCTGCCGTTCCAAAGGCAGATACCTGCCAGGGAGACCCAGCAGGGCTCAGGTTCTGCCGAATCACATCTGCTTCTTTGTCCCGGTTTCCCCCAGCTCATCTATGATTTCATTTAACTGAAATCACGACAGCTATTCCAGTCCTACGTAGGCAGGACAGATCCCTTCACTGCTTTTTTTTTTTTTTTTAATGAGTATTATTTTGGGGTGTAGGTGGAGGGGATGGTGCTTAAATGAAAAAGTCTGAATCTGCAGCATAAAATCTCATCTCAGCCTGAAAGAAGAAGCTGGCAGATTGATGGAAAGCATCACCATAATGTGAAAGAACAAATAGGGTGAAGATGCTTCCAGATGGGAAAGTGAATCCTCCCTGGCTCTATGAGTATGGATATCATCAGTGGTGTATGTACCACTGGCACATTCTGCAAATAAACTTTAATCTTAGCTCTAGCTACCACCAAATTATGCCATGGTCTATAAGAAGCAGCAAAACATTGTACCCAAGTGATCTGGGGGCTTGGAAAATCCTTTGCTTGTCTCATTCAGTAGATCTCAGATTAACACCTCTGTCCTTACACCAGTGACTTCAGCAGCATGATGAGTAAAGGGGACTGGAAGGATATTTCTTCCTTGTGCACCCCCTTGCCACCTCTCTAGCAGCTGGAACCTTCTTGCAGTGAGACAACTGGGAGCAGTGGCTCTTTACAGAAGGCAAGGTGGTTTCTACGTGGGTGAGATTGTTGTGAGGGCTCTAAAGAAGGAGAAAAACCTCCTCTGTTACTAAGCAGGGATCTGAAGGCCATTGTCAGGGGAGAAGCAGAAGAATTTCCATAATAGGAAGAATTATTCTGCCTGCAGCCAAACCACCTGGACTCTGATCTTGTCAGATCTCACAGCAGTAGCAGGACTGGTCAGCAAGGGGAGACAGGGTGTTGCAGTAATGCAGGGAAGAAGGGAGGGAACTTCTTACCCTGTGCAGACAGTAAATACATTATGCCCATGGTTTTTTTTTTTTTCTTTCATGACCAAAAGAAGAAGAATCTTTTATGATTCAGAGGGTGAAGTGTGCATCACATGATGTCTAATCTGATTTTCTCATCTAATTCCAATAGGAGCATTTAGATTATGCTGGATTACTTTTCCTCTTTCCACTTTCTTTCATCATTCACCTAAGCTGCTCTAACTAGTTGCCAGCACCAGAACTATTTGAACAACTGTGTATGAAAAATTTCCTTCTGTTGCAAGCAACGTAAGGCCCCTGGAAATCAAGTGCCCCTTTGCCTGATCAGCAAGAGGGGTCCCAGGACACTAAAGCAGAAATGGACATGACAGAAGAGAAGGCACCTGGAATACAGGGTCTCTGCCCATCAATCCAACCCCGGAGCCAACATGGACCACTGTGGACTGCAAGGAAAAAGAGGCACCCCTAGATCCCAGCCCCTTTTTCTTCATCACCCAGGGATTACCTCAGGCAGGTTGTCTCCTCGCTTTGTCTCTGAACCGTGCCCAGCAGAGATGGCAAAGCTGCAGAGGCTGACACGGCGGAGGCAGCCTCCAACGTCCATGAAGTGCCTGGGACACAGCTAACATCTGGGTTAAGTGCACCCACAGCAACTTTCCCTTGGCTCAACCAAGTCTGTGTTGAATTCTCTCCACATGATGGCTGTTTAAATTCACTGTAAGACAAGTAGGAGGAAAAGAATGGATCAGGGGAAGGAAATAACCAACTCTTGTCCTGCTGCTCTTTGGTCAGTAAAGCGATAAAGCAGAAAAGAGAGAGGAGGCTTTTCCCCTGCTGTATTAAGAAGCTGAAAATTGAAGAGCAAATGAAGAGTATATTTGAAGATAGCACAAATCCTCGATAAAGCCTCTCTGAAACTTGATGAAAAATTTCAATGTGCATTAGGAAAGTTGGGATTTGGAAACGGATAAATCCATCAGACAGGACAAACTGAGGAGAAGAGACTGACACAGATGGTTTGTTTGTGCTCCCTGGAGCGGGGTAGGGGTGCAGAATGAGCATTAACCTCTGTTAGCCTGTTGGTCAGGGATGGAGCACTAGCATGGAGGTCAAGCATGCAGGGTCTTCAGTCTCTGCTGAAGCCTCTTGTGTCATTTCAGGAGACAGCCCCCGCACGTTGGCACCACAGATGCAGAGGCTTCCGGGGAGAGCATGAGCTTGGCATGGTCCCCCTCTTGGCTTGCTCTCTGTCCACTTCCCTGCGACAGGGACAAGCTGTGGACAGCATAGGCAAGCAGCACGCTTGATGGCTCCTTGCCTCACCAGGAAAGCAGGATAGCATGAGCTGCTCTGGGCCACAAAATTCCAGAGTAGTTTCAAATGTGATGATGAGGTCTTTGGGAGGAGATGTAGATGCAGTCACTGATCTCAGTCTTGGTTTTCTCCAGTGTCTCCTACAGGAGGACAAGCAGAAGCACTCTGCCTAGCTTTCCAGATCTATACTAATACTGTCTCCCCAAATAGGAAAAGATTTGGCCTAAATTTTGTACCTGCTCTTCAAAGATTTCTCTTACCCCCTTTGCATTTCCAACAAATTAATTCCCTTGGAACAGGCCTGTAATTAAGAAACTGTACAGGGAACTTTGTCACCAAGTAAATACAGAAGATGGTGTCTGGAGACAGAAATTCTTTCAATGAAGATTAATAAAGCAGAGCTCCTGTCCCAGGCTATCTGGCAGTGGGGAGAACAGGGTTTGAACACGGGAGAGAAGGGTCAATGCTCCCCCCCACTCTGCACATCTGGCACCATCCACCCAGAAAGCAACGTTCAGGGAAGCCTTCAGAGGATACAAATGGTTTCTCTGCTCTCAGGCTTTTTGTTTAGGCAGAGCTGTTACTAAGACTGGTCCTTCATCAGCAGGGAAAAAGGGCAGAGAAAACATGCTTTATTCTTGATCAGAAAGAACCACATCTATTTGCCTCATGTGCATCTGCTTCCCAGAGGGGACAGGAACAGGAACTGATGTTTGCAATCCACACAGTGTTTAGTGGGAAGGCAGGTCCAAGAGAGGCAATAGGACACAGCTATGCCTCTTCCTGGCAGATCATCCTGGTAACAGATGTTTTGCCTTAGGAGTTTGTGCTCTTCAGTGCCCACCAGGCAGCAGCAACCTGACTGCAAAGGCCTGAGTCAGTGAAGGGAGCAAGGAAGAAAAAAGAGAAAAAGCAGCTTTGCTTTATGTATTGAGTGGAAAAAGAAAATATCCCACATGAGGAAAAGAAAGCCCACAGAGGTCACAGCACACAAAGCAAAGGGATGGAAGGAGAGATGAAGCAAAACACATCCCAGAAACTGTGTTAAAGCAGCAGGAAGAAAAAAGGCTGAGGAAAGATCTACCAAGTATCCAGCACTAGAATCAATTAAATGTAGCCAAAGAAGGAAAAAGCTCAAGAAAATACAAGAAAGAGAACAGCAGATCCTGGTGGTAGGTGAGATTTGCAGAGGGTGCTCACCCTTTAACCAGGAGATATACATGCATAGCTCCTGTTAAAGGGCAGATGAGGGCAGGAGCACATTACCACAAACAGGGAGGCTCCTGTGCCTCCATCGTGCACAGCCATATATGAATTTTTCCCATGGATTTCATGTGAACCATACCAGAATTTCTTTTATCAACTCAGCCAACAGCACTGGCAAAGGTGAGTAAAAAAATGTGTGTTATTCACAGTGATCCCTTCCCCACCACCACTCACTGGAAAGTGGCATGGGCATTGTGGCTCTCAGCAGCAGATTTTAAACAGAGAGGGGAAGGGTTAGGCACACTGCCCATGTCTGATGATCCAGCCCTTCCCACCCACAGTGAATAACAGGAGCACACAGCTCTTGAGAACAATCTTAGAAAATCTCCTGCTTATGCATAATAACTCGTTCTTTTAATAACAGGGACAATATCTGCACTTCTTTTAACAGGTTCAGCCCTTGGGACATCTAAGGACAGAATTCCAGGAAGCTGGATCACCTGGCTGGGAAGGCATGGGCACTTCAGGGAACACCAGGTCTCATCTGGGATACAAACGGCTTCAAGTAAGCTCTCGGCCCAAGGTGGTGAGTGGAATGCTGCTGACGTTCCCAGGAAGGAAAGAAGAAAAAAAATATATTATGAGAAGTTGAAGAAAGCTTTTGATGCTCAGTTTATTGGGAGGCATAATGTGATATAGGAGAGATTTAGCCAGCATTATCAAGTACTGGAGGAGACTGTCAAGTCCTTCAGAAGAGTGGTGCAGAGCTGTTCAGGACAGTTGCAGAGAATTTATAAGAGGAATCATCATTGCAGGCCTAAGAGACAGGGAGTACTGGGCTACTCATTCCAGCTTGAACACACTGACCTTGGCAAAGAACAGAAAAAGCTACAAGAGTAGAAAAGAAACATGAAGACTTGGAGGATAGGGTATGCAGAGGAGGAAGAAGCAGATAGTTTGACCCAGCCCCAGGAGACTGAAAAGGACCAGACACACCAAAAAAAAAAAAAACCACCCCAACCCAACTCCAGAGACAAAGAAAGAAACAAGAGAAACCATTCTGAATTCTCTATGAATTCGTGCCCTGTATTTTCATGCACAAAACAAGGTTTCAGGAGATCAAAGGAAAGCAGGGCCTCTGTTTGACAAGCAAGGACATAAGAGAAGCCGCATTTGGCACCAAAAGCCTCTGAGGTGTGCAGAAGCAGGGTAACCCCTCACACCACAGAGACCTTAATACTCAGGACTTCAGATGTTACGAGGAAACCCTGAAGGCAATTACAATTTCGGTTGCCAGGAGGTCCCAGAGAGAAGCAAAAAACCCCTAGAGCCCACAACCCCAAGGCTGGCCCAGTCTTCCATAAAAACTCTCAACAGGGGTATGATAAAGTGACTTTTTTCCCTGCCAAATGTTCGTTTATGGTCAGCATCTCCATGCTCTGTACCACTTGCAGCTTGGCAGGGGATATTTTGCCTGCAAAGCTTTCCTTAGGAGGCAAAGGCTCCTAAGGAAAAAAGGAAGTGGCGGAAGACACACATCTGATGTGAGGAAGGAGCTAGATGCCCAGGCGTGATTAATGCCATGTAATTTTTGGTGTCCAAGAGCAGATGAAAGCATAACATAGAAAATGGAGCTAGAATTGCTTGCAGTCAAAGGAGAGACAGCTACTTTTACATGGTGATTCTTCGATTTAAGACAGGTACATAAGGATGAGATAAATCACGCCCTTCCTCTTCCATGGATATTAGGGGATCCTGGCATTGTGGCAGGCATTTTTTGTAAAAGAGAGAAACTTGCTCCCCACAGCTAGAGAGCTCTTAAAGGCTTCAGTTACCCACGTAAATGCACAATTGACCTGGCAATAAACACCAGTGAGGGCACCAGTGAAGCAAACCCTGTGCTAAAGCCCATTAATCTGGGAAGATGCCGTGCTTGCTGCAGGTGCAGGACCACTGCCACCCCAGGGGAAGACCAGGGGGTGCCTTGGCCTTCACTCAAGAGACCAAGACTTTGCTCGAAAGCCCAAGTGCTCTCCTCCCAAGGCCCAGCATGGCCCCAACAAAAGGCCAGCTGTGGAAAGGAGAGGATCGCCACCCACACACCCTGTAGACAAAGCCCTAGAGTCTCACAACCACCAGAACCTCCAGTGGAAGAGGCAAGAAACAAGCAGTTATAATTTCCTTTACAAGACAAATGAGTTTGTCTATCCCATCACTTAAGACAGCCTCCATGCCAAGCAGGAGCTAACGCTCTGGGCTGCCCAGCTCCATTTTTCATTTCTCAGTTTTTCTGGGCCTGCTAGCCTTGGCCCAGGAAGGTCGTGGCAGCCTCCGTAGCTGGGAATATGGCCCAATAGCACAGCCTGAAGGGCAATTATAGTGATCATTTGCCTTTTCTCTGTTTGATGGGCAGCTAAGTGCTAAGCTATGGGAGCTGTGCCACAAACCATGCCAAAGAAGTACTTCACAGAGAAATTTAGAAGATGCTCCTAAAAAATAATACTCTGTTCTGGAGGGACCCAAAGAGGTCTTTGTTTAACAGGCACCACATGCAAGCGAACAGTGGCAACTCAGGAGCCCCTGCCCTCCTCTACAAAGGAATGATTACTGATGGTTTCCAGGGAGGAATATCTGTGTCTGGATGGTCAGAATGAAATCCTGTCTGGGGGGAAGTACAGAGCAGTCCTCCCCCTGGTACTTCAGCACTGCTGCCTAAGGGAAGCCAGACTGCTCCACCTCTGGCATCTCCTCGGACATTTCCCACAGGAACACAGTTAGTTCCAATTGCAGAAGGCCGTTAGTTTTTTATGTGCATAAGCATGTGTGCTGACCATGTGAAAACGAGCTTACAGAGCTGGAAAACAATCATTTCCGTATTTGCATAACTTTCTTCTTCATCTTCTATGCAAACATAAGAGCCTGGGCAGTGGCCACAAGCAAGAGAATCCAGTCAGAACCTGGAGAGCTCCAAAGAAGTCCATTGGGGTTGAAGGAATATTTTGCTGCTAGGCAAGGGGGGGTGTGTGCAGTCTTGTCTCTCAGGAGGAGAGATATAAGCTAGGTTTCTTTGCATAAAGGCATCCATGGGGATTCTCCACAAGTGGCACGCATTGGACAATTCTGGCCTCATGCCAGCCTGATTTACTGCATCTCAGACCCCCTTTCAGCTCACATGCACTCAGGCACTTGTGCAGGGACGTACACGTGATAGGGGTAATTGTAGGTGCTCTGTTCCTGCCCCTAGAGCATTCAGAAAATAGTCATGGTACTATGTAGTTTGTAATCACAACAGCTATACACTGAACCAAGGCAGGTTGAGGCTGTTCATTGAGGATGTGCTTCGGGAAGTTTTCCTTCTTTTGAAATCACCAAATCTAACTTCTTATGTTCTAAACACCACTGGAGATTTCATGAAATCAGAAAAGTCCAAGCCTGGCACTTAAAAAGGCAAAGCAAGGAAACTCCAACAACTTGCATCAGTCTCTGGTGTTACTGATAGCTGTAAGGTCCTAGTTGCAGTCTCTAACTTCTACCTAAAATAAATTATAAAATCAAGCACTCTGCAAAATAAACACAGACCAAATGAGGCTGTTTACCATCTACACACACTGCTTCACTGCTCGGACCTGTGATCCTTGAGCTGTTTGCTTGTGTAAGAATAAGATGTCTTTGGAGGCACCTCACTCACAGCATCTGGATTAAGAGCACAACCACAACACAAGCACTTCAATCTGTCCTTACAAACCAGCTCCATCTACCAAAATGACTGAAGGAGATGGCAGCAGAGATACAAATCATGACTGATGTTAAACACTTTATGAAGTTCCAGGGGGTGATATTCAGAGCAGAGGAATAAGGGCGTTTAGTTTGGAAGTAGGAGAAAGAAGACACAGCACCAGGTAGGCTGAAGGATGTTAAGTACATTCATCTTTTCCACGGATGAATGAAATATTATCAGTACATCCAGAGAAAACAATTTGACCTTTCCCTCTCTCTCATTCGCTGCAATTCAAAGAGAGAAAAAGAAATCCTTCACTCGTTCTATCAATAAACTTCAGTTCCATTTTTGTTCCCCAGGGCCTGAGAGTGTAGGACATACCAAAATGTCCCCTGTGCACAGGAGAGGTTCAGGATGAAGCCGAGGGAGCAGTGGAGGAGCAGAGCTGGCAGAGGGTTGAGCCTATTCGAGCTCACAGTAACAAATGGATTTTGCTGGAACAGATTATGGGATACCCAAGAGAGAGAAATGGAACTGCTGTGCTCACTGAAGAGCTTGTGCATGGAAAGGTTGGACAAAGAGTTGCCCAATGGACCTGAGAGTCAGGTCTTCCATCATCGGAGTCATACCAGAAGTGTTCTGCAAAAGCACAGCACTGAGGGCTGCATCCATCCAGAAAAGCAGAGAAACCAGACCATTGTTGGGACTGGCCATTTTGGGACTATTGCAAGCCCCTTTCCAAGAGGTTTTCCACTCAACACTAACAGGAACAGACACACTCTAAAACACCAAAAAACTGGGTGCATGCAGTGAAATGAGGAGCCTGTTATAGGAGTGAAGAGCAAGGGGACAGAAGGACTCTGACGATGGCCAGACACAGAGGGCATTGCATGTGCATGTGCAAGGGTCTGGCAACCCAGAATCTTCCACCTCTTCCCTTCCTCTTGCAGCAAACCTGACAATGACACAGCTTCTCTCCTCTGTCCCAGCTTCGTCTCACATCTACCCCCACCCTGGGATCTCCTGTGTCTGACACAGCTGATTACATGGTCTGAGACTTGTCATGGGAATCCACAAATCAAGAGAAAAGCTCCTAGGTTCCTTTCAGGATCACAAGTCCAGGATGCGGTGGTGATTCTGACTGCTGGAGTTGTTCCTCAACTGGCTGGTGAAGCACTCTGCATGAGCTTAGCACAATGAACCTGCAACAAAGCCCAGGGAAGGTGGAGGAGGATGCAGATTCTCTCTTAGCTGTAGACACCCCTAACTTGTGATGTACTATTGTTCTGGCCTGAAAAACATATGGCAGGAACTCCATCTCTGTGGGTCCTGGTCAGACCTCGACATGCTCTGGCAAAAGTTTTACTCTGAAAGTACGGTTTTGTTTTATTTTTCTGGTTTTTGGGAGGGCAATGAAACCACAAAATGCAAGGAAAGAGTGGAAAAACATGTTCAGCAAGAACAGTACAAGCACTGCATGAGTGTGTCCCAGGAGCACTAGGGGAGAAGAAAGCAAAACGTGACCCATCATCTATTCCATCAAGATCCAACACACTGTCCCTCCAGTGCCAGCACTGAACATAAAATCCACTTTTCCTCCAAAAAGCAGCCTAATTGATGCACAGGAGTGTGAGCATATTACCATGGGAGAAGTGCTGTGGGTTTGTGTGCGTACAAGCAGGAAGGTAGTCCTGTGGAAATTGGGGCAAGAGGTGGTGGGCAGTGGGCAGGGATCAGTGTCCTCCAGGAGGGCACTGTAGGGGAGCAGGGGTCAGTGGGGTTGGCACAGGGGCTGTAGAGAGAGGCATCTGCAAGGCACTGCACAACTCAATGAGTGCTCAAGTTTCTGAGTGCTCAACAGCCAAAGCACTTGATGGGAGCTGTTATTTAAACAATCCAGTTGTTAATAAGTGAAACCTTTTAGTCCTAATTGATGAAGAACCACAAGCCTGCAAGCCTCCCAGAGCTCTTCAATTATAGATACTGCCCCAGAACTGCTGGGAATGACTGAGCTGGTTCGTGAGCTGCCACAGAGCTGCTCATGTCCATCACCTGATACAGCTCTGACAGCGCCCTGGTTTGTCAGGGCTGCCAAGACAAACCTTCCTTTATAAACTCTGCAGAGGCAGATTCACCTATAGCCAGTCAAAGGCTCTGAACTCTGAAGAATAAGGGCTTTTTGGTGCAGCTGTTTGCACCAACTCTGTACTCTGTCCACTGCAGGCTTTCACCCCACCTCCTGCACATCAGGTCACTGGCTCTGATGGAGCCTGTCCACAGACTTTGTAGCCAAACTACCATCAAGTGTTTCCAGTTTGTTTCCTACATGTCTCATAACTTCATCAATCTTTTCCCATGTGTGGAGTGCTGGACAAGCCCCGAGATGCTTTGTTTCCACACCTCAGATGAGCCAGGTCAGCATGGTCAGAGCCCAGGTGCTTACTGCCTTTAACCAGGCTAAGGAATCTTTTCTCCCCTGATTTTTCTCTCTGCTGGAAGATACCATCACTGTTAATTACCTTCCTTTGTGTATCCATGAATAAAAAGCATGTAGACAGGGACCACTGAGAGGTGAGAGTGAATCCTTCCCACCTTGCGATATATTTGGAGCCAGCACACAGTTAGGTATGGGAATTCATCTAAGAGGCACCAACATCTGCTGAAGGCTCTGAAATCCTCTGGTTCACTTGTTTGGAAAACCTCTGGCTCTGCCAAATGAAACATTCAGAATGTTAAGGTCCCTTCCAAACCAAACCATTCTGTGATTCTGTGAAAAAGGCTGAGATAACCACCCTTTGGATACAAACCACACCCCCCCCCCAAAAAAAAAAAAAAAAAAAAAAAAAAAAAAACCAAAAAAACCCCAAAACAAGTTTCCTAGCCTGGCTAAAGCTCCTGGACTCAAAGGCAGGAGGCTGGAAGCCAAGGTAAGGGGCAACACAGCAGCCAATTGCTTTTCTAAACAAATACTTAACATGCCCAAGTCCCATCCATGGGTTTATCCAACTGGGTACACTCCTGCCAAACAACAAGAGCCTCATGAATCAATTTTCTAACAGAAACACAGTGCCCAAAAAAAAATTCTTCATGAAGCCCCAAATCCCTGCACATTCTCAGAGAACCTACAGTGCAAGCAAAGCCTCAAGGGTGGAAATCATCTCATGGTTTTAAATCCATGACTTGGAACCTCCTCTTTCTTCATAAGGAATTAAGTTTTCTGTCTTCTGGTACAGCTGTGTGCCTTCATTTTCAGAGCTCTCATTTGTAACTCATGAAGATAAAAGAAGGATTAGAGGCAAGAGAGAACTCTGAGGTGGTAAAACAGAGCCTGGGCTGCTTCTCCACAGGCAGCCTATTCATTCTGTTGCCAGTATCTTGCAAGGACTTCAGCTGTCTGCTCCTGGAGCCACCTAGACATTAATAAGCAGAGTGGGGAAGAGAATGCTACTTATTCATGCTTTGTTATGCATTTCTGGACTCAAAAGTAAGCCACACTCTGGGTAGGAGCCAAAATCCCTCCTCCAGAGCAATCTCCATGTGTATGAGCTGCCAGCCCAGCCCGAGCGGCCAGACCCCACAAGGTAAAGGCAGTTCAAGGCGTGCTGGCAGGAGACATCCTACAAGCCACTGCATGGGGAGGGCTGAGCTCGGCAGGTCACAGCTGCTGTGTGTGGAGGACAGAAGGATCCTGCATGCTGGCGGTCACCTCCGTTCCTGCTCCTCAGAGATGAGATAAGCTCACCTCTGAGATGTTCAAAGGGCACATGGGCACACCCATGACCCTTTCTCCGCTAGTGTCAGACCTTTTCCTCCACAGCCACAACTGGTTTACCTCCCCTGCTCTGTTCAGAACTCTTCAGTAAAGCTTTCATCTCTCCTGCAGACCCTTTCCTCCTGGGTTTGAGCTCTCTTTCCTGACTTTCAAGGTTTTCTGTCTGTTAGAACTGTTCAGGATGGCTCTTCTGCCATGGGCAGTGAGGGTGTTAGTGGCTTCAAAAGACTTAATCAATCACTAACAATATTCAGGGCAGATGGCAAAAATACTCTTGCACATTTTCATGCCAGGGCCTTCCTGTTGTTTCCATATGCAAGGAATATGCCATAACATGCTCTTATTGGCATAGTGGGAGAGCATACTGAATGAAATCCACACACACCCTCCCATGCTCTGAGGTTTATGTCTTGGGTCTTGCTGCACTGTGCTGTCCCAGTTCCCCTCATGTTTGCAGACCAAGGGAATACCAGGCTGGAAAACACAGTGATACATCTCCTTTTATAAACAGGTTTCCTCCAGCATAATGTCCAACAATTTTGGCTTTTCCACACCTGCTTCTTCCTACCCAGGAATCAGCCTTTATAGCAAGCAGTTTTGAAAAATGAAAAAGAAAAAAAACCCAGGAAAACCTCACAACATGGAAGCCCTATGTAACACATACTTTGTTTTTAATGAGGAAGTCTTTGAGGAAGCTTTGAAGCAGTTGTGCCAGAAGACTGTGTGCTGAAGCTCTTTGCCCTTGGGCTGCCACCTTACCAAATCTCCAGAGAAAGCAGGAAAAATTGGGTTGGGGCTCAGAGAGGTGGCTGCACAGAAAACCTTGGGTGCTGCAGCAGGCAGGAGGCTGGGGTCAAAGTTATAGATCTGCCTTACATGGCTCTTCCACAGCTTAGTCCCTTGAAGATTTGCCTCATACTTACTGCTATGGGGTCATTCCACAGCAGCAGCAGAGCAAAATGGGTGAAGTAAAGTCCAGCTCTCCAGATTGTGTGGGTGAGGGAGGGCTGCAAAAGCCACTAGATTGTCCCTGTGAAAGCATGACCGCCAGAGGCCAGGAGGATGTCCATCCTCAAAAGCCTTTTGTTCAAAGAACTCTGTTGATGGAGACAGACAGCATGGGCACTGTGGCAGCAGAGGGCTGGTGGCACCACAGTAGGGTGGCTAGGGAAGCCGCAGCACTGTGGTGTGTGGGTAAGGGCTCCAGAAACCCACGTGTCTGGCCACTGTACACACTTTGCTCTTCAGCCCCTACACTGATCGTTCATCCTGCCTGGGATTTTCACTGTTCACCCTGCCAGCAT
This sequence comes from Oreocharis arfaki, assembly GCA_013398015.1. Taxonomy (NCBI): domain Eukaryota; kingdom Metazoa; phylum Chordata; class Aves; order Passeriformes; family Paramythiidae; genus Oreocharis; species Oreocharis arfaki. The sequence goes on along the minus strand of VZRR01004853.1, from coordinate 896,289 downwards.
TCCCCCTTCCTGCCAAGAGACCATACATTTTTTCTCCTTCTTAACACATGAGCTCTCTTTTTTTATTGTATATTGGGTGGGGGTTTGTCGCTTTTTAACTTTCTTCACCACAACAGCAAAAACTCCTTCCTGCAAGTAGCACTGACCTGATCAGCAGGACCAGTCCTCCCTTGCAGGGATAAGGCAACCATGGTATGAAGAGAGCCTGAGGTTTAAGTGGAATTTGTGTTCCTGCAATCAGTCCAGCCTGGACAAGAGCCTCTGCAGCCCTGCAGCACCTCCACCAGCGCTGAACCCCTGCTCTCACATGCCAGCATATACAGCAACACAAGGAGGCAGGTCACCTAGGGACTTGGTCCTTTTGAGACGGCGTTTGTCCTCACACTGTTCACCCTGCTCAGAGATCAGCTGCCCTGGTGCCCTGAGCCTTTGTCACTTGCTCACACTGCTGCTGGCAGAGCTGAGGGCTGTCACACAGCACAGCAGCCATGTCCCAAGCTTGTTCACACCACCGCAGCGTGCAAAGCTGCAGACAGCAGAGCTGCCCTTACTTGATGCTCTGCGGCTGTGAAATCTACCAGCAGAGGAGATCTGTGTCATGTCGCAGCTACATTTTTTGCAAGCAGATAATTAGATGCTGCATTCTCTGTGTCTGGGTCCTGCAGCCAGCACAGAAGCTGCAGCCCACAAACTGCCCTGAGGACCTACAGAGAGGGGAAAGGCACTCCTCTCTGAAGAGGACGTGGGTCCACGTGGGTACTGAAGGGCTCTGAAGTTGTCAGCGTCACGTGTGGCCAGGAAAGAGCTGTGCCTTCAGATGGTTTGAACTGTGTGGGGGTGGTGATTTGGCAGCAGCAATAGCGGTGTGTCAGCTGGGTGCAGAGCCGGGTCAGAGCCTGTGAGGCACATGGCAGTGAGGCAGAAAGGGAAAGAATTGAAGGGCGCACCTGGGGAATTCCAGATGCTCGTGAGGGATGAGGAGGGAAGAGAGAAGGTGTAGAGGCTGTGTGTGCAGGGGTAGGTCCAGCTCTCAACATAGCCAGTCATTCACTGTGCTCCAAAAGCCACACAGCAGATCTTTCTCTTAACTTACAAAGAGAGTGATGAGTGAGTCCCCATGCCCAGACAGCTTTTGGGAAGAGGGAGAGGTAGGTCACTGTCTTTTGTCTCTGTCACAAACATTAATTTCCTTGAGAAAAGTTAGACACACAGATTTGTAACGATCCCGTGCCTTGAAAATTTGCAATTGTGTTTCGGGTGATTGAAGCTTGCTCAAGATACTCAGCAGGCATGTCGCTGATACGAGACCCTGGACTGCAACACACAATAAAAGAAATCGGTGTTCAACAAGGGATATGTGAAGCTGCCAAAAGAGGAAACTGATCTCTGGTCTTGCAAATGGAGTTTACACATCTGTATTCCCAATTCCCTTCACACAAAGGGGACCATTCTAAAATGTGCAGACTATGACACAGAGGAGCTCTCATCATTGCAGTGCCGCATGGAGGAGAGGTCACAAGAATCTCTCTTCCTGGAAGAGAGAACAGGTGGAGGAGATGGTGTAAACCTCTGGCAAGTTAGGGATCACAGTGTCTCCATGCCCCTATGCAGAGGACTCCACGTATCACGGCCTACTGCAACCCTCCAGCTCACAAAAGCCGCCTGGAGGGCTCGCCTTTGATCCTCACAGGATTGGTCATGATAGCAAAGTTGTCCCATTTCCAGTCTCAATTTGTGTCATAGAGATGTCATATACAGCTACACAGACAGAGGTGAGATCTGGCAGGTTGAGAGGCAGTGGAGGCCTGCAATACAGATCTTGCCTGAAAATGCACAGGCACTGAAAACCACTGCAAGCCAGCTATCAATGCCAGCATGTGCTTGTCAGCAGGATTGCCATTCAGCAGTGAGTGCAAACAGCAAGGCAAAAGTTATTCGAGGATTTTCTTCTCTGGATGAGAATGCCACTTGGGAAAGGTGCCCTGTTTCTGCCATAAACTAGCTAGCAGACTACAGCATTGATGATCCAATTAGAGAATGTAGTAGGGAAATAAAACAGTATTGTACAAATCTGAAGTATTTAAAAATTTTTAAAAGTGGGCTGTGTGAAATATTATTAATGCTCAAAAATAGCTGAAGGGGATTTGACCACTTGACCTTGGAATCACCATGAGTACCTGTAATGGCAGTGAGGACTGTGCTCCTGATGGGCAGAATCAGATGACTGCCAGGCCTGAGCTGGCTTGTTTTTTAACATTAGCTCTCAGCTGAGATGTGTCTGTAGCAGTGGCCACAACAGCACAGCACTTGTGAAAAATAAATGTTTTAACACTCTAGCTGACAACTGCTTAAGGTTACTTACTGCCCAGACTGAAGCGCAAGCTAACACTGCAGGAACAAATACACACCTAATTTAAAAAGCCATGGTAAATAGGGCAGGGACACAGCGGTGGCTAGACTGCCTTGCACTAAAGCAGAGACAACCTCAGCGCAGCAGAACAGCGTCCAGGCACAACGCCTCTGCGTCGTGCATGCTGGAAAACCATTGGAGAGAAATGTTGTTCTCAGCAGAAAGAAATGTAAAATGAGTTAACTAAATGTCTCTGAAGGACAAAGTCCTGCTGACGATTTAAATAGCTGTTTTGAAACCAGCCTTTACCACAAACTGGTTTGTGATTGACAGAAAGAAGGAAACAAAGAAGCAAAGGAAACAGGACAGACCAAGCCAAGCACATCTACATCACAGCAAGCACTTCTTTTGATAAAAATAATTTTCTGAAATGGCCTCCCAGGGGGCCCATGTAGCAAAGCTAAGCCAAACATCTTCGCCTTTACCAAGACTGATTACAGAAGTAGAGTTTGTTGTAGGCAGCCTCACTTGGGTGTACTTTACAGCATGAGTTGCCAGTGAAGACATTAATGCTTGACCTGGGATGTTACACAGAGAAATAGAGCTCCCTTTGGCACCCACCAAAAGGATTGTGGCTGTATTTTCTCAAAATTCCTTCATTCTCTTTTTTTTTCCTCATCAACAGAACTTTATGCATTTTTCTCTGCTGCATGCCAAGATAAGACTGTTTAATGGAGCATAAACAAACAAATGCATAAGATTATTTAAAAAGAACTGCTGTGAAAAAAGCAGTTAAAAATCCTGAAAGATGTTAGTAATGGAAAAAAAAATCTGCTAAAATGCAGGACTTTAAATAATGGGTGAAGTAATACTTGCACAAGGTCCTTCTGCTTTGTTGCAGCTGGGTTGCTGCAACTGAACTCCTCATACAAGGAAAGGCTGAGAGCGCTGTGAGTGTTCACCCTGGAGAAGAGAAGGCTCGGGGCCGTCTCGTCAATGTGCACAAACGGCTGAAAGGGGAGTGCAAAGAAGATGGAGCCAGGCTCTTCTCAGTGGTGCACATTGACTGGAGACAGTGGGCACGAACTGAAACACGGGACGTTTCCTCTGAACACCAGGAGACACTTCTGCACTGTGAGGGCAACTGAGCACTGGCAAGGGTTTCCCAGAGAGGCTGCAGCGTCTTCATCCTTGAAGGTACTCAAAAGCCATCTGGGTATGGTCCAGGACAACTGGCTCAAGGTGGCCCTTGGCACTGCTTGATCAGTGAGGCTGGACAAGATAACCTCTGAGGTCCCTTCCTACCTCAGACCTTCTGTGCTTCTGTGCACCTAACTGGCAAGAGGAAAAGCCTTGGAGAAGTAAAAGAAGATGCCAAAGACTGCTCTTTGAAGATTGACAGTCCAAGGTGTTAGCTAGAGTGAGATCACAGAGAAGGGGCTGTTGGAAAGGCTGTCGATCTATGGCATCAACAAAAGCCCTAAAGATAAACTGGCAAAGGATCCATTAGGTTCCTAGAGGTTACTGATTGTCCATGGTCCAGACACTGTTCGGATTGAATGAAATGGGAAAAAACTGTTCTTATTTCTATGAAGCAAGCTTTGCACAACAAGGAATGAGGGTTAATAAAAGTAAAAAATTGCAGGAGTTTTGTACCGAGTTTTGGGTGCATTCCTAAAAAGTAGTGATTCATTTGTGTGTTCCTCTTTGATGTGTCGTTCCAAGCACACCATCAGTGCAGAGTCAAATTGGCTAAACGAGAAATCCATACAAATGACAAGAGCGCTGGATAGATGAAGTCCTGTTGGATTCAAGTGATCTGTCTTAGCACAGAACAAAATATCTGACAGCACATTATGAGATTCTCCACTTCAGAGATTCTTGAACAGGAATTCTGCCATCGTCTAAAAAGTTTTTAGATCCAAGGTTAATTAATGCTGAAGTTGCTACAAAATAAACCTATGTGCCAGAAGACACAGAAGACCTCTCTAAAAAGAGGGTCAAGCTGTTACTTGCTGGAGAAATGAGAAAGAATTAGATGTGTCATAACCGCTAAATGAGACCATGTGGCAAAAGTGACCATGACATGTTTGTATAAAGACAAATTACATCAACAGAGTTCGAAATAGAAGGCTGTGCATGAGTCTGGTTTAAAACACAGCCTGACAGTGATGAAATCACAGCATGATCGAAGGTCCAAGGGCAGGGCAAATAGATTTTGAAAGAAATGAGAAAGGCTGACTGGTAAAACACCTCTGCTACCCACATCTAGGTTCCATGTCTGCGATGTCTCTCAGAGGTAACCCCCTGAGAGAAACAGAAGATTGCACCTCCTTTTCCAGGACTCATACAATGTCAGTAATGCTGCTCTGTGTCTGCAGAACTAACTCAGTCCTTCATGGCATGAGATGAGGTTCTCCACCTACTGGAAACAACCCAGTGGCCAAAGTGCCCAGAAAGGACAAGTTTGGTGAACCAGGAATGGTTTGCTGATCAGAATAATCCCCTTTTCCCGCTGTCTGACTTTTGTTTGCTGGACTGAAATTATCTTTTGTCGTATTTTTGATTACAGGCTTGATATGCTCTTTGGTGTTTTAATAAAATAACAGAATGTCACATTAACAAAGAGGAACAAGAATGTGCACTGCTGAGGAGTCACTTATACTCCCAGATTACAGTGTGAAAACAGTCTGGTGAAAACTGAGAGATTTTTCAGGCACACAGGTATTTCCTTGTGTTTGAAAGCAGCAAGGTTGAAAGGCTTATACGTCTCAAGGCCCCTTTGCACTCCCTCTACAGGATTAAGAAAAGCTACAACTTCTCCCCCTATCAGTTCTGCCTCCTGCATGTCCATAGACCCCTCACTTTTAGAGCTGAGTGACTGGATCACCCATGTACGTGGCAGATACAACTGGTCATCAGGCCGGGTCTGTTTGCACTGTCCCTGCTGCAGCTCTCCTTGAGCAGACACACAAACCTGCTTCCCCATTCTTGCAGCACAAAAACACAGGAGAGCATGGAACTGGCTCATGTTCCCTCTGTGCCTGACACAAGAAGAGCAGTGCCAGGGCACTTCATGCCAGGTGTCAGTTCCCTTTGGAATATTCTTCCCTTTCAGTGTTTTCATTCAGGACCCCTCGGCATTTAAGAAAGCAAAGCAGCTGAAGCCTTGGTGTAAGAACAGTACAGGAGTGCAAGCAAAATGTCTAAATCCATCCAGATAGGAAAAGCAACTCCAGCACTTACCAGCTGATCACATATATACCCTGACAGGAGGATAGATCCGATGTTACTCCCAAGAGCAAGGAATCCCCATGCAGAGCTGCCTCTAATTGCTAACCCACTCCGTGAGTTTGCTTTTGTTTTGGGATTAATTTCCAAGAGTGCCCATGTGGTTTTGTATGGCTGTTTGTTTCTAAAAACATTTAGCCTACCCTTTTGAGTTCTGCTTTTCTTCCACTGGAAGATAAAAGCCTCACTGGGGACTGAGTCCCCGCTGAAGTACTTACAAATGGGATATAGGTGGCTAAAACATACTGTTTTATTTCAAGAGGCTCACGTTGTATTTGTACTGTGGCACACCTTTGGAGACAAGCTCAGCACAAAGTCCCCACCTGCTCCTGCATGAACATAGACGAGAGCTCGTCCCTGCCGTGTGAGTCCTGCACACCAGACGTGGTGAAAAGCTGCTGGCACAGCAGGACTGCCGGAGGAGGCATAGCCCACCAGCTAAGGAAGAGGCAGGAGAGCCAACGTAGGGACCCAGAGTAGAGATGCCCTTCCCAAGGCTTGCACCTGTGCCCTGGCAGCTGCTCTGCTTTCCTGACCACTCAGCAGCGAGATAATCTGTGGTCATAGCATACCCACTGCCTAGCCCCTCTCAAGGACTTGTTTAACTATCACAGGAAGAGAAGTCTGAGCCTAGAGACACCCTTAGAGTAAGGTGGAGGAGAGAAGGAGCAGATACACTCCTCTGCTCCAGCTACCTTTCCTCCCTCTCCATGGCTTGCTGAGGGTCCTTCCTAGGTGGTCCAGCACCAAAGGGTACCTACAGCATTCTCTTGGTAATGTCAACAGTGACAGAATCACATCACAGACACTGACGGTGCCCACTCAAGGATTTATGGTGAAAAAGCAATGACACGGGTGCCATTCATGTTGTGTGCAGGTACCAACAGTCAGCATGCTTTTGGTGGCTGCCTTACACTCATCCTCCTCATCTCAATGCACCTGAGTGATCCCTCAGGGAGGAGACCCTCCTTCTTCTGCAACTTGTCTTCCCTGTGGCCAAAGACACACTAGCAGGAGAGGTAGTAGTTTTTCTTCCCTACCTGAGCTCTACACTATCTGTGATTGTATAATCTTCTAATGTCTTCCTCTCCCTACCAGAGATTAATTTATGCTTTTAATTTTGCTCTTGGTAAACTTCAACCAAGTTCTTGTTGGGACACAACACTCCTATATTAATGTCTAATCTGTAAATTTACTATTCCTTGTGCTGTACTGTGACAGTGGTTTGGTCTGGACAGGTGAGAATTGATGAATTTGTTCCTCTCTGAGGGGTGTTTTGAGCCATGAGAACTCCAGCCAGCTGGAGTGATGTGGAAAAGTGCCACTAGTCTCTCTAAGGGCATTGCCCAGGAGCCTTGCTGTTAATAAATACCTGTCTGGCTTTCCACAAAATCTGTTACATTATGTATATTTGATGTACGCAAAAAGAGCAAATCCCAGGGACTGATTAATTGCAGGGTGAGAAATGTGAGTGCCTTTAATCTATAAAAAGGAAAAGCATGTAGCCTTTAAGACTTCCTCTCTTGTACCAGGCTGACTTGGAGTGTCTGTTGGCCTGTTCTTGATCATTCATCATGCACCTGTTTATTACCTACACTTCTGTCTCCAGCACCCCAAGTCTCACCATGCATCAGCTCCTTGCTCATCCCCTGACAGCTGCCCAGCCCCTCTTGCTTTGGATCATTTGAATTGCCCTTCACTGGACCTCTATGATTTCTGCACTCCTCATTAATTACACCGTTCCTTTCTTCCCTCCTATGTTGGTTCTTCTGTTTGTATCGGCACACCTCTGCTTGTTTTACAACCACCTGGCAACACATGATGACAGGGTGTTGAAACAGCTTAGTTGGTAAGGGCTGAACAGCCGTCAAAATGCCATGTTAGTTACACGGGCGCTGCTGACTGAGGAATTGGCTCAGACACGCAGTCACCTAGTACAGCACACATACACGTTGCCTTTCAACTGAGCTGAGGGAGGAGAGAGGCCTGCCTGGACACAAACATCACCACCACATAGCTCTGTGCATGTGAGCAGAGCAGCAGAAACCTTGGGCAGATGAAGAGAAAAGCTACGGCCTCCTTCCCAATGTGACGCACACGGAGAAGGAGACAGGGCTTGGGAGAGATGCTTAAAGCTGTTTGTTCCCAGCACCAGCAGTGACGTCACTGTCAACCTTGTTCTCAACACTGTCCACAGGCTAAGGAAGACAGCCATGGACACTATTTCTGCACTCTTCAGCCATGCTGAATAACCCTCCCTCACACATCTGCCCAGTGTTGGGATTTGCTGTGCCATTGGTAACACCCTCCACAAGCTGAACATCAAGTCTAAGTACCAACTGGGCTTGCAAAAGGGTCACTGGCAATTCTGCCGGCTCAAACTCATATCCTGTGCAAGGGGACATAGATGCAGAAACCATTTTACTCACCACTGACATAGAACCACCTCCCACAGTCATTGCTACCCGGGTACTCAGGTTGTCACAGCCTGGCATCAGAGGTGAAAAGAAGGATGTACAGTAGGACACATCTAATTGCTTTGGGGGAGCACCCTTACAGCTCAAGCAAACACCACTTTCTGGGCTTCTGTCATTTGCAGTCAAACTAAGCATCTCCCTGCCAGAAAATGTTTAACACTACCACTCCCACAGCAAATATGCTAATGTAAACAGTTTCAGTGTTGGCTGCATTAACTGCACAGCATTGCTGAACAGAGAGGTGCAGAGCACTTTTGCTGTGCCCGAGCTGCTGCGCTCCTCCACTCTTATGAATGGGTTAAAGTAGGCAGCTCCCCATGGCAGGGTTCAAGTAAGAAAATACGCACAAAAGCCCTTCAGTCAGGCACTAAAACAAGGAGCTTTGGTAATTTGGGGACAGTCATTTTCCTCCACATTGTTAACTAAAGAATATTTCTGCAAAGAATAGGTATCATCTCACAGAATAATCTTTTTCTGATTGCAACTCCTGAGCTCAGACACATCCAAATGCGTCTGCAGTGCTGAGTACATGTCTGATTACTGAATAAAGAGCAGCATTCAGGTAGCTGGTGCAAGGAACACTATGCAGCAATAAGCAGTCAGTCTTCAGGAGATTTGGATAGTGCAGGGTGTTTTCAGTATACGGATGCTCAATCTTTCTTTTTTTTGTTTTCTTGGCAGGATATTATTGCGTATAGCCCCATATAGCACATCACACGATCACGCAATAATTTAAGCAAAGTGAGTTACAGCTTTTGTTGGCGGAACAACACAAAAGATAAAAAGAGGGATATAAATATGCATGCATACATGTATATAAAGGAGACAAAATATTTAAGAAGTCACAGGAGAAAAAAAAAAGAAGTTGGTGGTTTGAAGCTGTAGTTGGGAAAAGATTAAAAAATCCATCCGCACTCATTCAAAATTACAGGTAGAATTTGTAGATAAGAAGAAATTAATTATACAAGCTGGAACTTGGCCAGGACACTGTCCTTTTCTATACTACACAACGTTATCATGTTTGAACATGCTTGTAGCAAATTGAGTCACAGGACACAAAGCTGAGCACAACTTTCCCGTGAGAGCAGGAACAAGCCAGCACAGCCCTCTCTGGGTCACCCTGGTCCTATTGTCATGGGACATCATGCTTTCAAATGCAATTTTTCTAGGGCCCTGCTAAACCAGTCAGGATCCGATCTCTGACTGAACACAGCATTCAAGTACAAGGCACCGCTGTTCTTCATGCTCTTGTAGCCATTTGTGCTAACGTTACCCCAGCTGAGAAGAGGGCTCACTGCGATTTAGATACAGAAAACACCCCTGAGCAGCTGACACCACGGAGCAATTCTCGGGAACCTGTAAGCTTCCTACTTGTGCCGTGCTTTATTTGCAACTCACATGGCAGAAAATGGGGAGGGGGGATGAGAGGGGAAACACAACATTGCAGCTGACTAACAACCTCATTCTTTTTTTTCACTCCTGACTGAAAGCACTGAGTACTTCTTACACCAATCAATCTTCCTGCAGGGCCTGAGTTTGCCTCTCCCAATGAGACTTTACCCTATGCAAGGCACCACAGTGATGACTTTTGCTTTAGGGTCCTCTAACAAGCCTTCCTAATCTGAGAATAATGAAGACTGAAGGGTTCACATCCCTCAGGCCAGTCAAGGAAGAGGGCAGCCCAGGATAGTAGAGGTTGGGGAGGACACTAATATATTTTAATTGCTTGCTAAACTTTTGCTCATTCATCTGGTACAGAAAGGGGCCCTCTTTGCTCCAAATAATTTCACTGCTGGCACATGATGGAGTGATTTCACCCCCCTCACCCTGCACAGGAGAATGTGGCAGCTGACGCAGGACTTTTACTAAGGCAACCATATTTCTGCATACCTTGGGATTGATGCTGAAAAGCCACAAATAGGAAAATGGAAGGCAGTGCACACAACACAAAAGGTGTTGGGAAACCTGCCCTCTCCTGATCGGTTGAGTCCATTTGCCAGCATTTTCTGAGGGACACCCACAAGAGGTGGTGCACCCAGCAGAGGAGGGTCGGTCTCCAAGGCAAGTGCAAGAGCAAAGGTCCTTCTCAACTACAGCTGCGCAGGCAGTGCCGTGGAGAGTGCCAGGGATTACGTCCTGAAGGACAGCAGAGTGGTCATGTTCTGGGACAGACATGGGGGGACCCTTTCTGCACTGAAGACAATGTCAGCCATTGCAATCATAAGTACCTTTGATTTCAGCTACATTTTTCCCCCGAAGACAAACACTGTTTTCTGACTCTTTCTGCTGGTTATTCATCTGCCATTGAGGACAGGCTGCCAAGAGATGCCTCAGACAATAGAGTTCATTACAGTGCATTGTGCTCCCATTTTACATCACTCAGCCCTCCCCTCCTCTATGCCTGACATTTTCAGCTACCCTGCAGCAAAGAACTTGGCCAGAAGGGAATTCCAATCCCACCTCTGTCCTCAGGGCATGTCACTCAGTGCAACTCACCTGTAAGGGGGGCATTTACCCCTCCAGTCATGTCTGCCATCTTCGATTAAACACAGGGAGTGAGCTTTGTTTGATCTGTCCTTACTTGTCTTCTACTGGAGATGTCCATGGGTCCGAACTCCCAGCAGATGTTTCCTAGACAACGAGTTTGGTGTGAGATTTCTCTGAGACGAAGAGATCCCTCTTTGGAGAGGGTGTAAATACTTTTCTGTAGTCCATTGACTAGGCAGAGTCTAGACGGCAGTGAAAACCTAAGCATATAGCTGAGGTGTGAATACCTAAAGCTTAGATGAGCCCCTGCACACACGCACACACTCACACACACACATGCACACACACTCTCCAATGCCACACACACTCCAATGCCAATCATCTGAACAATTATCAAAGAAATGCTCATCCAAGGGCAGTTCTGCCTCCTACACGGGCCTTGGGCCAGCATACCTTACGTTTGAGAAATGCCTACTGCTTGGAGGAAAGAGGCTTGGAGATATCCCCTGCCAGACACTGGTTAGGGTGTCCCTGTCCAGGAGACGCATCCCCACCTACGTGGCAAGGGTAGCAAAGCCTGGATGGAGCAGTGAATAGCTCTTTTCTATCACTGCCTTCCTGCGCTGTGTTTAAAAGCTTTTCTGTAAACCTTGGCTCTTCAAAGAACCAAAGGGGTCAGTTAGTGCTGGTAACATCAAAATAAACCTATGCTTGTCAAACTTGAGTATTGTAAGGCCAGTGATAATGTGATTGTTTTCCCATGCATTTTTACCCACTTTTTCATACCCTGTCCCAGGTGACCAGATTCTAGTTGAAGTGAAAGTAAGAGGAAAATCTAAGAAGGAAAGTTAATCGATCTCTTCCCAGTTTCAGCACATTGTTGTCCATCTGGGAGATTCAGAGAGGGAACCTGATTTTTTGGTTGTTATCACATTCAGTGATAGCATCTCCAGACCTCTTAAAAATCATTCGCTTCAGCTAAAGCACTGTCAGTTGAGCCATTTCAAAAGTTGTGGTTGGATTTTATTTCAGTGAAATTTACAGAAGTAAAAACCCTCTGAGAAATACCTTTCTGCTGTTTGAGTACTTCTTCAATCCCTTTTGATGATTATCTTTACTTTTCTCTCACACACTCCATTTATTTTTCTGTTTGGATTATTTGTAGTCTATTAGGAGTTTTCAAGTGTGCAGCTTGGCCAAAAGGTGAGCATTTTCAAACCCGAAATTAAATTTGCCATCATTTCTTTTTTTTAAACAGAACCTGCCAATTAAAAATTTCAGTAATGAGAAAAGGAGTAAATGCTAGGAACAGTATTGGAAAGGTATAAAATCTTTCTGTTTTCAAAAGACAAAAGCTCAAAACACTGAAACTTTCAAACCGTTCCTTTCCCCTGCACCTCCAGCCAAGACTTTGATCCGGCTAGCAAGTGAAATGCCTGCCTTCCTCTGGCACAGGAACCTAGGCCAAGAGCTAAAGTTTGAATAAACTATGTGATATTTCGGCTAAGTGTTGCAAGTTAGCCAGTTTTGGTGGCAGTATCCTGCATTTGAGTGGGAATTGATGCAGCTCCATTCCAGACCTGGAAAACAGAATTTTGTTTTCTCAACAAAAAATACCAGGGGCTGGCACAATTTGCCCAAATATCACATTTAATTTTTGCATTAAGCCACTGTCAAAAAAAGTAATTATTACCCATCAAAATGATGTTGTTGGAACTCAGAAATATAAGGGTGAGCACCTTATATTAGCACATGGTTTGAGACTGAAAACCAAAACCCCAATATTCACCTTTTTTTGGCCTTCTGGTATCATTAAGGTCACTAGTGCACTGGTGGATTTTGAGACTGGGAAGAACCACTGTCACAAGGCTATCCACACAAGCAGCAGCTGAGTCATTTCACTGCAGCAAGCCCAGTGACTTACAGCTGATAAGGGAACAGAGCAGGTATATCGAGGGGTGCGGCTGTGACAGCAGAGGCCTGGAGCTGCACCCCTCTTTGGGTCTCAGATAATGTCCCACTTCCTTTGGTGATGAACAGCAGTGCAGACATTACCCATCTGTCTCTCCAGCTTCATATAAAAACTGAGTATTGAGCCTTTCAGTCTCTCCTGTGCTATTATTGACTTATCTCTCATCATTAGTACTTAACATCTATTTTCAGGATTTTCAATAAGCATGGGCTTGTGTATGTATAATCCTATTTACCTTTGTGTTTACTAGCTGGAGATTTTCTTTCCCTGGCTCACAGTTTTGCTCACTTCATGAATTATCTTCATTTACGAACATTTAATTTGTGTCAGCTTTTATGAGCTTCTTGGCTGAACACTGCTTTCCCTGTTCTGAATCTGACTTGGTGCATCTGAGTTTCTGCTATGTTCCACACTTTTAATTGCACCCCACAGGTAGTCTAGCATCCTCTGACTAGCTCAGCTAGTCCATTTTCTTTATTTTTAGCATCCTTAAAAATAACTGGCTGCCCTCTCACCATTAAAGGTGATGCACAGCTCTGTATTTCCAAAACCTGCCACTTTTTAGCACTTCTTTATAAATAACCTCTTGAGCCTTTTCCATTGTTTGGACTAGGGTAACCTCTGCAAAGATCAACTCCTTCCCTCAACTTTACGGTAGTCTTGGGGGTCGTGATTAGTGGCTGGTGCCGAGATAAGGTGACATCGTTAAAGACTTCCCTGCCATCTTTGCCACCCCTGTCTTTGCCACTCCTCTGTAGTCCCAGCCTGGGCTTTGTTTCATGTAGACCGTGTGCCAAAGCCTTGTTACTTGCTGGCTGACAAGAGGGGCTCAAGATAGCTCTGAACTTTTACAGGTTGGTTAACAGTGGTATCAGCTGCTTCGTGGTGGCTTTCATCATGCAACCCTCAGAAACATTTTCAGGCAGTATAAAGGAAGATTCAACCCATTGAGACAGACTCCCATTCCTGTCTCTGCCTCAGTATTGTTTGTGTTCCATTAATATGATCAGGCTCCTTCATCCACTCACTCTCATCATGTAACCCCAAGACAGTAGCCTCAACCCACAGCTAATAATGAACACCAGGGCAAGAGCCCTTCTCAAGTAACATTGTCATCCTTATTTGAACCCATCTCCATTTCAGGCTTTTAAAACATCACTCATACAGCAAAATTCCCAGGCATTCTCCAAGTTAAGAATAAAATGAACAAAGACAACAAAGAAAATATTCTGATTATGGGTTCCAATTTTTTTAACCCTGATATTCTGTGGTACATTTCTTTATTTTCGAATATAAAGTGACAGAAATAATTTGTTATTAGAAAAGAGAAAGTATCTTTGACTATTTACAGGTTTTGTACATCACAAAGGTTTTCATGTTTTTGTTGATTTTTCTTCTTTTTTTTTTTTCTCCACATCCTTTAAACAATGCTGAACTGGAAATCTCTACAGTTCACAAAAACCCTCTTCCCCATAAAACAAACCCCAATGAGAAACAAGAGAAATCAAAGGGGAAAAAAATTAGCTCCTTTCATAGTTCTCCAGGAGATCCATTTGTTTAAATACATATATTTTTATATTTATAGATATTATTTTTTCAAGTTCAAACACCAAAGTTCAAGAGAGAAAGGAAAAAAAAAACCAAAACAGTGTCTTCCCCACCCCCCTCCAGAATCTGTTGATCCCTGCTTGTCCAAAATCAGAAAGAGTTATTTACAGAAAGAAGAACCGGAGGAGGGTGAGGGTGTAGGAAAGAGGAGGATGAGGTTGTGACTGCTGGAGAAAAGATAGTAGGATTAGGGCCTCGGAGAGGTGAGGCAAGCCTGAGTTCGACCACGCTTTCCCTTAGGAAGGCGCTGCACTGGGGAAGTGTCCCCAGCGTCCCCTTGCCCCCACGTTCAGTGCAAGGGTGCTGCCTTTCTGGATCTTGTCTCAGCCCCACACCAGGTGCTCAGTGTTCATCGCTGGTCTTCTCCTCACACCCTCCACTGGTCTTCCCACGCCAGCCAGCCCTGGACATCTCCAGCCAAAGGCATTACAAGGAGCAGAGTGGAGTGTCTTGAGGGTCTCCGCTGCACCCAGCTGAGCCCCTTCACATGGATCCATGGCTGGCAGCAATGGTTGCTGCCCCTCTGCCCCCCACTGGCTCCTTTGGCTGCTCACCCATTTCACTCCCAGTCTAAAGTCACTGAGCGCTCAACTAAAGTGTGTGTTCACAGGAGCCTGAGTCCAGGCCCGCAGGTTCCATTACATGAAACCCATCCTGCTGCCAGCTAACCTCGGCACCCTCTCCTTCTGTTTCATTACTGCAGGGTATTGGCAAGTAACAGGTGCTACGGAAAGACTTCACACAAAATCTACCTCTGATCCCCGTTCTTCCTTCCCTTCTTACAATATCCTGACTTCAGCTGCAACCTGCTGGAAAAGTTCTGCCAGATAAATCAAATTTTACACTATAGAAAATGAAGTTTATGTTGCAGATGTGAGCCTGCAATTTCCACATGATTTGTGTGTATTATAATGTATTAATCAGGAAACACTATGTAAATGTGTGTAAATGCAAACCATGATCTTAAATCAGTTTTGCATAATGCAAGTAAACAAATTAATCTCCCAATGTGCTTGTAAATGTTAATAAAAGCTTGACATTAACCGTTAAGTTAATGTCACTAGATGATAATGTTGCTGGATGAGAAAGCAGTGTTGTATGTCACATGTGTCCTTTAAATGCAAATGAGTAAAATTTACATGTCCAAGAAACCCATGTTCTTGAGAACTCAAATTGCTGTTTGCTGCAAGTCATGTAAGCTCTACTTTATCTGTCAGCAATTTCTTTTTAAAACACTGCCTCCTCCCTGGAGAGAGTAAACCATCCAAAACTAAATGTAAGGAACCCTTGAATATTTGAAGTGTGGCAGTGACTGTGTAAGTAGGAGTATGCATAATTTAAAGGGGTTCTGGCAAGACAGACCTAAAATTTTGGAGCAATTAATTAGGCTGGAAATTGTACTAAGCTGAACTGTAACCCTAGGAAAGCTGGTTTTATCATCCTAGACTTTTGAAAGCAAGAGGAAGCTGGGTCAGTGTCTGTCCAGTTGCATGTTTGTTTGCGCTTCAAAGCGTTGAGGTTTGAAAGCAATGCCCAAGAAGAAGTTGGCCAGAAAGTTCAGTCACTATTCGAACAGACCAGGATGCCTTGGATGAAATTCATTAAGAGTTGCCAAGCTGAGTGAGCACTTTGCATGATACAAAGAGGTTCTCGATGAAGCCTCTCCAATGTGACAGTCTGAGGTGTTACTGCACACTGGTGGAACCGAAAAAAGGGAATTATTTTCTATACAATATTTTGACAGTTTCCCTGTAAATGCTGAAAGTTTGTAGCAGCCTGACAAAAGCAGCAAAGGGATGCTCAAGACTACTTGTGAGGAGTACAATAAGACCTTGATGTGCAAGTTTCCAAAGAAGGGAAATGAGTTGTACTCTGAATCCTGGTAGAGCTTCAGCTGAGAGAAATTAGGTCAAGCTGGCAGCAGAGGCTGAGCCCCATGTACTGCACACATTTTCAGAGAGCATGTACAGCCCAGCACCTCTCTGGATTAGGTCCATACATGCACTTTGCCATGCTACCTGTAAAAGTAGAGCTAATTAAAAATGCACAGAGAAATCACAATTTGTGGTTCAGGTTCTCTTTGTCCAGGGCTGGGATAAGTTATAGCATCCTCAAGGCTTTGCCCAATTGAAGAAGTGAAATGAAGCCAGAAAACAAGAAAAGTGCCAGAATAGCAAGATTTCTCACCAAACTCACCTGAAGCAGAAGTTAATTGCACTGAGCATGCTGTCATTCCTTTATGATTTCCAGAGGCGTAAGAAGAGTAAAACATCCTTCCAAGTGTTTTACTGGAGTGGTGACAGGCAACTCTGGGGTCTTGTGGCCTGCTCCTGGGTGGATCCCGGGTTCACCTCCTCACTTTTCCCCTGCCTGTGTAGGTAAACCTAATCCCTTTAGAGCATGGAGGATCTCATGGAGGGTATGTGCACAGTGCTGCAAGGAGACGAGTGTTTCTCTTTCAAATCTCGAAAAGAAACAAACAAAAAACCTGACTGGCCCTTCAGGTTGAGGTCTGTCAACATCCCAAATCAAGTCTCCCAGCAAAAACTTCCTGCACTGCTTCTGACTATATCCCAAGAAGTTCCTACACTGCTTTCTCCAAACAGCAACCATGAACATAATGCTTTTGCAAATGAAAATGCCAGATGTCCTTTTTCTCTGCTCCTAGTCTTTACCCCTGTTCATACAAGTCATACCAAGTCACCTAGCTTATCACGTGTCTGGATGCCTCAATTATTTCCCCAATAAAATGTATGTCTCATTTAACCTCATGAAAATTAGATGCAAATGAATGCAAGATTTCAGGATATTTGCATAATATATGTAAACTATGGCATCTGTCAATTTACTTGTTAATGTAAATGCTAATATTAACGTATTTCAGTTTAGCATCAAAATCGCAAACTCTTTGAAGTAAGGACTGTGGCAGAATGAAGCATCAAACGGACAAATCTTGTCTGAAAACAGGACCTAAATGGTTTTGATCAATTTTATGTCAGGGTTTCACCCTGCTGGTACAGCATTTCACTTCACTTGCTGCTTCCCAAATTAATGACTGGTACCGATACTGTCCAACTCCACAGCAACAGTGTTATTACGAGAGGTGGAGTCATTTTGATCCACACAGAACTATGCCTGAAATCACCAGTCACTGCTTGCACTCAGTGTGCATCCCCAAGCATACCTTTCTGATGAAATCCTGCCCAGCATGCTACCTACTTCTCCCTCAGTGACAGGTGCTACTAAGGAGGGAACTTTTGCACCTTCTCAAGGGATCTTCATATCCTCAGCTCAACGCAGGGCATCCTCCAGGATTAGTGGGTAGTTGAGATTAATATCACAATATTTTAGGCTCAAGAGAACTCAATTAGTTTACCTCAGTATTAAATACTCCAGCCCCTTCATAGAGAGACTTTTAAAAAGAATAAATATTTCTAGCTTCTGTAATGGAAATTTCTAAAGGCATCTGAGCATCTAAGCGCAATTGGTTTTCGACGAGATGGATTTAATAAATTTATTGGAGCTTCTAAAAATCCTTCCCTTCGTGATGCAAACATGGCAAAAGCATTAACTGTTTATTTCTTCCCAACACACATCTAGTGGTGCCTGGGGTGGTCTAGGTCCAGGATGTGTAGTAGGGTGACTTGAACAGAGCCAAGTAAACGCTAAGTGATTGCGACTGGACTTAGGGCTCATCCCTGAAGACCAAGGTGCCAGAGAAAGACCCTTCCCTCTGTGGCAGAAACTATTCTATTCCTTCAAAAAAAATGATGTAGAAACCCAGAGCCTGTGTTTGAGCACCAGTTAAAGACCTGCCTTATTCTACCATTGCAAAACAATGCTCTACATGGAGAGACAACAGTCAGAGCTTCCAAGTGAGGGAAGAACCTTCCCTTTCTCCTTTCCAGGAAATTTTCCCTTGAGAGCTGGCGAAATAGAGAAGGAAGAAACCAATTCCTTCTTTTCTGCTTCGATGCGGGTCTACACACCAGCCCTGAAGGAGTGGTGAGCACACGGTGTAAGTCACTTAGCATTCCAGCGCGCATCCGCCGCCGAAGGACAAGCGCTTTCCCAGAGCTTAACCTTGCAGCTGGCAGGCCTCGGTGTCCTGCCTCCTCAGCAAGGATAGCTAATCAAGGAGCCACAGAGACAGGTCCACAGTGTCATGCTTCTCCAGTTTTAATCTAACGCCTCAGATAAGAAAGCAGCCATGAAGCCCTTACTCCCTGCATGTAAAATGGGGAAGGTCAGTGGGGACAGCAGACTCAGTTGCCTCTGCAGCACAGAGAGAACCCTGAAGTGGCTTGAGGAGGAAGAGCATCTGAACAGTTAGTTCCTAAGCAATGTGAAGCTGCAAAGATAGAAGTGGCTAGTTCGTTACAACTAGCTCTTTTTCATTCCAGTATGCTTTTACCTGTATCTTAGCACAGCAAGGTTCAGTTTCCAGAGCTGAAAAATGAGTGTCTGTGTGCAGGAATGGACCAGAGCCTGTGGAAGTGCCTTCATCACATAGGAAAAGTCCTAAAGAGGCCTAAGAGAAGCCCTGAAATTGTTTGCTTCAATTAGTGAAGAACATCAGATAATCTTCCCCAGGCACGGGAAATACCCCTTTGCAGATGCCTTTTCTGTAACTACAATCCTAGTCCCTTGTTCAAATGTCAAAAAACCACACTGAATAGCTGTTTTTCACTGACCTAATCTTGGCTTCCTGGTGGGCCACATAGATCTTCTATGAGGGCAAACAAACCCAGCAGCGCTCATGTGAACAAAGACAGAGATGTTTCAAGAGGGGTATCCAGGGCTTGTGTGCTCAAAACCTCCAGACTCCTGCCTTTGCTGAATGTATGGACTGCAAGGAGTTCTGTCCTCCCTCTGGCATGGTGGAATGTCTGCCTGAAAGACCTGATATCTGAGCAGTTTGGTGCAGAGACAAGGTGAGCAAAATGAAAGCTGTTCCACTTTGTCTTTAGGCCCTGTCTAAGGGAAGATGAGTCTGCTGCTTCACTCCAGCGAAGGGGAGGTGAGCAAGCAGAGAGGCTGGAGTAGAATGGCCCTTGGCTGAATTTCTAGCACAGCACATTGCCACAGCCCTGGTTCCAGAGTCTGAGACATTATGCTTGAAAATCTGAATGTTCAGAGCATTCGCCAAGCGCCTGCTTTAACTCTGTTCCACTTTATGTGTCCGCCAGTAACAAACGCAGAGCTAGTGCACAATGGTCGTGGGTAGAAGATACCATATTCTTCGTAAGGAAGCAACTGGAATCTTCAAGGTACTGGAGCAAAGTAAGGTAAACAATACCCCTTAGGTGTGTGTAATGCCTTCTTTGCCCTCATAAATCACTGAAGGACGCAAAGCAGTCTTCCATAAATGAGCAAGGGCCCTTTTTCTTAACATGCAAGTGCAGGAGGTCACAAGGGCAAAAATGATGGGACTAGAAAACAGAACAAGTGGGAGGAATGGTAAATAGCCAGATACTCACTGGAGGAGCAGCCTAGATTTGTAACCAATAATGAGAAAAGCTTCATAAGGCAAAGGAAGTCTCTTCTTCCCTGTAGGAGTCAAAAAGCAATCACAGATAGTGCATGGCATAGGGATTGGCAACAGGGAGAGACAGGTTAACTCAGACCCACAGAGGCCAAGAAGATGCTTCATTATTTGGTCTTTTTTATGCTAACAGGACTCTCCTTTTATTTTTCCCACCAAGAGGTAGTGTTCCCATGGATCCGCTTTCACACCTGTATCTGGGGCTCCAAATTCAAGAACCCACCAGTCTAGTTGGTCTACACCACCACTGCCTCCAGGTCCTCCTTGTCTACTTCACCCAAGTCTATATTGACTTGAGCACAAGACAAGATTTTTATCCAGGATTCTTTTTCTGCACACTGCTAGAGGTGTGGCCTAGGCTGATATCGAGACTTTATTAATTTTCAGACTTTTCAGTTAGTGCAGAACACAATTTATTTAATAGTTTATTTTTAACTATTTTTAACAGTATGCTATTTGCCTCTTTCCTCCCAGGCTACAGTGTAGAAGACGCCCAGAAAAAGAGGGCAGGAGCAACAGAGAAGGTCCCCTCCTAGCTGGTGGGGCAGTGTTTCAATGATTGTGTGGGAGATGAGAGCATGAGGGAGGGGAGCTAAAATTCATATGCAGATCTGCTTCACTGAGGCACGTGGAATACCTTCAAGGCAGAATGAACAGAGCAACCTACCAACTTTCCTTGACCATTCCAGAAACCAGCATCTCCTGTCTTCCAAGGAAGAAGGATCCACAGCATGTGCTGAGGAACCACCACGATCCAAAGCAGGGTGGGGTGAGTGCTAGCACCTCCCCAAAAGCAATGTAGTGCTCTAGCACCTGGAGTCAGAGCCCTCAAGGGAGATAAGGAGCACTGACACCTCACCACCTTCAGGGGAGCAGAGAATCACAGCCATCATTTCTAAGAGGGTCTGGAATGCTGAGACGACGTACTGTTTTGTCTGGAATTGGGAGAAGCAGTCTGCTTCCTTCAATAAACCTGGGGGAGGAGTAAATTTTTTTTAAAGAATGAAGAATGGCACCAATATATCCTGCGAAAGGACACTACCTTATTCTCTTACTCAGAAGGGAATGTAAAGAGCCCCTAGTTTAACTCCTGTGCTTCACATTACAAAAAAAAGCAGAATTTTTTCAATCCTTCATTAATGTCTTACCTCCTTCATACCTACCTCCCACTATTGATGCTTCAACTACTCAACAATCATAAATCAAGAAGAAAAAAATCATGGTAATTGCAACACTCAAAAGCAATTCATGGCCATTTTCAATACGCCTTTTGGGTTTTTGAGTCCTTGGGATTCATTCTGTTCTTGTTTTCAAGGTTTTCTTCCCAGCAATCAGAGATAAAAATTAACTTTTCATATAAAATGAGTTGTTTTTTTTCCCTTTTCTTTTTACACAATCACAAGATTCCAGTTACCAAGATTGAATACCAGTATTGAAGAAAAACATTATGTATTGTGAAGCTCACAGTAAAAGCCATGACTGTAGTATCCCTCTCTCATACACCACTGTTTCTCTATTCCTTCTTTTTCCTCAGTAACTAAACAAAAACACCCTTTGCACAGCTTTTGTTCTTGATCATTTTATTTTGGTGGTTTTCATGCTACATAAAAATTAGTTTTTATATCAAAAAATTATTCACAATATTTCCAAAATAGTTCAAGTGTTTTTTTTCCTTTTTGTGTTTTTTAAATATTTTTAATGTATTTTTATTTCTTTTTTTTCTTTTTTTACTGCAGCTAGGGTTACAAAACATCCCATTTCCTCTCGCCACCACCAATTCGCTGTCGGTTCCCTTTTACATTTGCATATGTAAAAAAAAAAAAAGAAAAATAACAAAACTTTTTATATCATTTACTTGAGAAATAAAAAGTCATTTGGCACTCATGTCTCTGTGGCTCTGATTTTCACCAGTGAAGTGGCTGGAGGTGGGCGTGTGTGTGTGTGTGTGTGTGTGAGCATGTGCACACACACATGCATGCATAAAGGGTATGAAGAGGAGGCAAAATTTAGGCAAAGATGGTCTCAGAAGCGGGTAGGATATATCTGCTGTATTCAACAGCCTGATGGGTGGCCAGGTTCACCACAAGGTACCAACAGCTCAAGAGAAGAGGAGGTAGCAGTGTTGGGCAGTAGAAGACTTAGACTAGAGGTGAATATTTCTTTTTCTTTTGGTTGATAGACTGAACTTATCAAAGGTGCTCTCCAAAGTAAATGTACATTAGTTAGAAAGCAAATACAGCTGAAGTTGACCTGTGCCAGGCCTAGAGACGCTACCTGCCCCAACCCTAGTAGACAAAATAGTCCTCCACTACTGTCCTCAGCCACTTCCAAGTGCCAAAGGATGAAGGTGCTGGGTTTTCCCTTAGGTGTCATGATATTGAGAGCTGGCCAGCTGCCCATGCACCACCTTTAATTCCTACTTCATGGTCTGTGAGACTCTGCTCAACCTTGAATGACGTTGTCCAAGCTGAGAGTCATTCCTGCCCACTTGCAAGTAGGTCAGGAGAGGCAAGGCTGAACACCTCTGGCCCATTCAGGGTCATTCATTTGTCCCTGTTGCAGACCTACATGCCTGACTCCTGCTCCAGTGGGGGAAGGACTGTGCAGGAGCCAGTGAACCATCTTCCCCTTCCTGCCCTCCAGCCTGACCCACAACCCACACATACTAGAGGATGATCTAGTAACCATTCCCTTGGGATCAGGCCCCTCTGCTACCGGGTTCTTGTCCCAAGAATAGCCATGGAACTGCCAATTCCATCCTCACCTGGACAATCTCGCATGGCTTCAGAAGGGCAGGACCCAAGGGTCAGACAGACTCCCTGCCTTGCAGCAGCCTTTGGTGCAATGGCCAAAGCTCACTGGAGAAACGTTTTAATGGGTTTTTTAAGGAAAAAAAGAGAAAAATTTTAAAAGGAAGGAAAGAGAGTGAGTACAAAAAAAAACCCCCACAACTACAACAAAAACCTCCAAAGCCCATTTGTGCAACAATTAAATATTTTTTCTTCTGTGACTCCGCAGGGAAGTCAGTGAAAAGCTACTTCCCGAAAGGCTGCTGCCTCCACTGTATACCAGCCCTCACCTCCAATTACAGATGGTGCTTTGGTCACTGGCAAAGAGACGTTTCAAGATAGCCCTGCCATTCAGGAGAAACATGTACAAAGGAAAGACCCCAAATACAGCTGAACCATACAAACAATAACCGCACAGAACTGAGGTCTCGGAAAGTTGTATTGCTGAAAACACCTCCCTGCGCCCACTAAAACGACTGTGTAAACAAACAAACTAACAAACAAACATACAAAATAAATCAACAGCTAAACAATAAACCTTTCTCCCCCCCATGTTAGAAATTTGCAAAGCTAAAAAGAGCAGTTTGCTGTGTTTCTGACCACAGGTGAGAGACAGCCTGCTCCAAAGATAGGAAAAGCAACCAGACAGGCAAAGAGGCCTCCAAAGCTAGCAGCTTTCTGTGCTAACCTCCACTGACTGCTGCTCAGTGGGAAGGTCATTTCCTACAGCACCTCTTGAAGGCTCCAGCTTGCTAGGAGCTTTTAGGTGTATAGCATGTTGATAATAGCAATAATATCTAAAATACACACACGCACGTGTACAAGCATTCACACACATATATCTTCTCTTCCATAAAAGACAAACCTGGCAGAGCACAGGATACAGTTTGATGGAGAGGAAAGAGCAGCTGGACATGGAAGAAAGCAGAGGAGGTGGACAGATGTGGTCTGATAGAATGAGGCATTGGAGACCACAGATTATTCTCTTACATTTCACATGTATAAAGAAAAAGAAACCATCAAAGAAGCCCAGTGACACCAGCACTAAAGGGCTGGTTAAGCAGACTTAAGATAGGCTAAATGATGAGAGCCCTAGCCCCTAAATGTTGCTCCTTCCTTGTCTGACTAATCATGGCATCTCTTCATTGGGTCCTGATTGTCTTTTCTGGCTGCTGACAAAGGACAGCAGTGTCTTGTCCAGCAGTTTGGCCAGTTAAAGTGCTGTGCCGCTTGGCACTGTAGGGCCCTCCCAGCAGGTCATCCTCTCTGGTGTTAGCAGTGTTGTGATCTCTCCTGAAAATGAATGGGATGGAGAATGGCTGCAGAAAGTTCACTCCCACCCACTCTCCCTTTTCACTGTCCTCTCTGAGGAAATGGAACCCCTCCAGAGTGTGGGATTTGCAAGCTCCCTACTCAGCTCCAAGCAGCAACAGTGATGTTCTTCCAAGTAGCGGGATGGGAGACCAATTCACCTCAGCTCAGCTTCTTGCTGTGTCTACCTGACACAAGAGCAAAAAAGGACAGGCTAGTGTATTCTTGCAAGTGGAATTTCAGTGCTTGCATTGTCCTAGGAGGCAGCAAAATGAATAGCAAGGGAGTCTCTCGGTACAGTCACAGATCAGATTGACCAGATCTCTCCTAAAAGACCTTACCAGTCAGTGTGTGATTGTCTTCCTGCTCCACCTACCAGTTAAGGCCAAAGTAGGTAATGAGTGTGGCACAATGGTTTGGAAATGTGGCACAGTGGATGAAGCACAGAAGTGAATGAACACACGGAATGGGCTTCTGATGCTGTAGTCAAACCCCCTACAGGAGTCTGCATCCCAGCCTCATCACTGACTCAGAGCTGGTCCCCCAGAATCCAAACAAAGCAGCCATGCCAGGGTGTACCAGGAAGGAACAAGAGGGTTGCCAAGTTGCCTGCAGGTACCCATCACCTGGCTTTAGCAGCATACGGCTCCCATCGCTTTTGTCTCAGCTCAAACACATGCGTACAAACACCAAAGCACACGCACAGTGGCACCACACATACAAATGTGTGCAGGCTGCATAAATACACATACCAATATGAACCCACCCCTGCCCCCCACAAGTAGACACGTGCAAGAAACACAGACAAGTAGCAACAGGCATGCAACATACACATAGTGATCCCAAGCAGAGGGAACCCCTGTAAGCTATGTTCAAGCATGGTAGGTTCCTGGGAGATGAATCCTGGCAAAATGCACTGCAGGAAGAGGCCCACACAAGGAAGAGAATCCAAAAAAGCCATTCCAGGCATCTAAACCCCTAAGTAGCTATTCCGAAAGCTCCTTGAATTTCACAGGAGTTTAGCTGCCTGTCAAGATGGATGTGGCTCCAAGGAAAGGAAAGCAGAGGGAGAAAGTACAAGCCTTGAATCATATCCCCTTGACTGATTTTTGTCTGTCCAGGGACAGGTATAACCTTTTTCCAGCTGACATGGGACTTAGCAGACAGTGCCCAAGGGCCTAGAGAGAAGTCTCGTGCACTGGATGCATTCTCTCTAAACACCCTGCAAATGTTGCCATTATGCTGTACTTCTGGCACACTGAATAAGCAAAGGAAACACAGCAAAGGGCCTGGTGATGTTCAGAGAGGTAACTCACTGTTTGGCCATAAATTAATCTATGGGATGTATTTCCAAGGAGATACCTACCTGCATCATTGTGGTCTGATGCACTAGACCACACTAACAGTGTAGCACATTAAAAATGCAGCAGCCAGCGTTTCCAACTCCACATGAGTTCTGCCAGGAGTCACTCAAATGTACAAACATATACTTCTTCTCAGACTTAGGGGTGTTTGTAGCCATGTATTCACAGGTACACAGACCTCTGTGGACCATGCTGGGACAGCTATGCCGACATCATAGCAAGGGTACATCGGAGGCCTGACTACCCTCCTCACACCTATGAGCAGAGATCCATTCCCAGGTGGCTGTGGTGGTCTCTCTCACCCAGAAATCAGAAACACAGACCTGCAATGGAATGGCAGGTCGAGTAAGAGTTAGCTGCAGCTGGGAGAAGACTGCTGCTCTGCACAATCTCTGGCCATGCTGACCCTTTGCATTGCTCTCTGCACTGCCCATATGCTTTCATACAACTACACTACACACATGGAGAGACTGACTGGCCCTTTCTAAGACTGTGGCCAGCAGACCCTTGTGTCTTCAGGGATAAGCAGCCAGTGCCAGGGACATTGAGGATGGTGGGTTGATGGACATTCATTCAGGAACAACGCAAATTGTCAAAAAGGGAAGGAAGGAGATGTCTTGGTATCTGCCTAGAGCCCCTACCAGTCAAACATTGGCTGTCTCTATGCTTATTCACCATCCTATCACTCTCCTCACTGCTATGACACCAGACCACAAAGTCTAGCAGATAGCGCCAAGTACCAGCTTATATGGACTTGTCAGACAGAAAGGGACCAACTACTACCAGGCATTCACTCCCAGGTCTGCAACACAGAAGAACTTCACACAGGTCTTTAAAAGCCTCTAGGCAGTCAAGGAAGTGCCCTGTACTTTTAAAAGATAGCATACTTCTCTCCAGCAGCCTTGCTTTATTCACATAGAGTAAAAGCAAAGAAACTGTACTGATCCTGATATGGGTCAACCTGGAGTGGATAAAAACTGTATCTGCCCCTGCTATTAATTTACCACTCAGCCATCAAGGACAGAAATTATGTTCTTTGTCTGGGTTTTCTCAGAAAATACAATTTCACTGCTCCCTTGCACAGGCAAATTTGCCATACTGATAATTTCTTATTTCTTGAGCATGCAAGAGCAGAACACCACCTCAGTGAACATGACAGAGGAGTCAAAAACAGCTACAAAATATCATCTTCTAAAAATCTGGTCATGGCTAGGATTTTCCAGGAGAGGAGAAGTGGAGGCCTGCCCTTCACTCATCTTCTACACAGCATTGCACAGGCTGATGAAGACAACAGAGCAACAAGGCAGCAATAAGAGGAGAGTGGGCAAACGGCCAACATAAGTAATTCTGAGGGAAGAGGCAAAGAGATGAAATTGAAGAATCAGTGTAAGATGGGAAAGTAGATAAGAGGCCAGGAAGATGAAGCAGTAAGCTGCTGGAGAGATCAAAACACCTGAAAATGAGGTTCTGCTAAGAGGAAAGACAAAGAGCAGAGGAAATAAAGTGGTCAAGAATGGCACAGAGGGTCTGAGACCATGCCACCTCCCCTTTCACTGGTACTGGAAAGGGCACAAAAAGAGGGAGAAGGAAGAGTTGGCCAGGAGATGAAGGCCCATAGGGAGATCCCTGTAATCCACAGTAACAAATGTACTCTGCTGACATCCCAGGGAGAAGACAATGGGGACCAGGGAAGAGGAAGTAATCAAAGAGCAAAGCACATAGAGAAGGAAACAGCCCTGTGCCTCACACAAACAGTCCCTAGCAATCAACACGGCTTTTATTACAGGAAATTATTAACACCCTCTGCTACCCACCACCCCTTACCAATCCCAAACCTCCCCTCTCTGGGGACCCTTTCTTGGCACACACATATAACATCCAGATAAACTTTCTGAACCAGCAAAAGCAACCACTGAAACAACTTCAAACACCACAGACCAATAAAACCACAATTTAGAAGTTAACTTTCCCAACCCCCCCCATGCCATTATTTAATAAGGAAATACTGTACAGATATAAAACCCACCCTTTTCCCAACCTGAATATAATTGCTTGAGCTAGTTTCTGTACATATATACACACATATTTACACAGTAATGCTGCAGTCAAGAAAGCAGATGATGTAAAAGTCACAAAGTGAATACATAAATTAAATAACTACCAGCAGAACATTAGGAAAGGTCACGCTGTTCCTACTTGGCAAAAATGTGTTGTGGGACAGAGTAATTAAGTGTACTGCAATGTACTCTGTGTCGTGTGTGTGTGTGTGTGTACATACAGGCACACAAACCTCACAGCTTCCTGCTGTCTCAGGTTTGTTCATGTATGTCTCACTTCCCCAGTATGTCTCGTATGTGCGTGCGCGCCCAGAGGAACCCCTGTCCCACAGCATGGAATTACTTTCTGACCTGTTGGAGTGTATACCAGTGCTTGCTGTGAACCTTTAATGGCAGAAAGCCAGCAGGTTAAGAGATCTGTAACTACTCTGCAACACATCACAGAGATCCTCCTTTACCTCAGCACTCAGGGGACTGTACCCTTGACATTGGCAGACATGAGTCCTGCTCTCTGCAATATGGTTTCACTGTCTTTTTCTATACACAAGCAAGTTTATGCTGTGTCAGTTTTGTTGTCAGCAATGGCAGAAGGGTGCCAGAATTCACTCAAATGGCATGGCAAGGAGAGGAATTTGGGGATGCTCAAGAAACGGAGAAAAAACTCAAGGCCAATCGCAAAGTGGGTTTCATTGTTGCTGTTCTAGTGGCAGACACCCAGGTTTGTCTGCAGTCAGCCCCAGGGAGGTCCAGAGGGCCCATGATGAAGATGAAGCAATAGTATTCATATTGCCAGTGAGACACTCGGCACCCCAGTTTGCCTTTGATGGGGGAGGAGAGAGGAAGCCGCAGGGAAGTGTAGGTGAATGCAGCAAGGGTCTATGGCTTGGAAATCTATTTGGCTGCAAATTGAAAATAAGCCCTTGTGGGGACGACAATCAGGTCCCACTAGTTACTATCTCAATGTGCCCTGCAGCATCCAGCAGCATGGTAGGTGTGTTCCAGGTGGACACGCCAGGTGTGTTCAGCAGCAGGGAAGCACTTATGGGAAAGAGTGGGTGCAGACAGGGATCGTGGCTTGGACTCTGTCCCCATTTGTTGCCAGCAATTTGGTTCCTTTCTCGCACACAGCTCCCAGGGGCTCCTGTGGTGACCCAGGCATATGCCACAGAGAGGAAGCATAACTGGACCCTACCCTTTGCCAGCTTGGATTGAGAAGAAAGGGTGAAGTGTAATTCCTCAGAGTAAGGGCACAGAGGGTCAGCACAAAGTCCTTTCATCATCACTCCTGATCTTTATTCTCTTCCATTTTCCCTTTCTTTTTGGCAACCAAAAATGCGTGGGGAAGTGCAACCTCCCACCCTTCTCCATGAGAAGGGCTCATCAAAGGTTGCTTGACTGGAGTGGAGGATGTGTGAAAGGCCTAAGTCTGATTGTTGGCTGTGTTCCCAGGCTTGCTTCCATCTGTTGATAAGCAATGGAGGTGGGAGGATATGCCATATTTGATAGAAAGCTCTAAAGCAAAGACTTGCCTATGAAGATCCCTGAGGTATCTCTGATCACTCTAACCTGTCACCACCATCATATTCATTCTTTATCTCCCCCTCTCTCTTTTGCTGGCAATTTTGCTGTGAGCAACAACGTGATCTAAATGTACAAAGGGGCACTGTTCAAGATGGATGCTAGTGTCTTCTTGGAGTGAGGCACTCAACATCAGCAGGCACTGCTGAAGAAGAGGCCCATCCTGGCAACTGTTAACCCCTCCATCAAATCCTTCGCCACATCACAAAGGAACCTTCCTCCCCCCATATGCTGGAAATTGAAGTATCAATTTCCTACAGGCAAAGTTCATACTTTGATATTGCTGAACATTTTGAACCCACTGGGGTTCTCACCTGGAGAGTTCTGACAATGCATGCTGGATTTCAGAGAGAATGGGATTTTTGCTGTTGTTGAGGTGGGGACGATGTGCTTCATTGTCTCAACTGACAACAAGTTCTGACTGCAGCTTTTCTTGCCTACTTAGGAAGTGACATTGCAAGTTCTGATACTGCCCTCACCGGGAGGCATGATGGGAGACAGAGAACTACTACACCAGCCTGTGTTGTGTTGCACTACAGTAAAAAGCCAGTGTGAATACTCCAACAAGGTTTATGATGTGGAGATCCATGGCTGCAAGTTCTACCTGCCAGTTGCTTTCCACTGTGTATGGCACATTTCTGATATTTTTTGAATATTTCCTCCATCTCCTTCATAGACATCCTCCCTCAGCTGAGTACATACACTCCGGTACCACTTCAGAAGAACATGGCTCATGAAAATACCTCTCAGAGAGCCATGCCTGGGGCTAGAAGTGAGGAGGTAAATGTCAGAAACGTTGCCAAAGGTGCCTAATCTTTCCTGGGAGGCTGTCTGCAAATATTCAGTAGAGGTCACCAACTGTAGAGGACACAATGGTTTTTGCTCAGTATTCTTGTGTGCAGAAAACTTCAGAGAGAGGAAATGTTCCCAGCCACTGCCCCAGAAAACACTGGTGTTTCTACAGCAGAGAGAGAAATGGTAAGGTAGGGAATGTGGAGTTTTGTCAGGCTCTGGTATGAAATCCCATTCTTTTCTGGACAGGTAATAAACAGCACATGGGTGGTTTTCTAGTATAGACAACACCTGCTGCTAATATTACCTGTTTGATTCACTTGAATACTTACAATGAAAATACACCAAATCTAAAATTCTAAATATATAATCAGAGTTTAATAACATCATTGATTTATTTTCTGGATTATGAATTACACCCTCCCCCTCCCACCCCTTCCCCTTCATCTCTGTCCCAAAACTCGTTGACCTGTCAGAACTAAAATAAACAAAGCAACCAGAAAAGATCGCTTATAGGAGAAAGGATTAACCTGATGGACACGTGGCCTAATATTCTATGGGAGAAGGCAAAATACCAGACTCCTGTGGTTAGACCAGTGGTTCAGTCCAGAATTTCCAGTTCTTCTTTTCTGGTTGCCCTAGAGCATTCATTTGAGTGGTTTGTGGCACAGTTAATATTTGCAGAGCACTCGGAGTGTTAACAGTGCTACAACAGTAAAAATACTAGATAATGATTTTGGCAAACCATCATTTGCCAATCAGTGGAACAAGGGACAGACCAGTTCGGAGAAAATACGAACCAACTTTCAACCCGGAACACAAAAATCAGAACCTTTAAGAAGAGATTTGAAAAAAGTTCCATTAACTTCTTTTTGGTTTGTTTTCAGCTTAATTTCCCTGCAGAGCCACCCTCCAGGTTTCCTCGTTCCAGGTGGGGAGGGACGGAAAAGTACCGAGATAACCGCCAAAGAGATTAGCTGCCCTCGTCAGCTGTCAAGCTCCCCAACCCCAAGCCCTTAGGAAATACCAGAAATTATCATGAGCTTTCCCAGGTCCAAGATTTCTAAACCAAAGTAGCATTGGAGAAGTCTCTTAATGTCAAAGTGATGGTCCAACCTGAGTGGCCAACTTGATGGTTCTCCCCACCACTATCAAGACAGTGTAGTGCCTTGAGGCCCAAACTCCACAGAGAGATGCTGGTACAGAGAGTTTATATGCAAAAAGGAATTGGGGGTGTTCCCATCAAAACATGAAACCCTGCTGGCAAGGCTTGAAGTGACGTTCCGGCGTCTTCCATTCATGAAGATAAAGGTGACAGGGCAATACAGGGGGCCTTGGGGGAACACAACACACATGGGTTTCTCTCTCTCTCTCTCTTTTTTTTTTTTCCTCATTCATACGGCCTCGACCTGCGTAAACCGCTTCCAAAAATGCAGCCTGAAAAGTCATAGAAAACAAACAGAACGGAAACAAACTCCCCCTCCCTCCCACCCCACGACCTGAATATTCACGAGAAGAGAAACACCAATTTATACAAAAACGCAATAAAAAAGAAATATTTACAAATGAAAGGAACGCCTTCTTGGTGGCCGCTATCAGAGGTGTCTGACAAGCTGCCGTGTGTTCTGGATTGCAGATCGCTCTGTTAATTTGTTTGGTTTCTTTTTTTTCTCTTTTCTTTTCCTTTTTGTCTTCGTAATGAGAGAAGAGGGAAAGAGTAAGAAGTTCCCTCACCCCAAAGACTAGGGGGTGGCATTACAAAGACTCTTCCCCTCTTTCCTCCTTAATTTCCTCAGTGAAATACAAGAAAATATTCCCCTCACCAACCCTGCCCACCCTCTCCTCACACGCTTTGACTTTACAGGTAAATCCCACCCTCCCCCCTGCCTCAGCTTAAAAAATAAATAAAATAAATAGGTAAATAAATAAAAGGCCTTCTGTTGGCTTAAAAAGAGAAAGATAAGATAAAATCAACCATGGTGTGGTGAGGAATGTGAGAGAGGTGGCTTTCAGCTCCAAGAAATGTGGCTCATAAAGACGGGGCTGCCATCTCCCTTCAGAGTCAATCCTCAGCAGTGTCCCCATGCTCTCAGTACAAGACTCTCTCAACCCTTCCCCTGGTGAGCCATGGTGATTGAGACACTGGGACAGACCCAGGATAAGCAGTAGAGGCTTTGCCATATCTCTCAGGATGGGAGAGTTGGTCCACACTCCCACCTCAGGAGATAGATGACACATGAAAGGTGTGTTCAGCTTCTCACTCCTACCATTGCTCCTTTTCCTTTAGTTTAACTTGCATCTAAAATGATACAACGTAAAGAAAAAACATTCTTATCGATACTAAGTGCACCAGGAAAGCTGTCACTACAACTGCAGGGATGGGAAACCCTAGGCTATTCCAGCTTTACACCTGTGCTAGTATCTCTCTCTTTCACACAGAGGCACACGCACATGTACACACACATCTCAGCTTTGCACGTCTTGTCTTCCGTCTTCAGCACAAGTCTCTGTGCTCTCTGGCATTTATTCAAGCACATCCCTTCCCAGGAAGACAAGCTGTGTACTTCCTCTGTACATTCAATAGTAAATATACATATGTATTTCCCATGGGTGCATACACCCTCCTCCCATTTCCACATGTGCAAGGAGGCATTGAAACAGTCCACCAGCACCACACACACCCTTCTATGGCATTTCTTTTTTCCTCACCGGCACTGGCAGAGAGCACCCTATTCTTTTTGTTCCAACCTGCTGGCCAAGGGTAGAGAGAGCAGAAGGATTAAGCTCCTTTTTTCTCTCCCCTCCTTGCTGAAAGGACATGCCAAAATGGGTTTGGTGTCCCCTGAAGTGACAGTGAAAAAATTCCCCACCTTTCCCTCCTACTCTTAAGCTCTGTTCTACTGTGTTTGTTCTCCAGACACCTCATAGGACAGTGGGTTTATTTTGCTTTCTCCACAGACATTTCAAGTATAAAGTTACCATATATACTCGCATATAGGCAAACCCATATTGTATACTGCTCCCACCCTCGAAGTGTCACAGCTACTGAGCAGCTCACAGCTAACGAACCAACCCTGTTCCTCTTCCCTCAAATTCTTCTTATTTCAGTGCAAACCAGCATCTTTCGTCTGAGCTTGGAAAACCAACCCTGGAGTCAGGGAGGCTGCTGATCAGTTTTCTCAGATTCTGACTCCACTTCTTTTCTCTCTCTCCCACTGGTCTGCCATAGATTCAATGGCTGTAACAGCCATAGTGAAACCACTAGCCTGACCTGCAGACAAATCTTCCCTCCCTCCCTCCACGACCCCCAGCAGACAGTTCAAAATTTTAGCGTAAAATTTCTCAGCATATACGCAAATATATATATATAATATATATTTCAGCCCTAAACCCCCATAGTCTTCACAAAATAATGTAACAAGAACCTCAATATAGCTAACATATAAGTGCATCATCAAGTTAGTCTTGTTATTCTCCCTTCACTTTCTCCACATCTTAAACACTACTCTTTTCCAGGCAGTTTTAGGAAGAGTTGCCTGAGCAAGCATATTTTCCTGCATGTCCATTACACTGCTGCTGCTGCCTCCTCCCACCACACACACACACACGTGTGTGCACATGCCTTTCCCTGCTGGGAGCCAGCAGAAGTGAACACTAAAGTCACTGCTGCTCCTCCTCAGCCCACCCTTCCCTGCCTTTTTCTCTGCTTCCTGAAATCACGAGCAAGGATATCCAACTCCAACATCACTGTAAAGTGCAATGGCCAGGAATGGAGGAGAATGGGAGGAGCGAGAACATGGAAAAAGAGATAAAACGGGAGGCTTGGGAAAGGAGGAGGAAGAGGGGAAACCAAAGAGGTGGCACTTGTCACCAGTGCTGCACTACTCACAACTCCAGTATCCCACAAACTAAGGACGACTCAGAAGAGTAGCTGATGGGATAGATCCCATCCCACCCTCCCATGCTCCACATACACCCCCAGTCCCTCCCCGCGCTCTTCCCCTCTCACTCAAACATCAGACTCAATACTGGAGAGTTTCTCATAAACATGCCCGTTGCTGGAGCCATTGAAAGCCCTGGGGTTTTTGTTGTTAGGCACACAGGGGTTGGACTGGTTCCCTATACAGATATCCTTCTGGAAACGGGCTGGCACAGCCCCATGAAGGGCTGAGACCACCGGCTTGTTGGTGCTGACAATGGCTCGGAAGTCTGGCCTGGCTTTGGGCCCTCCTGCCACCACAGGCTGCCTGAAGAAATAAGATTTGCTGCCGTGGAGCAAGCATTGGTCATCCCCAAAAGTGGGGATGAAAGGGTTTTGGGTGACCCGGTCGGGGTAGAGCGACTTGCTGAGCATGTAGCCCCCACTGCTGCCGGGGTTGTTATGGTGGTGGTAGCTGGTGGCGGGCACTGAGGACTTGTTGTTGGCAAAGGTGGTCTCACTGGCTGGCATCTCAAACATGTGGGCGTAGGGGCTCCCCTCCAAAAAGCGGCCCTTGTCCTTGAGGCTGACGCTGCGGGGGGCCAGGGCTGAGTCATCCTTCTGCAGGTCCACAAAGGTGTCATAGGAGTGCTGCCGGCGGAGTTTGTTGCGGTTCTTCTTCTGCACCTTGGAGGCAGAATTGGAAGGGCTCTGAGGGTATTTGGAAGAGGAGGTGGCACTGGTGGCCACGGGCACGGGGGCAGGCGGCTGGTCCAGCTCTTGGAGCGAGTTGTCCTCACTGATGTCGTACAGGTTGCCCGCCTTCTTGCAAGCCTCACAGCGGATGCAGGCCTGGCGGGTGGAGTTCTGCCCCACCGTTGATTGCGTGTAGTTGTGCAGCTTAGAAGGGCAACTGCGGCAGAAATTAGCCCCGGTCCGGTCTTCCCAGTCTAGATTGGTCAGGTTCTTCTCCCACGGTGCTGGGACCCCACTCACAACGCCATGCTTGTGCTCGTTGCCTCCACCGAACTCGCCTGAGCCGTGCTTGTGATGGGCCCTGTTAGTGCAGGATCCACCCCCTCCTCCTCCCGTGTCGCGCTTAAACTCATCTCCCCGTTCTTTGTAGATATCCGTCAGGTCCACGTGTTCCCAGTGAGGCGAGTTCTCCTTGGTCCGAAACTGGTCAAGGTAGAAGTCCCGTAGCCCTTCCTTGTCCCTGAAGTAGCGCTTGTGGTCAGGTGAGCGGGGCGGGCGCCGGCGGTAGGCCAGCTCTATCTCATCAAACTCCCGCCGGGACTTGGCAGAGGCTGGGCGCTTCTTCAGGCTGTCCTTGTACTGCTGCTTCCGCCTCTTGGCTGCATTGCCCTCGATGTTGCCATAGGTGACCGTGTGAGTGGAAATGTCAGAGACATCCGAGCGGATCAGGTCGTCGTGGGTCCCGCTGCCCCCGTAACGGTCACTCTTGAAGGAGAACTTGCCATAAAGGTCACCCAGCTGGCTGTGCTTGGCAGGGGGTAGCCCCAGGTCCAAGGGCTTCTTCCCGATGGAGCGCGACTGGGCATTGAAGGGCGGGTTGTCACAGTCATAGAGCCCGTCGATGGAGCTGGTGCTGCCAATGCTATGGGGGCGGTGGTGGTGGTGGTAGTGGTCCTGATACACATTGCTGTCCTTCAGCTGGAGATTGCCAAAGGTCCTTTCCACCTCACTAATATAGTCACTAAAGAGGTTCTCCTCACAGGGGGGGTTGTTGTAGGATTTGCAGTCCGAGTGGGTGAAGCTGCGGCGGTGCTCAGAGATATCATAGACAGATGACTCGCGGCGGATAAAGTCCAGGGCACTCTGTGGTGAGCCATTGACCCCTGACAGGTTGGCCATGTTCTTGGCTGTCCGAAGCAGGCGGAGGATGTTGGAATGGGTGTTGTTCATAGTTGCTGTGGGGGAGTTCATTGCTGACTGGCGTTCTTCGATGGCCACACCATGGATGCAGCTGTAGATACCCTGAAATGAGAGAAAGCAAGAAGGTGAGCGGTCCCAAAAAGAATACACAGAAGTGGATCTGAACTGGGAAGCACCGTGTGCATCAAGAGCGTGTTCCTGTAGGATAGTACGGCCTATCAGCCTTCCATCATGAAGCACAATCAAATCAAATTAAATCAGATCTGCTTTACCAACTCTGCTCTACCTTGCCGTTCTGACCCTCTTTCTTGATCCTCACATTTTTTCTTTTCCCTCCATTCCTCTCCCTCTGTTTTGTTTCAAGTCATATCTCTAGGATGCAGGAATGCCTGCTTGCATCTGTAAGAGTTGGTCAAATCCAGCAGGTGTGACACAGAATTGCAAATGGGCACAATAATATCCTTGGGAATAAAAGAATCAAGACAAACGATTCTGTGTGGATGAGAGGATGAAAGTCTGTTTTGGCCCTTGAAAATCATCTGGGCATCAGTGAATCAATGAGACAGGAGCTATCTTAAAAAGGGAACAGCTTCATCTGTCATAAACTTAGCTACATTAATCACCAGTACAGATCAGAGAAGGAAACAGAGAAAGAGCAGAACTGTTGAATAGGTATTTAGGTCTTTTGCATCTGGTTGACTGAGGTACAATAGAATTTTTAATTGCATTCTGTTAAATTTAACAGTGATAACAGGCTCCAAATTGACGTCTCTGAAAGCAAAAGTCCTCTCTTCAACCTCAAATCAGACAACAGAAGGGCCCAATTCCTCCACATCCTCCACAAGCTCATGTGACCTATGACACAGACTGTTTGCAAGGACTATCCCTAGGAACAGAATGAAAGGGGCTCCTTTATTCCCTGACCTGCCAAATGGTGCCTGATGATTAATGTCAATTGTGAAATGGACACCATCACATCACGTTATCATGGTTTCTCAGCAGCTAGCAGATGATTAACACTTTTCAGACCTTACATCAACCTGGCCCAGGTCTAACAGATAACCACAGAATGAAAGAATCTGTTCTTAGCTAAGGGTCACCAAACACAATGCACCATCTCATCTCCAGACTAAACCACATTACAAACTAGCAGTACAGAAGAGAGGCTGTGCCCTTGCATTCAAAAGGCTTTGTCATTTCTCTTCAATATGTTATGCAGCAATTATATACTCCTTGTCCAATCAAAGTAAATTCTGTTACATCAGACGCTGAGCTAAAAAATGCTAAGATTTGACCTCACTTCGGAATGGATCAGGAGAAAGGACCAGAGGCTTGAAAGAAGGAAAATAAAGCTCCAAATGGGATACTGCTAGCACCACTAATAGGAGAAGATGACTCAAATGGCTAGAATCTGCTTTAAATGTAAATGTTGTACCCTAAGGCAGATTTGCATAAAGCAATTGCTGAGTTTATGTGGTCATCCTCTGTGGAAGGATTTCTGCATGGTTCAGGGAATGGCTTTTGGTTAAGGACTTCTGACTGTCAATGAAGGCACGATTCTAGTTAACAAAAGGTCAGCTGAAAAGCTGTAATACAGAAGACAATGTAAAACTCGCAAATTTCTAATAATATTATCCATCATTACCTGATTACATTTGGGGGGTCCCCCAAATTTGGCCTCCTCGCAACTCACTTCGGAGGAGCAAACAGTAACAGTTAACTTGTCTTTTACTGTGTTTTCATTTCCATGTGAAATTTCCATTTCTTTAACCATAATCCAGCAGAGACCAGAGATGTCACAGAAAAAGCTAGCATGCTTTTGCAACATAAACAGTGCAAAGATGACACTGTGCAGACTGCCACCCTATGCCACCTGTGTGTTAGACAGTCTTGGTGGATATTCCCATCTCCAGTACCTAGGACGGTCTAAATAAAGCCTCTGTTCCTCCCTGACAGTTAATGGCACTCACCCTGCTGATGGAGAAGACCACACCAGGCTTGCCAGAGCAGACGCCCATGAAGCAGTGGCGGAATTGCCAGTAGAAGAGATGCTCACAGATGAAGGTGATGAGACTGAGGGCCATGGCTGCTCCCAACATGTAGAAGACACCTGCCATGTTATCTATATCCAGCTGGCTGCTCATAACCTCATTCTTCTCATTGTGACAAATGCCAGTGAGCCAGAGGGCTTCCAGCTCCTCCATCTCCCCTAGAAAGACAGACAGGAGGAAAGAAACAGGTTAGATAATCCTGCAACGGCTAAAGAGCTCAAACTGGGGCAGACTGAAAGCAAGAAGCTGATCTAATGTAATTTCCAGTCTCCATGTTCTTTTTCCACATCTACAATATCCATAAGATATCCTGACTGCCCTTCTGATGGGGGCAAGTGCCATTTGTCACAGGAAAGTCAACAGGATTTCTCCACAGGCCGATATTAGCCACAACAAGCTGTACCACGGGACACAGCTATGACACTTGCTGGATGTGTACACTGAGATCCTGAAACAGTTGTCCACCAGATGACTGAAGACCTGGCCTCACAAACTTCCACTTTCATTAAGTCAATGAAGGGAAAAATTAGTGACTGATACTGGTAGACAAAAATTAATCACTTCTAGATGAAAACATTGTATGTTTCCAACTCGGAATTAATAATATTGATTGTTTTCAATCAAATTTTTTCCATCATATCCATAGCTCATTAAAACAAGGTGCAATGTTCCAAAAAATATTTGAGTACTTTTACTTGTTTTTCTTCCCTTCAATTTTGTCTAAATTCAACACTTTCAAGGGCTTTGACCAATCAAAAATCTTACTAATTTGCATCAGCTAGGAGCAAATGTTCTGTACTCTAATTTCATACACCACTTACTACCATTATGGTACTTTCATGAAGGGTGAGAGAGAGGTAAACACTCACACACAAATATATTGAGACATTCAGAACAAGCTAATTTTGCAGGATGACAAATTATTTCATGTTGTTAGGAAAGTTAGTTTTTCACATTTTCAATCTCCAGTCCAGTGGTGAGGGGAAAAAAGTCCATATATTTAAGTAGTGCCATAACAGAGTCTTTGAAGCTTTGTGGAGAACTTATGTCCTTCTCTGAAACAATACATATTAGGCTTTTTAAGAAAAAGAACAACCTGTCAGGTGGCCAGTTTTCTGAAGTATGTCCAAGTTATGTTCTTTCCATATTTATAATATGATATGTTATTTTCAGATTTCAGGGGGAAAAAAAGAATACTTATATATAAAATAACCTGTGAATTTTATTTATTCATAAAAAAGGACACAGGAAAATGTAATGTGACATGGAAAGACGGGAAAATATTTCCTAAGAAGGAATTTCTTTTCTCATAAATAATTTTTGTTAATACTAACAATATCTCTGTAAATTAAGAAGTGTATTAGGTAACTATAATGTTCTAATTAAAAACTCACTCCAAAATATGCTTCTGAGTCTCAAGTTCTTCCTCGTTTGGTTT
The DNA here is from genome assembly GCA_013398015.1 of Oreocharis arfaki. NCBI lineage: Eukaryota > Metazoa > Chordata > Aves > Passeriformes > Paramythiidae > Oreocharis > Oreocharis arfaki. The sequence continues at coordinate 857,364 of VZRR01004853.1, read as the reverse complement.
TTTTTTTGTTTTGCTTTGGAGGTTTTTTGAGGTTTTGGAAAATCTGATCTAGCTCTTTCATCCAGAAATATTTTTCCTTTAATTCTGTGAATCCTGTATGGATTGATCCTGTCTAGAGCTATAAAGTATGGAACAACCACAGACAGCCCAGTATAATTTGTGGGTTTGGTCATGGCAAAACCTCAAAGGTAGTGAAAAATTCACACCAGAAATCTTGTTTTTACAAGACATTCTTCGCATAAGATATTTTTTTCAAACACACATCTGAGCTTGTTCTATGAAAACTTCAGTGCTTTCGGCACTGCTTTTGATGATACTGCTACCCTGCATCAACAACACGAAAGAAGTGACATCCTCACATTTTTGGTGTGATGCCTCTAAAAAAACCCCATTAATAATTTCACATTCTCAAGTCACACTTGAAGCACCAGAGTTAGAAACTTTCATTTCTTACATGCAAAACTTGGTATTTCTTAGGAAACTTCAGTGCTTCTTTTTCTTGTCACTTACCATCTCCAAAAAGCTGTAGAATCGCAAGATCAACCTGGCGCTTCCAGCCTGAGTCCTTTTGGATGGCAATGCCATAGCCAGTGGAGGCAAACACTTTCCCACTCCCAATCGTCACCAGCTTGCAGCCTTCATCTCTGCCAGCCATGTAGTTTAGCACTGCTGCATCATAAATGAAAGCATCCAACTTCCTGCACAGATGCAAGACACAAGAGGATGTAGTACAGAAAACATAAAATCTGTATGAATTCAAAGGTGCTTCTAGGTAGCTAAGGAAGAAATTAACCTTTTTCAGATGGACTGCAATATGTTATATAGAATCATAGAAAGGTTTGGGTTGGAAAGGATCTTAAAGACCATCTAGTTCCAACCCCCATGACACGGGCAGGAACATCTTCTGCTAGACCAGGTTGCTCAGAGCCCTATCCAGCCTGGCCTCAAACACTCTAGGGATGGGGCATCCACAACTTCATCACCTCACAGTAAAGTGCCTCACCACCATCACATGGAAGAATTTTTTCCTAATATCTAATTTATCTGATCTTTCAGACTGAAACCATTCCCTGTTGTCCCATCACTACATGCATTTATAAAAAGGTTCTCTCCAGCTCGCTTGTAGGTTCTCTTCAGGAAGGCCACAATTAGGTCACCCTAAAGCTTTCTCTTCTGAACAATCTCAATTCTCTCAGCCTTTCCATGTAAGGAGAGGTGCTCCATCCTTGTAACCATTTTGGTGGCCTCCTCTGGACTCGCTCCCACAGGTCCATGTCTTTCCTGTGCTGGGGACCCCAGAGCTGGATGCAGCACCGCCACTGGGGTCTCACCAGAGCACAGCAGAGGGATAGAATCCCCTCGCTCACCCTGCTGTCCAGCTGCTTTGGATGCAGCCCAGGACACAATTGGCTTTCTGGGCTGTGAGTGTACAGTGCTGGGTCATGTCCAGCCCCTCACCCACCAGTACCCCCAAGTCCTTCTCAGCAGGACTGGTCTTGATCCCCAGCCCGTGTTCATACCAGGGATTGCCCTGACCCCAGTGCAGCACCTTGCACTTGGCCTTGTTAAGCATCATGAGACCCCCATATGCCCATTTCTTGAGCCTGTCCAGGTCCCTCTGGATGGTATCCCATCCTTCAGGTGTGTCATCTTCACCATACTTAAATAAAATCTAAGCCTAAAGCTGTCGTACAGGTGAATCTGGGTTATAAATGAGGATCGTCTATTTCTTTCTGACTTTTTGGTAACCATAATTTCTGATCTGAAAGAAAATTTGGAATAATACTAAACATACTGCAAGATAAAGATGAATGAAGAGGAAGTCAAGGGGATCTATATCCTTAAGAATAGCTTATATTTCTGTACTGCCTTTCATCTCAAAAGAATCTAAAATGCCTTATAAAATGTATCAATATTAGATAGCAAAGCAGAGATTGAAGTAGGGAAAATATTTTCTCCAATTCAAACACCGGCATGATTTAGCTGAGAAAAATGTATCTTTTTCAAATCAAATACACTCAGGAAATTATGTTTAACCCCTCAGTTACTGTGAAAAGTACTACCAGATCTTTACCAAAGTCAAGTGGCCACAACAGCAGCTTTACCATGCTGAATTGGTCTTTGTTAAAGACTGTTCAGCTGAAAACCACAACAAAAATTCTGTTTCCACACAGAGAAATCCCCATTATGGGCGTCTAGAGAGCACAACAACATGACAAGAGCCTTTTCACACTGCAACAAATTGATTTTGATGTGGGGGGCAGTCTCAGGAGGCTGCATCTTCCACGTATCCAAAGACAGCTGATGAGTAAATCCTCCCACTAGATCTGAAATGAAACACTTTCTGATAAGTGACCTAAGACCTTCCAGTTGCACATTCTCTCTCACACACTGTGTTTACAATACACCTCCAGCACATATATTTACAGATGGTGATTATCTCAGTTCAAGTGCTTATCTGTGAGGAAGTCTGTCCAAGGGTGAATATGAAGCCAGGATGACATCTATCATGAGTGATGAACTCTATTTCATCCATATATTTCCAGGACAGTGAATATTTATTTCCTGAATGATGACGATCCTGGCAAATGTATCTTCCCAGGATGATATCCAACAACGGTACAACCATTTGTAATGGGCTGTGTACCTCTGAACCTGGCAAACAGGTTTAGGAATATTCAGTCAATCTAGTAATTAAATTGGCTAAACATCTTAATTTGTGCTATGGAACGAACTTTCTCATAAGAGTGCAACATGAGTGTAAGCTAAATTTTTTTTCACTGGGGCCAGGCTCTGACAACTAAAATGGTCAGCTCTGAGAGAAGGTCTTTAATTATAAAGGATAAAGGCTTGCAAAATGTCATTTTTAGTTAGTTCCTTTGCAGAATCACTGCTATTAAAATAGGATGAGCTATTCAAGCATGCTTTTTGCTAACAATTTTTCCCACATTTCCAAAATTACCCAAGGAAATGTTTACATTTTTTATACTTCCTTATTATTCAAATAATGTTTTGTTTAGCCCTTGATAATAAAATATTCCAGAGAGTAGGCTACTTCCAAACTATTTGCTTCAAGCCTACCTTCCATTACATTATATTAACGGGTGATACACTGGGGTGGGATTAGTCTGACAGCTTCCTGATTAACATAATCTTTTATACACAGAAGGAGGGAAAACAAAGGAATTTCCAGATGACAATATAAATGCTCTGAAAAAACTTTGTCCACAGAGATCTGTGAGCTTTTCTTCTGTATGCATAAAAACCCATCAGCATGAAACATCTTGTTGAAGCAAGGTCTTTGGGACCCATACACACGTGGATTATGTACACAGGGATACAGGAGATACTCTTTTTTTTTTTTGTATTCTTATAAACACAGTAAAACCGGAAACTCCTATACAGATGTCAATAGAAAAACCTGGCAAAAAGAACCACAGAGTTACTCTCCTGTGCTACTGTGCTATGTGTGGTCTTACTATACTTTTAACCACGGAATGATAAGAGAGGCTCATTTTTCAAACACTAAAAATAAAAATTTTCCAGACAAGCATGCAAAAAGTCTGTGGTGAGTAAGCATGTAAGAAAGCCTCACCCAGTCTTCAGCGAGAACAGTGCATCGTCCACCCCCCTCTGATTGAACTTCACCATGTAGCTGTGCATTTCAGGGTAGTTGTTGCGAATGTTCCTTTCCGTGCTGCCATTGGGAACGGTCCCGAAGCGGAAAGGGGGTGAGAAGTCATTTGGTTTCTGGAACTGAAGAGACAGAAAAAGGAACATTTCTCAGAATCTTTCAGATTGAAGCAGTCGTCTGGTTGGGAGAACATTGGAAGGTAGTTCTGATTTTATTTTACTATCACGTAGAAAACATAATTGAGAAGATATTATATTTCACTGTTTTCAAACACAAATATCTCCTGTTAATGCCTAAGAAACAAGAAGTAAATCTGGGCAAGCTGTTCTTTTTGTCTACTCTGGATTAAGTGCATGAAATAGTCAGTGATCAGAGACTAAATAGGAGGTTAGATAAAAGGAAAAAGGAAAGGGAAAATGTAACAGTGGTGCTGGAACACTGTCAAGAAACAGTTTCCAATAAAGTTTATGTGATGTGCTTTTTATCTACAAACTGTCATTTAGTTCCTAAGAAGTATCTTTTTCAGCTCTGTGGATGCTTTTGCACTTCCTGGTTCTGACAGAAGTAGAAAAGTAATTAATGAGGAGAGATGCCTCTCAGCACACCTCACACCCACTTCACCAAACAAATGATCAGCTTTCAAAGTTTTGGGCAAATGTCCCAAATGAAATGTTGTTAGTGGCTGCAAGTTACTAGTAACATTTGATGCCCAGAACAGAGCTGGCAGAACACTCCAAAGTTTTTGCTGTTCACAAGAAATACATTCATCATAACATTCCCCCACGGCTGCAAGGCTGTGAGATTTTATATGCCGCTTGCTTAACACAAGTCATAATCAATGCTCTCTGGGATTTTATGAGCAGTAAAATTTAGACTGTCAATTATCAAGATGGCTTAAAACCCCTAGAACCAGCAGATGAGAAGGAGCACAGAATTGTAAACCGAATAAGCAGTAAAGATGCAAAGGTAGATTAAATGGAAAGAAGCCTCCTCCTCTCTAGATATATCAAGCAGTAGCTTGCCTGGTGTTCTTTCTTGACTCCCAACCATGACTGTGTATTTGCATGATCCTGAGAAGCATGCTGACAACATGCTAATGGTCAGACCAGACCCATTAAACACCAGGAGCTCACCTGATACATGAATACGTGCAGTCACGCACTGCCACCTTCTACAGGGCTGCAATCTACAGACAGTTCTAGCTTAAAACACACGCAGATGAGCCGTGTTCTTGAGCTCTGCTTAAAGTCATTTTGGAACTTGGTCAACTCAATTGAGGAAGCCAGAGTCCCTAAAGCAGTGTATCTCTCTCGCAGCACCTCAGCCATGAGGACAACTAGAAGCTGTGTCTGTGGGTCGGTGAACATACTGTTCACCTGTGTCTGTGTACCAGTCAATTCATCTCTCCAGTCTGGATGGCAAGATGAGCTTGTATGTGCATGCGAGTGTGTGAGAGAACACTTATCCTACTGCTTTAAGCCAATAAAAAACATCAGGGCTGTTTTTCTGAACTCAGGTTAGTGCATCACCAACAAAACAGAAGTTTCACATAGCATAAAACAGACAGTAAGGTGTCTCTTAGAACTTTGTCACACCCCCTAGGGATGAAGACAAACTCACAGCTATCAAAGACTGTAATGAAAGCAAACTTTGATGGGAGAAAAATCACCGCAGCATGCTAAAATTATTCTTTTTTACTAAGCTGATTAAAGCAGCAGCCTAAGGGACCCATCACAAGAAGGGCACTGCCATGCCAGACACAAAGAAACGCAGTCTCTCCCCTGACATGCTAAACCAGGAGATTGCAGCGTGGGTAACCTGCTTTCCCAGAGGCTCCAGAACCTTGCCTTGAAGGCAAACAGGACATTCCCATTCCCACAGAGCCCTCCACAGAGTACAGTCAACAGGACAAGCATCAGGCAGGCCTGACCAACATTGCTGTGAATGAGTTTTGGCATGTTCATTTTGTATCTCCACCCTTCATTCCCAGTGACACAATCTCCACTTCCATCACAATGTCTACAAACTAGAGCAAGAAGGACTACAAAGTCAGGTAGGGCTGTGGTAATGGAAACAATCCCAACTCTGAACTATCCTTTGTCCCCACTGTGTTCCAGAGCCCAGATTTAATTTTTAATCTCCAGGGCAGCCAATAAATAAATGAAAACATTTCTCTTTTAGGAAATGCCTGTTTCTAGCAACTGGAAAAGCACATTTCTAGAGAAAGAAGTCAGGTTGATGACTTCTACAAATTCACATACTACGCATTCACTCACCAACCCTTACCCCCTGCTCATTCCCTAGTCAGAACAGTTCTTCAAATGCAAATTATTCTCCACACACCAGCATGCACACACACTTCAGCCATAGCTTGGTGGACAGCAAGACAGGAAACGATATGAAAGGATACATATGGGGCCCATACGAGACAATTTTAGCTCAAGTGCCTAAGAGGAACACAGACCCCCAGTTAACCTGGCTTCATGTTTACAAAGCTGAAAGCAACCAATGTCCAGCTGACTCCACAGTCCATGGAGCCAGGGATAAGCAGCTATTTCTTCATATTTGAGAAGTAATAGCAGTACATGCACGCAGCTTTCTGACAGGAGATAGCAGTTCAAAAATCCCCACATTTGTTTCTTGTCAGTAAGTGGGCACAGCTCAGCCCAGGCATGGAGAGATCTCCGGTGAGCTCTCCAGAGTCAAAAACCATCGCATCATTCTGAACTAACTTCAGTCCTACACAGCTCATACTGAGGGAACTAGAAGACATGCAAGCCTTCCCAGAAAGCTCATGGGACAGATGGGAAAGGAGAGCGTCCCCTCCTGGCAGCACAGTAGAGGAATGTGTGGAGGAACTGGAGATGATCCGTAAGGAAGAACGTTAATTGACAGACTGTCAAAACGTTCAGTAAGGAAAGCCACTTATTTGATTTCTCCCAGCGGCTGGGAGAGTGGGCCTGGATCATAAGTATCATCCCCAAGGAAGCAGAGCTCTTTGGCAGACCAGTCAATAAGGAGTCTGAGATGTGAGAGAGGAGCTGAGGCACAATGCAGGGGCCATTACATGGGGGAAGCCTGTGCAGAGGTAATCTCAATGCTGCAGTAAACATTGACAACATCATGGAATTAACCACAGATACGGACAAAAAGGGTCAGAATGTAGATCAGTGAGAGAATGGTCCCATTATTTCATGCAAATATTTCTCCTGTCAGACCCCTAAGTCACAACTACTCTACCCCAGGCATCTGCAAAGAGACCTGTTGGGGTGGATGAGCCGGCAGCGGTAGAAGCTGAGATGCCAGAAAACCCTGGTCCGGGAGACCCCCTGCGCTGGTGGGTTAACTCAGAGAACAAATAAGCTCCCCCTGCTCGGGTTACAGGGAAAGACTTCTTCTCCCATCA
>VZRR01004853.1:794639-843189 GCA_013398015.1 Oreocharis arfaki | reverse complement strand
TGGGGTCTCACCAGAGCACAGCAGAGGGACAGAATCCCCTCGCTCACCCTGCTGTCCAGCTGCTTTGGATGCAGCCCAGGACACAATTGGCTTTCTGGGCTGTGAGTGCACAGTGCTGGGTCATGTCCAGCCCCTCAGCCATCAGTACTCCCAAGTCCTCAGCAGGGCTGCTCGTGATCCCTTCATCCCCCAGCCTGTGTTCATACCAGGGGTGTCCCTCCAGATGAACAGAAAAAGAGAATCCTGGGAGACCAAGTGAAGGCTAAAGCACATTGCAGCCTCCTTGCCACTCTGCACAGATCTTAAGCGCTGATCTTAAGAAAAAGAGGGAGAATGACAAAGAAAGTAGGACTGAAGCGGGGTGGGGGGAGGATCATGTTTGAAAACCTACTGACTTTAAACATTTATAGTCTTAAAAACTACTGAATCAGATTTTAGCACACAGGCACAGAGGTTTGTTCCAAAAATCTCAGAAAGCAAAAAAATCATCCCAATACAAAGACTGCAGAATGTCTAAATCTATGGTAAACACACTCATCTGCAACTGCAAAAATGTATCTGAGATCACATTTATGTACACAAGAAACGTAAGTCACAAGTTAGAAAGATCTATTACTAACATACGATATGCTGTAGCTATTTAATAGCTACTTATTAATATGAAAATTTCAGCCTAATATGTAATTACACATAGCACACATTTTACACATAATACATAGTTACAGTATATAGCATTTGAAAATACTTCATACTATAGCACCTGATGATTTACAAGGAGATGCAGAGAAATAATCAGATTTCAAACCATAAAATTTCAGACTATCAGAACTCTGAGTTTTCTACACTTCACTATGAGCCAGTGTTTCTTATACTGAAGACTAGTCAGTACCACTGTTATTGATAAAGGTCATTTTTTGCAAAAGGCACAGTTCAACTCATTTACAGGGAGATGTAGCCCTAGGAAAGCACTGTGGAAAGAAATTCAACTCTACGCCATGACATAAGGTCTGGAGATTCAAGAACTTCTTTATTATGGGGAGTCTTTTTGTCAAGTAAGGTGCATGAGATTTACGCATTTTGGAAAAGGTTATGATTTATCACAAGAAGACAGAACTGGAAGTGGCATGGTCCTTCTTTTGTCTGCCTAACTCATATCTCCACAAAGGTGTCCTGACAATAAAAATCATACTGCTGTTGAAAGATTGTGTACTTTCTGCCTTTGGACACCACCACATAAAACTTCCTTTGCATCCTGCCAAAAAGTGTGGAAGTACCACAAATGCCAGTTAACATTAAATGTTTAATCCTGTGGAAGATTTTTATTGCCTCCAAGCCATCCAGTTAGAAAATCTTCCCCTTACAGAGCTCACAAGGCACAGGACTGACCCCCACTTTTAGTCCTCTTAAAAAATGTCTAGCTGAAGATACCTGCTCTGCATTTTTCCCTGGACTTCTCTAGAACAGGTATTTGTTGTACAAAAGCTTCGAGCTCAGGGAAGCATTTAACTTCAATCATGTGTATAATAGCCCATTGACTTTAATGCCACCACTCATGAGCACAAAGTTAAGCACATGCTTAAGTGTTCTGCATATCTGGGATCCTTGTATAATTTCGATTTAATGTGCTGCAAAAGTACAATGTGGGAAATAATTCATTTTTCAGTTTCACAGCCAAGCATCTATTACAGCCAGAAAAGCACAGATCCTTTTATTTTTGAAGGTTTTTCAATGAGGCTTTTGCTTTGTATCAACTTGAAACGTTCCGTTCACCTCAGATCTACCTATGCTGTTTTGTCTTCTGGTGGTCTCCGTCTGTCCCTTTCCTTTGTTACAGAAAAAAAAAAAAATCTTTTTTCCTCTTTTTTTTTCTCCCCTTAAATGTAGGTCAATTTTATGAGTAGTGCCTCTAGAAAATGACATGTCAAAATACATGTCAGAAATATCAAAGTATTTTATATCAAGTATACTAAAATGAGCTGTTTTGGAAAATATCAGGAATTCCTTCTGCCTTCTTATATTCTCCTCAGATTTTTTTCAGTAAAAATACTTCCCAGTTTTAACTTCAAAACATACCTTTCAAAAAAAGGAGCAAACTTTTATCTATTGAAAAAATAACTGACCTATGCTGCATTTTTCTCAACATTTCATTAACATCTTTAAAATCAAATAAGTCAAATACATGTGAAATTTCAGCAATCTGTATTAATTTGCAGACATGCAGAAATCCATTTCTCTCCTTTTCATGTCAATTACAAAATTACCATTTCGATACTTTATTATCTTCTTTGGCATTTCCAACTAATTTATAGGAAAGGATACTATTTTTTTATTATTAACCCGCTGCCTTCTAAATGATTTTATTTAAATGCCCTGCTGGCTGTCCACATTTGCTTTTATTCTATTACTACTGTATATGAATGGAAATTACGTATAGCTATTAGATTACTTCACACATTAGTTCATTTTGTATAATCTTTCCTGTATTTATTGCCTTCGTTAGACTGAAATACCACAGGCACTTGTTTCTCTAATGTGTCTGAAGCTCTCCCACTAATGGAAATTGGGTTATACCTTCTGATTACACTCAGATGAAATCCAGACCCGGGAGCTGACTGCAGTATTCTGCAACAGGCCCTCTTACCACTGGGGCTTTCGCAGCAGTCAGGGCAGCAGCAGCCTCCCCACATGGATCCTGGATGGATGCAGCCCAGCAGCACATCCAGAGATGCTCCAGCTGGGCTTGCTGGGAGCTGACACAGCCAGCATGGCACTGCCCCTGCCAGGACCACCTCCAGCCCCTCTGCTGCACAAGGTGGACAGGTGGAGAGGGAAGGAGCTGCTTTGGCACCTCCGCAGGAGGAAAGTGGTTCAGCATGCCCCAAGCACAGGGAGCTGGAAAGGAGATGCTGTCAAGAGCAGGACTTTTCCTGCAGAACTCACAGGGCCGGTGCTGCTCTCAGGCAGCAGCAGGTTTCTCCTCCCTCAAACTGCCCATGGCTGCCCCAGAGTTAAGAGCTAAAGCTTGATGTATGATTTAGCAGCTCCAAAGGTTAACATGGGGGAACTAACAGCCATCTTGAGGTGGGTTCCTGCATCATGAGGTGGGTTCAGCTCTGGCACCTGTTTTGAGCCAGCTATGCTCAAAGGGTGGCATTCAGCAAGCTCAGCATCACCTGGGACAGAGAGAGAGCGGCAGAGGCCACTAAGCTCATACAGCGGGCCTCCAGACACCCTCAGTTCAACCTGGTACCCTGGCACAGAGGCATCCACTCCAGCCCAGCTCAGACAGACCTGCTCAGGCATCCACACAAGCGCAGCGGGGACATGACGTTAGTCATTGCCTGGTATGCCATTAGGCAGTAAATGCTGGGGCAGAGCCAAGACACCATCCAAGTCCTGAGACATCTGGAGCACTTCAGTCTGTTTTTCTGGGGAAGTGGCATGTCAGCAGCTCTAGGCACCTCTTGGAGTGGTTCTTCCCAGGCAAGACCCAAGGAAGAGGGTGCAAGGAGACCCTCAGGGTAGCTGTTGAAGAGCGTAGCCAGACTGACCTTGACAAGTGCACCCCAGCAGGGCACAGTAATGGATTTTGTGAGTGCATCTGGCATTTCGGCTGCTCTACAGTGTCAGTGGGACACCTTCCCCAGGTACTGTCATACTACAGAGACATTTGCAAGCAGATCTGGGTCTAGGCAAGTAGGAACAATATCCTTTTAAACAACTGTCACTTTGCCTGTCAGCTTGGATTACATCCTCTGCTGAGGCCTTGTGCTGGACACAGATGCCCTTACCAGCTGATAGAGAAGGCCAGGAGACTAATCTGCCTCACTTTTGCTGTGGGCACCAGATCATACCTTGGAGGTGAAAGAGATTGGAAGCAACAACCTTTCCTCTTGGAAAACAGTCTTTCCCACCTGTTTTTGAACAGTGACTGCCTCTTTTGAAAGTCTGAACTGGCTTTAAGCAGGCAAGAGAAGGGAGGTAGAGCACAGCACACCTCCATGTGCCCTGGAAGTGACTGTGCCCTTCAACCTGGCCAAGCAGCGCATTGAGAGGGTGAGTGAGTTGCAAGCAGTGTGCAGGCTTTGGAAAACAGAAAAGATGAGATCCAGTAGAGTGAATTCCTCCCAAACCAGGGGATCTTGAAGCAGTGTGACAAATGTCTGGATGATCTCAAATCCTGCAGGGTCCTTTGCATATTCAGGGAGTAAAATCCATAAGCCCAGTACATCAAGCTCATTCACTCACATCTTTTGGATGGAGTTAGTCCCACCTGCCTTTATGGTCCAAAGGCAGCTGTTGGCCTTCAGTTTCACCAGCCAATTTTCATTTGATTCTAGATGCTCTGGTAGATTGTAATCTTACCCAAATATTGTACTTGCACTAGCAGCTATGTTTGAGGCATACCACAATTCTCTGACTATGTACTGTGGCCTTTCTCTTCCCCAAGGAAAAAAAACACATATGCTTTAGCATAGCAAAAGTAAATACAGGTATGTTGGCAGAGAAAAATAGAAGAAAATGGCCTCGATCCAATACACACAGGTGGCCCTACTGTGAAATCAACTAAAATAGATGCAGAAATTTGTATCCTAAGGCTCTGTGAAGCTCCAGGAGTCACTGCTTTCAAATGATATTTCATGCACATATCTCTGCAGGTATGAAGAATATCTTGAAAAACGCGAGAATGAAAGCACGGTTCTCTCCATAAGCCTAGGCACAGCCTGAAACAATAGATCACAGGTACAAACCATCCCATTTAGCTCAGACACTTGAAAACCTAATGATGACAAACTAATGTTACCTCTGATAGGGCTGGCTGGTTTTGAACAGTACCTTTCAATCTGAAGGAGCTCACAGTTTCTAAGGAGCCTCTGCAACAATCTCCACCTGAGAGAAAAGCATACTCCCCTCCACCCCACCCTCAACACAGCACACTGCAAATGAGGAGACAGTGTGAAACAAATTGAGGTCAAAATTACCACAAATAACAGGAGCACTTCTGCATGGATTGTATTACTCTGTGCCACGTTTCATTCCAGAAAAAAACAAAAAACAAAAAAACCCAACAAAATGAGTAAGAAAAACTCTTATGATTAATCTATCACGGAATTTCCAGCCTGCTGAACAGGATGCTGTATACACAGGAGGCCTGGCCACAAAATATTTCCAGACTGTCATGAGGGACATGAGAATCAGTAACTATAACCAACCCAGCAGCCGCAACTGACACTTGCAGTCCTCCTCTTGCTGCTATCCCACTAGCAGTGTGTGCAACCCACTGCTGTTTGTCTGCCCTGCAATGGCATGATGACCCCTTAAGCAGCCCCAGTGACTGATTAACAAGCTCAACATGGGCAATTTAGCCTCACAATACTCAATTCCTTGTGAATAGCCTCACCGCAAAACAAAAATAAAGCAGTGTGCAAAGCATTACACCCTCACGAGCCAGACAGCGCTACCCTGCATGTATCAGCAATCCTCTCAAAATCCTCAAGTGTTCAGAGTCTGAACAGAAAACGATGTCTTGTGCTAAGCCTCCAAACACCTTGAAAAAATGGCAGTATAAATTCAAATGCAAGCAACAGTAAAACATCAAAGCCACAGTGATTTACCCCCATGGACAGAACTTGTTCTCAGAATAAATTAACAGATCATATTTGCTAACCTAATGGCCAGCATTCCTACCCAAGACAAATTATTTCATCCTGAAAAAACAGGTTACAGCCATTATACACATCGTCTCCAAAGCTCCATTAATTTGTTTCTTGCTGACAGTCAAGGTGTGGTTTGAGATCATGCAAGCAAGCAAAGCTCAGTTCTGTCTATAATTCATTCCTGAAGCGCTTTACACACGTAAAAGTGCAACTGAATACCAGTGAAGAACAGTTGTGCTATTTAAACTAGGGTCTAAAGCTATGATGTGACTCTGAAAACACCTGCACACTTTCCTTGTGAAAGGAAAGAAGAGAGGGTAGAGCAGCCTCTTCTGTGGAAAAGGCTGCTTTGAGGGTTTAGGTGGATACATTACCTTTTTGTCGCTCAAGCCAGACACCTGGTCCACGTATTCCTCTTGGATCATGAAGGCAGCCAGGTTGGCAGTGTAGCTGGCCAGAAAGATGACAGCGAAGAAGGCCCACACCGACACCATGATCTTGCTAGTGGTACCCTTGGGATTCTGTACTGGCACAGAGTTGTTGAACACCAGCCCCCACAGCAACCAGATAGCTTTGCCAATGGTGAAAGAGGGACCTCCTGGTTCTAGAGTGATTGAGAAACATGATCCCACAGTGAGCATCTGAGAGTAAGAGGTCTGCATTTCCAGTCACATACACATCTCGACTTCAGAGTTAAGTGCAGAATCTATTCCCACTTGTGAGGTGAATATCTGCAGCTGCACTCCCCTAAGTTCATGCTACCATGTCTCAGCAAAGTGTGACCCGAAAAATTATTTTTTAAAAACATTCTCTTGGATTTTTCTCTCTCAAGGACTTCCACTGAAACCTTATACAAGAGCATTTGTTTTTATTTGACTGAAGTACCTAGAAGCCCAAACATTTAATTTTGGTTGAAGTGTTGTGCTCAGAATTTGCTCAGAAACATTCTATCCTCACTTCCAGCTGTTCAAGAGTGATGCCCTACAACTGCCAGCATATACCTGTATAAAACATGGCTCTTGCTGTACTTATAGAGGTACAAGGAAGAGCTCCATCTGAAATAACAGGGCTCTACAAATACTTCTGCAAGAGTGCTTCATTACTCAGTCTGCTGAAGATCCATGAACCAGAGAACACAGTTCTTTCTCCCCATATTTTGTGTTTAAAGCACATGACAGTGACATATACTTAGTAAACCTTATGAAAATCTGCAGGTCTGCCCTAGACTGCCCAGGAGCAGATCTGGTGTTTTAAAAGCTCAAATTTTCCCCTTATTCACTTTTGACTGTGGAAGGTCACTCATACCCCAGGAGCCACACGTGCTAATGAAGCACTAGATCTGAAAACTTGTGAAATGTGAAATGCACCTGTCTCCCAGCAATCTTGTACCCCCAGCACATGCTGGTTTAGCGGGAACCTAACCCAGAATTTCCTCAACTTGAGCTCAAGAAGAGCTGAGAGGGAGAATGCAGATGTGATCACTCTTCGGACACCGAGGAGACCCTCTTAGGATGAATGGCACAGTTCAAGCATTTGTCATTTCTCCAATGGCATCAACCTGACCAGCATCCCATGCTTTATCTCCTCAGGCAGGCTCACTGGATCCTAGTACTGCTGCCTGTGGTTAAGATTGACTCCAGCAGAATAGCAAAAGGGAAGAAAGCTTTGACATACCTCTCCAAACCTCTGAGCAGCAAATAGCATAGATCATCTGAAAGCAGTAACCATGTTACCCTAAACACAATGGAACAATGCAAGGGGCTCATTTTTCAGGGAACTGCACACCAAGTTCAGAGCAGAATCATCACCTGGCAAAACCGGTGCCTTTAAATTCCAGGGAGACAAAGTTCCTAAGAGAAACATGTTTTGGCAGTCCTTGTCTTTTTACATGCTGGAGTGGTATTTTTATATCTCTTTCTACCTAATGTGCCCTAAGACATGTAGGTGAAAGGCCTGAAAAACATCAGTGGGAACTGTAAGGTGGAAGGAAATCTTAGGAAGTTCCCTTCTAAATGCCTTCCTCTCTCCACTGATCACCCCATGTGCTTCCACAGTTACTTTGTCAGACACAAACCAAGATTCTAATTTGAGATTCCAATCCAAAAGTCTTGATGTCCATAAAGAGAAAATGCAGGTGTGCGAGGCATACTGTCAGGGGCGTACTGTCATAGTTCAAATGCAGCCAAAGTGACATTAAGCCAGGGTTTTCATTACTAAAATCAGCATTGCAGTCTCTGCAGCAGATTTCTGTATCTTCATATTTCATCTCTCAGGGATAATATCTGTCTGATCATGCCATACTCTTTGTAATTACTCAGAAATATTGATACTTGCAGCTGCAGCTCAGCTAACAACTGCACAACTGCACACCTGTACTAAAAACTGCTTCCAGTTCCACATCTGTATTAATACCTCTTAAGACACTCACAGATTTATCAGTACTTGTGCCCACAGATCCATGGGGTTACGATCAGGTGCCATAAAGGCACTCCGCAGCTCCACGTTAAGAGACAGGTTCTCCACTTCCTCATGTATGTGGTTCTGCCTGCATTCTCACTAACATTTTTTATTTTCACTCCTTTCTAATTTAATGGCATGAATTCACTCAAAGCACTAGACTTGGGAGCAAATGAGTGCATTTTCCAGTAACCATCTCTCTCCCACTATTCTGTATGAACCAACAAATCCAGAAAGGTTTGAAGGGCTGATTCACCAGGGGATGAAGATATGCAGATGACAGAAGACTCAACTTGCTAATTGTTTCCATGTCAATAAGGAAAAAAAGGCTGTACCTTAGGAAGGACAGACAGCCTTTCTTTAATTCATGTGGCTGCCTTCTGAAGATGAGAACCACAGAGATGGATCACTTGCTTGTTCCCATCTTTCCTGCTGCCCTTGAAATATAATTCTTTACCCACTCCCAAGAAAATGAGTTTCCCATTCTCTCACTTGGTCTTAGAAATCCAGAGAGGCAAGCAGGGGAAGGGCCTGACCAGGTGACAGATGTGGAGTCTGGAGGACGTAGCACTATGCCAGGAGGCCAGCACAGTGGCTTGTTCTCCAGGGAGACATAGCACTGAAGGACAGATTGACAGTGCTGAGCCCTGTGATTGTCTCAATGAGTGCAGCATCACAGGCCCTGCCAGCACTGGCTACCAGGGCCCATTTTCCCTCAGTGAGAAACAAGCTGGAGCTGGTATGTGCATTAGACATGAAAGGCAACACAGCTTCATCTCTCACGCCAAGCAAATTACCCATTATGCACATCTGCTCTCTTCAGAGCCTTTCTCCCGCCTCCATCCCTGCCCTCTTTAGTCTGAATGCAGAGCTCAGAGCGGGCTAGATCCATATCGCCTTCAAGGCAAAGGAACACCCCAACAAAGCAACGGAGGCTGGAAACCAGAGGAGATCACAGCAAGGAACAGCTCCTCTTACCTCTGCCATCAGCAAGGCACCGATTATAGCCCACAGGGCTGAAGTACTCAAAGACGAAGACAGCCACCGCAGAGATGATAAGCAGCATCACAAACATCATCACCCATACATCAGCACTGAAAGGCTCTGGAGAGGAAGAGAAAACCACGGTGAAAGACCTGATAACATCTCACCTCCTTTGCTCTCCAGAGAAGCCCAGTGTGGGGCAAACTGGGTTGGGGAAAAGCAGAAGTTAAAGTCTTCAACCTGATTCTGAAAAACTTCTTGAACTGGGAAAACTGCAGTTTCTGTCTCTGTAATGACTGCACTCCATCGTACTGTTACATTTGTGACACACGGCTCCATCTGGAACCACACGCAGCCATTGTGGCATGCATTGATAAAATAAAGCGCATTGATAAAAGATTGTCCCCAGGAAGTCCTCCAGCACCATCTGGAGAGAGTGGGGAAAATCGAGCAGAACTGGCAGAGTTTCAGACAAGCATACAGCTTTCAAGATGCTATCGAGCCAAAGAGCATCTCCAAATTTCTAAGGTTCAGCCATAATGATAGTAGGTTTTTTAGTGTTCCGTCCCTCTAGCAATGGGAACACTGGCTCATTCTAGAAATGTTAGTGTTCATGTTCTGCAAGTATTCGATCTCTGCCAGGTTTTCTCCGTCTCCAAGCCTGAACAGAAAGTATGAGACTGAACCAGATCAAAGAAACAAAGAATTTTGCTCCAGAGTACAGCCAATATTGCAAACTCAGTTAAACCGCAGTTTAAAATTTTGGAGATGATTTTAACATCACTTTTACATACCCCAGCAATATTGGTGGACTTGCTAAGGGCAAAAACTCCTGAAGAGTTAGTAGTCATGATACTCATATTTAAAAAGGTCTGGGAAAATCTACTCATATAAAAATATTTCTGTTTGTGAATGTTCTCAGGACTCTGGCAGAGGGCAGACAGTAATTATGTAACTCATACACTGTGTTTGCTGCATCATAAAGCATTTTATAAAGCCAAATAGTAGATACTAGGAAGACATGAATGTCTCAGGGAAATGCAGTATCATTTCCATATTCTCTGATCACCCTCCATCACTGAAGGACATTAGAAATGCCTTTATTGTAAGACACTGTGTCAGCACACAACTGATGGCTCAACTGTTCTTGAAAAGGTCTATTAGTTCTCTAACTTCTACTAGGTGTCAAGGGAGGGTCAAATTAACAATGTCTTTACACAGAATGTCTATGAATGTGCAACAATTCATTGCTAATTGCTATCACTGGGTGTTATGGTATCCCAGCTATAAGGTTTGAATCAATTTTCTTCTGGCCTACACTCCTTGAACATACTATTAGTTGAGTCACCGGGAAACCACATGCTGTGGTGTATGTGACAGCTCTGAGTGAGCCCATTTTTTTTCTAGGATTAGGCATACAATTGCTGAAAAAATGTCTTGGCTTGGAACTCATAGGCAGTCCCCATTTGCACTTGCATTTGCCTGGATTTTGCTTGCCTGGGATTTAGTTCTAACATGTCACAGTATATTTTTATATACCTGTCCCACAGGTATTCCCAAAAAGAGCTTTCAGGCTAAGAATCACAAGCAACCTTCACCTAATTTTTTATGACCACTGGGTGAAGTTTTAATTTTAGATTGAAACAATACCTAAGAAGGCAGAAGGTGAGACAGTTCCATTGCTACGTGACACCATGACACTGATTCCCGTCTCAATGAAGGGCACTGAGAAATCCACCACTTCTGAACGCTCCTCATTAATGGTGAGGGATCCCACAGCCATATAGGCCCGTTTGGTGACAACCTGGAGGAGGAAAAGAAAGAGATCACACACAGGCAGCCCTCAAGAACCACAGTCAAGCCCCTTCTCATCTTCCTGCCTTTCAACACAATCCTTTTACTCCTGTAATCCCATTCCCTATATTGTTTGTAGCATCTCTCCTTTCTAATCTTTCATCAGGACACCTTCCTCTTTCAGGAAACCTATAGACATTAATCTTCTCCTCAAAGCCGGTATGTGTATAAAAAATAAATCCACAGAGGTCTTAGGATAAACACATCATCCACGGAGGAGACGTCTTATCTCATTTTTCTGTCCTTGCTTTATCCTCCCTCTAACACTGCAAAGTCTTATTTCATTCTTTATTCACCTTATATACAACCTAAGCATAATCTAGGTTGCAGCAACCGTGGTGCATGGATATCAGCCTCTTTCTAAGACTGCATAGGCCAAATTTGTGAGACCATAGAGAATAATAATTAATGGCCAGACAAGAAAGGTTGTCATGGTTGGAGTGTCAGAGCAGATTAATTCACTCAGTGCCAATAAAGAATGCAGGCCAGTCATTTCTAGAGTCACCTCTGCCCCTGCCTCAGAAGTGGACCCAATAATAATGGGAGGCTAGACCTGACCCATGTCACCCAGCCCAGGGCTGAAGCCCACCACGCCCTCCCTCTGCTGCTGACCTCTCCAATCATTCCATTCCACGTCCCATTGATCTTTTTTCCATGCTTGCCATTAGTCACCAAGTAGAGGTCATAGGTGAACTTGACAGACTTTGAGATTTTCTTGAGGATGTCTATGCAGAACCCCTTGCAACATTTCTTCATGTAATCCGGCTCCTCATCAGTTTTGTTCCTGAACCATCACAACAATAATGGGTTAAAAGACTGGGAGAAACTCTTGTAATCCCCCTCTGTTGTCAGTTTGCATTCCCCCTCCCGCAATATAATGTGGACAATTCATATTGTGCTATCTGTGCTGGAGGGTGAAGGCACACACTTACAAGGATTTGACCAACGGGGCCCGTCATGAATGGACATGGGACAGGCTGGGCCAATGGAGGTGATTTTCTAAAAAGGATTATCAGATTACGATGGTATAGGCCCAACAGACAGTCTACATTCTGCTGAGAATGAAGAGACCAAGATGAGCAGAAAAATACAGGGGTGCATACTCAGTCACTATGCGTTTTTGGCAAGGGACCGTGTTCCTCATGCAGGTGCCACTTAGGGGGTCCACGTTCTCCACAATGACAAATGGTGCCTCTTCCAAGGTCACAATACTCAGGTGATCGTCCTCGCGTTCCTCAGAGTCAGGATACAGCTCAAAGCGTGGCCACACATAGTACTTCATCTGCAACTTTTTTTCCTTCCATTTCCCCACCTGCGGAGACACAAACCACAGAAGGTAGACTTCTAGTTGTCCCATTCCTTTTGCATCAACCACAGGTACTGAAGGACTGGGTAAGGGGACCACTCTGGAGTACCCAAGCTCATGACTCATGTAAGATGGAGATGTTTCTGGAGAGAAGGCTCTCACAATAAGTGGATTCAAACAAGGGAGAAGTGGAAAACAAGAAAGATGTCTGAGTTGTCTCATCTCTGTGATGGTCTCACCCTCTGGGAGAGAGAGTGGATAACCACGGGAATACCGTAACCATGGTCAAACAGACTTAATGTCTTTCAACTTTTTCAGCCAAACAACAGGAACACAATGACTTGGTTACATACCTTAGCTGGAAACAAGGAATTGCTTTACGTTTTTGATGCATGAAAATTAATACCAAAGAGCATCTATGATTTTTTTTAAAATCTTGGTATTTCTCCCTAATTCTCATAACTTCCATAAATTTCTATTGCAATTTTAGAACACTTAATTTTCCATTTCCCTAAGTGAATAGAGATCATATCTTCATTAGTCAAAAAAGAGGGTGAGACTCAATTGCCTTATACCTACGGGTACAAATGAGAGCTGTTTTGAAGCTACTGCCAGTCCTTAAAGAGACAATACATGTAAGCTCACCCACTGCCCAGGTAGACCATTTCTTGCAAAAAAATCCAGGAAAAGAGGAAACTTGAACATCAACTGTACTTTCAACTCTCAAAGTCTCGCCTTTGTTCTCGATCCCTCTCTCCCACCATCACAGTTGACAGTAATTAGCACCTTGGCTGGCAACCGAAGCTGAGAGGGTGAAGAAGCTAACTGGGCTTTAGAAGAAGCTTTCCTGTATGATCCTCAAAGCAAGTCCTCCAGACCAGGACTGAGACATGCTGACTTGATGGCAGAGGCAGTGTGGGTGTGTGGGAGGCTTGCATGACTGCTCTTAGCAGTGTACCTGCTTGGTGGGCAAACAGAAAAGCTTCATTCCACTCCAATCCAACACCCCTCCCACCGCCCCCGAATTTCAGTCATTTATTTATGTAAATGACAGAATGGGAGGGAGAAACACTTATTAAAGGCTCATTAGGTGTCAGTGGTTAATCTGTGAAACTCAAAGCCCAGCTGGGGTTTGGCATTTGAGAGTATCCAGAATTCACATAAAACACTTGTCACCTTCAAAACAAACAAACACTCTGAGGGCTTGTGGGGTGAGAAGAAAGGCAGAACAAATCACCCAGAGACAGCAGTTTCCACATCCATCCTCTATCCCTGTGCAGGGTGAACACAGCACTCTAGTGAGCGCAAGGCAGGGGGGTTTGTAAAAAGGTGGACAAAGTGTCTGGACAGCTGGTCTTGCCTTCCCAAAGGCAAAGAATGCCAAGGAGAGATTGCCCCTAATGTTCCCTCCACCCATGGAGATGGCCTGTACTCATGCTAAAATCTAAGACTGGATGTAGAAAGTGAATTTCTAAGGGAATAAAGAGCATAGACTCACATGCTTATCCAGGGTCTGCTCAGCCCTGGACTCCCCACCCATTCACCAAGCAGGTCAATTTATCATCATCTGAGCCAGAGATTTCTGCAGTGCCACTTTAGCTCTCAAGTAACTGAGCTCAAATCCCCCAAAGTAGTAACTGCCACACAGGGCTCAGTAGGGACCAGTGATTAAGATGCTGCACAGAACAGCCCAGATTTCAGCTCAGTAACATTAACTTATCATAGAAATAAGTGGCTGATGAAAGAGACATCTCTCAGAATCTCAGCAGCATTTAGATATCTCAGTAACAGGCATGATATAACCCCTTAAGTGATAAATTAGATCAGATAGGCAAACCTAACCCATAATTACCCAGAAGTTCTCTGGGACAGAAAGGGGAGTTCACAAGGCTGTGTGCCAGGCACGTCTCACAGTGTTGTACTACACAGAAACATTATGAAATTAGGATAACAATGACAGCACTGCCACAGCCTTCTGTGCACTAAATCACCAAACCTGCAAATACACATCCATTCTTTATTATCCCAGTAAAATCATTCAAAATTGTCCAAAGAGGAAGAAAAACAGGATGGAAGGAAATGTTCTGACCTAAATCTCCAAATCAACTATGGATTGCCTCAAAAATACGTGCAAATACTATATTTTACTGCTAACCTGAAAAATCAGACATGCCATATACCTCCAAACATGTACAGATATGAATAAGAAAAGTCAGAAAATCATAGTGAATCAAAAGGGGGCAGTCTTCTTTACATGCTTATGCATGCAAAGGTCAAATGTATACGCACATAGTCAAAGAAGGATGGGCATAAGCAACATGTGGGCAATAAGAAACACCACATGTGCAGAGGATGGAGACAATGCAAGATAAAGAATGCACAAACGTGCATCGTATGCTAGATAATCTGCCATGAGAGGGAAGGAGCAATTCACTGTAGGGACAGAGGTTAGCAGAATTAAACGTCACAGATTTGTCGAGGTAAAGATGCCTACACTTAAAGAATATAACCTATCAAGCTGTGCAGAGCAGAGCAAGGCATTTCTGAAGTCTCAGGATACTTTGTATTAATAGCCTGTGAACTGTTATTACTTGGGTTTTGCTGAGCGCTTGCCTCAGCAAAAAGAAGAAAAATAAACTATCCCAGGCATCCTTCACACTGGTCACCCTGCAGTTTCAAGACCCATTGGGTGTTCTCCAATCAGTCAAGTCATCCAAACTTCCACTAGGAGTCCTGAAGGGTCACAGAACCAGTAAAAGTAAGGATACTAGCGATCTATAAAAACTCCTTTCTAATCGTATTCTCCAATAACCTATATAATGTTACTTTATGCCAGGACACAGATCCTAAGAAACAGAATTTCACCTTAACTGTCCCTTGCTCTATCTGTACCACATCTGATCTCATCAAGAAAGTAAAGTCACTTTGGTTTGCGGATGAATTTGGAGGTGTTGAGGGAGGGGAGTACCTGACTTTTACGTTTAATACAAGATCCTATTTTGGATAACAAGACTGGAAGTAGGAGTCCAACACATTTGCAAAGAAAGAAAGGGAGAATTATTGTAGAACAAAAAGTTAATCATATATGCTATTTGTTTGTCTAGGCATATAAGTTATCCCACGCAGACAAAAGGTGAGATTGCCTATACAAGGGGAAAACAAGTGGGAGCCTTCTGAAAGCCTTCCAGCTGGCTGGCAAATTGCCTCAACCACGGTATAATGCAGCCAGAATAAAAGAGTTCTGCAGTATGTTAATGCGCATCTTTAATGAAAGGTGCATCACATTAGTTCCTTGAAACTAATTCTTAACAGAGGCTTTTCTCTCCTCCCAAGGGAAGCTAAGGCTTGTAACAGCCATTTGTGGCAGATGTTTCTCTAACCTGTCCTTACACTGACAGAGAGTCCATAGTCTCCGCGAGCAATCTATTCCAGTGCTTAACTATCCTTCCCATTAAAAAGTGACGGGTTTTCTCCTGATGTTTAACCTAAATTTTCTTGCTGCAATTTATACCAGGAGAGTGTATTTCCTTATTCTCCTACATGTGCTCCTTGCAGTGTTATCAGGTCGGTAAGATATTTATAACAGAGAGGAGCTGATAGTCTCATTCAGTGGCTATCTTGTAAGCTACATTAGCAAAAGCAGCCACCTGCTCAAATGAACAGCATCCAGTCTCACCATTTACAAAATCCTTACCCAGATGGGTAGTATGGACAAGTAAAAGCTACTCTCATGAATTTCCAAAATGTCTGTTCCAACAAAGGCAGCAGTCAATCCTTGAGTTCCTCCTAATATGCCAAGGTAGGACTTCAAAACACAAGAGCATCTGGAGAGACCTATAACTAGTGTCAACAGACGGAAAACTAAACCTCCTAGAAATACGGTTTTCAAGGACTAGGCAGGAGAATACAGTTCTGAATTAAACCAGAAATGTTCAGATACATTTCTTAGGCAAGATACTCAGCAGCATTGCACTGGTATTTGGGGTGAAGGTTCAGGAGAGAGCCCAAACCTTCAGGTGCTTGTTTTTCAACAGGCTGGAGGAAAATTATCTAGGCAAAGTCTCCTGATAGTTATTATTTTATTCAGGCTACTATTTGCACCATGCCTTGCACCACTCTCTTTTCATTTACAAGCTTATCTCAATTCCCGCCCCCTACTCCCCCTGCCTTACAGAAGAAATGCAAAAGGAACAAAAGGGATTTGGTTTCATCTGCAGAATAATAAAAAAAAAGACCATTCCAAACTCACTTAGGACTTGAACTGCTTTCTGCATTTTCCCAAAAGCTCAATGTTTCCTCCCTTATTATTGGTTCTTTTATTTTTTTTTCCCCAGGAGCTGAGGAGTTTATTCATTCCAGTGGGGAAGCACTAAAGCAACAACAGAGAGCATGAATTAGGAGGCAGAAATTCCCTATTCCACCACGAATCTCTGTAACACGATCTGCACCTTTGTGGCTCCACACTGGGTAAAACTGAGATAATGGCATGTTTCTACATCTGTGGTGCACTGGGTAGATAAGCACAGAAGAGGCCACGAGGTTCACAGATACTGTGCAAGCAAGGAGACACATACACATGTCTAGAGCTAGATGAGGGAACAGATGTATCTATGAATGGTGCAAATGTGAAAACTTCCTGACTTTAATCTTTGGAAAAATCTTACATAACTTTTATACCTGATTTGAATACATGAAAAATGGAAGATCAAAAATAGAAAAGGTAAAGGTAGGATGTTGGACAAGGGCTGGGAAATAGGACTGTTGTTGGTAATATAGCTGATGGAGAAGCATACCTAACCCCTTTGGGAAGCAGGGCAAGTCCAAGGAGAAATAAGAGTCTTGTCAGTAGAATTGGTACAGATCCTGAATGAGGACATAGGAAAACCAGAACAACTGGGCAGGACCTGAAAAGGGCTACTCTAGAAGCACCATAGAAATAGCAGTCATAACTGGGACACTGCCAATGGAAGTAGGCATTGCTCAGGATACATCAAATGAAGATAGACCTAGGGGATACTGTTGTAACCTTAATGCTGCAGTAGATTGTGAGGAAATAAATCATGCATAAATAGAGTAGAATCACTTTGGATTGAAATAGGTTTCGGAAGGCTGGTGCAAGATATTCCACAAGGACCGAACTACAGAGATCTACTGCAGCTCCACAGGCTTGGTTTTCAGTCTGGATAGAGATGTCATTACTGTTTCTAAAGAGAAATTTTATCAGGAACTAAGTTATTATGGGAGTCTTTAGCTTCATAGAGATTAGATGGAGAACAAATGCAAATTTTAACAGCAGCACCCTGATGTTTCTTTTTCTGGATCTGATAGCTGGCACATTTATTTACCCCAAAGTTACTCAACAGGCAATAGGTCGTGATGTTTTACACTCAGTTTGGACAAAGCAGCAAGGAACCTTAGAGAAAAGCTAGTTATCAGAAATAACCTTGGATTGAGCGATTAGGGGAACAGAGAGCCTGTCTTAAAGAAGGAGATTAAAAAGCTTGTCTAACCTAGATAAATGGAAGCCAAGAGGGGATATGACTGCTCTGTATAAATAAAGGGGGGACAGATACACAAGGGAGAAAAGAAAGTGATTTTTAAGCAGGAAAAACAATGCTGGCAAAAGAACAACTGATTGTAAGGAAATTTGCCATGAAAATAAGATAGATTTTAACCATCAGAGGGGGAAGTTCTGAAACAGCTGCCCAAAAGTAGCTGTGAAAACAACTAAAATAGGGTCAAGAAGAAGCACAACTGGTTTGTATAGGGCTATGTGATTTTGCTGCCTAGATCAGAGGGATGGGACCAGATGAGCCTTTCCAGTCCAGTGACTATAAGTAAGCAGAAGCAAGAGGAGGAATTCCACTGTGAAAAGTCTTTTCCCCTCAATTTTTCAGTCTGCAAATGTCAAAACTCAGTCTTAATCATCATATCTCTGTCCCCTAGCTAACCCACATGAACACAAAGACTCATCATGCTAATGATACCTCCAACTCCTTTGCTCCTACTTCCTTCATTCAGCAGCAACACCTTCTCTAGTGCCCTGAGAACAAAACATTCCTCTTAGCCTTCATCGAAGCCAGTTAAGTTATGAATCTCACACTTACAGTGCTGACATCACACCCACTACCAAACATACAATTCCTCTGAGGATACAGGTCTATATCCTCACATAGGCTGGTCTACAGCAGGTGGAGAAGAGATGCCACAAAGAGCAAAAATCTCCTGTTTACAGACACTTTAAGGTGATTAATTAGCCACATCAGCCAAAGCAGACAAGAAATGGTTGTGAATGCTCCACATGCAAAATTAATTAACACAAAAACAACACTCCTTCCTGAACCTCAAGTTCACCTTCCACAACCACCTGGGGAAGGCTGCTTTCTTGACTGCACCTGCAGAAGCAGGAATTGCTTCTAATAGCCTTTCAATTAAAAATGTAGGCTGCAGGAGATGGTGTGATTTTCTCCCCTCTATATTTATACAGCACCTAGCATATGCCAGAAAGAGGCTGAGATTAGAATACAGACAGGGTGAGGTACTTGCTCCTGCTTTACAACTCATTCTGGGAATAAAAGCTCTTTGCAGAAACACGGTCTTCCATCTCACTGAGGTCTGGCATTTACACAGCTCTTGCCATTTTTGCTGAAACATTTCTTTCCTGTTGCATTTATATGCCTTTTGCAGTTGCTAAGGTCCTGTCCCCTGCCATGATTAGCCAGAGAAGGTTAATGAGGTATACTTTGAGCACGTCTGACTTCTGCAAAGTCAGTGAACTATGGGGCTCCACTGGTGTCACAAAAAGGTCAGAGCTGTGAGCATGCCAAAGAGTTTGCCTTGCTAAATCACTAGAGTTTGCCTTGCTAAATCACTCCTCCAAACCAGAAGGCACCTAGAACTCAATACAGGTATAAAACTAGCCCCTCTGAGAGATTATGGTGGTCTTGCTGGTAGCATTAACTTGGTGGCCCAGAAAATGGTTCATGCAGGCAAGGCTGGCCCATGCTGGAGCAGGAGGGACTCCAGGGGGACACAGTCATTCAAGGACCTCAGTGCTACCTGATGTATACATAACCATGATTTATGGAAATGCAGACTGCAATCAGCACAGGCATGAATAGGAGACACGAGGGGAGAGGAAGCTGTTAATGGTAGCGGGGGCTATGATCTGAGTAGGCTGAAGAATGTAACTCTAAGCTTCTAGCAGGGGCAAATCAGGTGTTAGGATTTGGGAAGAAGAATTAGAACAAAATTTATATCTTAACAAACACTGAAAACTGACTACCATCCAACACAACCCACCTTCAGCTAACAGGCAGTGACAGCACCTGACTCAGACTCTTACTTAATAGTGTTGCATACTTAGACCCATCATGCCCTTCTGAAATGACTGTGTGAGGAGGATAGGGGAGCTAAATAAATGTCCCAAATTCCAGCAACATCAGTCTATTCTGATTCTGGTCTGGTAAATAAAATCTAAAGCCAGGGAGCTTATACTGTCCCTATCATTGTTCATCTAAGGTGAAAGCAGGTTTCACCTTGAGCATCTCTTCTGCTCTCCTTTGCAGAACTATGGGGCAGGGGAAAATGTAGCAGGGATACTGGTAAGATTGCACGTTTTGTGTCCCGGGCAGTTCAGGAGTCACAAAGGTTTTTTAAAAAGTGTATTTTTATGTGCGTGTATAGGCATTTAAATGCTTTATGTAAGCATTTTGCGGTCTCTAGGAGTGCATCCGCATTGTGCAGGTGTGTGTCTGCATCCAGTACGTGTCCATGCATGTAATGCCCTATCTAATGATTTTTCCCCTTGGCTTTCCCTGTTGAGTTCTGGGTTTCGAGTTTCATTTTGCTGAGCTTTCATTTCTTTCACTCAGATTTTTTTTTTCCCCCTAAAGCATGTTACACAGAGGGAGGGATGCTTGCCAATTCACTGCAGTCTGGGAGACAGTTTAGAGCTTTGGCTGCTAAGTGGGTCCAGTACAGTGGTGTACAAAGCCCTGACACATGTGCAGTGATACCTACTCTTTACACTGATTGAATATCTCTCTCAGAATCTCTCGGGACCTGAAGCTGAAGGAATGTTCAAAAATGCAGATGCAGAGGAAGGCCAAAACCGTTTCCTCATGCTGAGAAAAGATAAATGTTGAAGCCGGCCCCAGCAAGGTTAGGAGAGGAGAACACTTAGAGAGGGGGTGTGTTACCTAAATCTCACTGTTTTCTGTGCTGTGCAAGCAAGACTGAAGGCGCTGCTTGAAAAACATCTCTGAGAATATCAGAGAGAGATCCTTCAGCTCCCGGTGGGGGGTGTCACAGTGGGTGAAACGCCTCCCCACCCCGCATACAGCAGCCAGAGTCCCCGCCCTCTGCCTGGCAGCCCCACGTTGCCCCTGTGCAGAGGTGCACCCCTGCCAAGAGCAGCACTGGCGCGGCTGTACACACGCCCCTCTGGCAGAGAGACGCGGGGCGCTCGGCTCTGCTCTCGCTGCTGGAAAGGGGAGGATCAAACCTCTTCCAGAGGAATTAGTGCACACGTTGGGAGCCAGATTCCAGGGAAAGCAGTTAAAAAGCTGCAAGGCCCCATTTCTTTCTTCTCTCACCTCTGACAGCACTGAGCTGGTGATTGCAAATGCTGTCCGCATCCGCAGAACGCCCTTTGTCAGGATGCTGGGTCTGGATTCACACTGGCATAGCCACAGCCAGCCCACTACCTCTAAACCTTCAGGGTGCATGCCTGCAGCCCCCCTCAACCTGGCACACGGCAGGGAGTCTTGTGCAGTGCACCAGGACCATCCCAAGGGGTAGCCAAGTGAAACAGGGTTCCAAGTTGTCACCAGATCTCCAAACTGAGTTGAAACAACAGGTCTGCTCTGCATCCTGGTTCTCTGCCAGGTCTCTTTTCTTGGCTTTGCAAAGGGACAGAAGGGGAAGCAAAGCTGTGGGATAGGAGCAACCAGGGACACCCTTTCTGTTTTCCCTCTATCCCGTGCATGGCTAAAGGCTTCAGACTTTCTGATGGATGAGGACTCCAAAAAGAGAACCCATGACCTGCAGGACCCCCGCCTGACCCACTGCTACAGCCAAGTGCTGGGCTCTGCTTGAAAACCACAGCATTCCGCCAAATTTGGGTAGAGCATTAGACAAGACCTGCCAGCTCCACGTACACCTAACAGAGAAGACCCAACCAGGATGGAGCCCACCAGCAGGACAGCTGGTTCATGGCACAGGTGTGCATTATTGCCACGTTGGTTGTAGCCAGCAAGTGCTCCGTGAGCACCAGGGAGTGACTCTGCCGAACACTTTTTCCTCCTTTCCCATGCCACACACAGGTACTCACACACAGAGGTACCCCCCAGCAGCAGTTATCTTAAGCCAATCTGAGCCTGGAGTCCAAGCAGAATTGCCAAGGGCCCAGCTGAGGCCATCTGGGCTGCAAGGCATCTCTGTGCAAAAGGAGCACAACCAGACATGAGTGTGGAGGGAGTGAGAGGTAACCTTGAAATCAGTGATTTGGAAAGGAGAGAGGAAGCTATGTATTTGCCAACCCCAGCTAGCAAAGAAGAGTTAAGCCAAGAACTCTTTTCTTGGGAGCATGGCCCTAAAGAAATAAAATTCTCCCCTTCTCTCAGACCTGATGGACCTCAGGCACAGCTATTTTTCAAAGATATGTCTGTCATTTTGTGCATAAATATGTCAACACAAAACACATCTTGTGCCATATCTGTGGCCTAGAAGTAGGAGAACAGGCATGACAGAGGCAGTCTTGGAGACATAAGATGAAGCTAAGGCTCTCAGCAGGTCGCAGGATATCTTTTACGATGACATGTAAGTCCACACGTGGAAAGATTTCTGTCAGTCTAGAACTAGCTGGATGATTTTGTGTATTTAAATGTGTGTGTACTGTGTAGCTACACCTGTCACAAGGGGAATAAGTAGTAAGCCTGTAATTAAGTGCCCTGACATTTTCCATTACAAGAGTCTTCAGGCCAGTTCCCTGAGAAAAACCAGCAACTCCATGTTTTGCAACAGGCATTTGAAAGGCAGCAGGGCAAAAACCCTGAGGCTAAGCACATGATTTTTACTTCAGCCCATCAACTTTAATTCACTATTAACTGCATTATAAACTGTTGAATAATCATAATTTCTTTTCTGTCACTTTCTTGCAGAAATCCTGGCAGACAATCTGAACAGCATCTGAGCATAAACATTTTAAGAGCTAAGCCCAACACCTCAGTGAATCAGTGGGGACTCCCCACCAGTACCATAGTAAGTATAACACCTCAGCTTTGGCAGAGTGCTACACACAAAATGTGGACTAACCACCCAGCTTCTCTGTGCCTCACTGTGAAAAGGTCACCTGCACTCCACTATTCAGGATGCAGAAGAAAGGAAAACCACTTTGAGCTTTCCTGAATGTCTGTGAAACAAGTACAGGTTAGTCACTGGACTGAACAGTCAGACTCAGTGCTGAAAGCTCAGCATGCATAAGAATGAAAAGATTTTGGGGTTTCCTTTTAAGAAACAAAGAAAAACACAGCACATACAAAAAACCTACCAACAAGCCATAAAACAAACTACATTAAGGGTAATTTATTTAGGCGGAAATATTAGAAAATGGCAGGTTTACAGTTTCCTTTTCAGCCTTTCTTCAATCCCACTTGTGTGTGGACATTTTGATTCAAGTTTAAATTAATGAGTGCGTGCAACTCTCTCCACGGAGTCCCTCCCTCAACCCTTGTACTTCAAAGAAACTTGAAGAAGTAGGATTAAGGTGGCCTGGGAAACAAGACTGGCATTTCCCAGCTTGACTTCACAAGTTAAAAACTGAATCACTGTTGTTTTATTTTCTGTATGTAATTGCTTCTACGGTTTGAATGTGCATGAGCTATCACAAACCAATAAATGGGCCAAGAAAGTAGCAGTGAAGATGGAGAAAGAGCTATCCATGAATCTCCAAGCACTGGCAGAGGAGAGAGGAATAAAGAAACAGCAATGGACAGCAAGAAAATCAACCAATGTAGAGATTACACAATCCCATTTTATGATGAAAAAAGCAGCACTGACCTTGCCAAGGGGTTGAATGAGGCAAAGAAATCAGGAGCCAAAATGGAAAAGATGCACTGGAGAAAGGTGGAAGAGGGTGAAGCTGGCAGGTCCCTCATGGTCCTGATGCCCAGAAGGTGAGACGAAAGGAAGGTACTAATCAGGCAGATCATGCTGCAGACAGGTTTCTTGTATTGCAGCAATGCGCTCGTAACAGACTAAGAGAGAGAGAGGGCTGAGGGCTGTACTGCCTGGAAGATGAGGACAGGACCAAGCTGGTCTGGTCTGTGTAACCTCACAGCAGAGGCACCACCGTAGGGGTAGATGGCATGGGGACAGTTACAGTCCAGATGCCGCGTAGCCATGTTAGCCCAGCAAGGCTAAGCTGAGAGCCAAGGCAGCTTGCCAGGCTCACACAGCTGCCTTGCACCATGCTGTGCTGATACTCCCCCGTGGCACTGCTCTGCACCGTGTGGATTTACCATCGCAAGCATATGCCAGCACAGGCAACGCACAGCCGTGTTTCACGGGGCAAACTTGCCCTAAGCAGCTGTGCAGCAGCTGTGCAGAGAGCAGATGCTTTCTCCTCAGATGCCCAGGAGTGAAGTGCTGGCTGTTATCTTGTCCTGTGCTTACTCTGTAACCTTAAGCAAGCCACCGGAGCTTCCTGAAGCTTAGTTCTCCTGCTCTTAAGGGCTCTGAATAGTCGGTCCCTTGTTGCAAGGGGCATGAACAGGGACCTGACAGCTGGGAGCAATGACAAAGGTCGGTATAGTAAGGAGATGCCTCAGCTCATCCAGTCTAGAGGAACTGTGCAGCTCAGGGCTGTACCTACACCCCCTACACGCCCCACATCAGAGGAAGGACCTCTGCCGTAGAAGGGTGGTGGTTAGTGTAGAGCAGCCGTGCATGACGGCACTCAGCAGTGGAAATCGTGCTGATTAATGACAGAGCAGCAGTACCACAGGTCAGGCATGTGGATCAGCAGCTGTAAAAGGAACAGCAGGATTTTATACGGTACTTCCTAAGGACTAGTTTTGGTTTAGGAGATTAACTAAAGCTCAAGAGAACATTCTTGGGTTTTCTCCACCTGCTCTGGAAGCTGAAGCAGCACAAGTGACCAGGCAGCTGTCTTTCCTCACTCTCTGAAGACATCTTTCCTGGAGAAGGGAGCACAGCAATGCTCAGGCTGATGCAGTGATACTCAGCCCTGCCCCTTCCAGCCTCCAGGAAGCAGATGCATCTCATCTCCCACACTCAACATAAAGCTCAGTCAGCTAAGGCCCCTGGCCACAGCTCTCCCTCGTGGCTCTGAAGCAGCCACGGTGCCATCCAGGGTCCCGCACAGCAGTTCTCCACACACAGAGGTGAGATGCGGGTGG
Organism: Oreocharis arfaki; assembly: GCA_013398015.1. Classification (NCBI taxonomy): domain Eukaryota; kingdom Metazoa; phylum Chordata; class Aves; order Passeriformes; family Paramythiidae; genus Oreocharis; species Oreocharis arfaki. The sequence continues at coordinate 818,509 of VZRR01004853.1, read as the reverse complement.
GTGGAAGGAAGGGAGGCTGCAGCCTCCTCAGAGGGCAGAATTGCTTCTCCTGTCCTGCACTACTCAGAGCCCACGTCCAAGGATGGTCTCCAGCTGTGGCTGAGAGATGCTGGCTCACCAATGCAGTGCTGTCTTCCACAAGGAAATGGAGGGAGCCTCCTAGACCAGGGCAGGAGAAACAGTCTTGGAGAAAGACTGACCAGCGGTCCTCAGTGACAAGACAGGCATTGTGGTGGGACAGAGCCCCACAGCCAGGCCAAGGAACATACAAACACAAATTTTCCTCAGTGCCAACTTTATAGGCCTGGCTGCTTCACTGCTGTGCCAAGAATAGTCAATAAGCCAGGCCTTACCCTTTCTTGCAATAGAAAAGATCATGCTCATGAGTGAACATTTATCCCTTCCAGTCTGCTGATTATTTCACCAGGCAACCTGAACGTTCCATCAATATCATCTTTTGTGGAGCTAAATATATACACTAACCACATATACAAATACATATAAATACATCTCTATCTAGCAGAGAATCCAATTAAGTGGATATGTTACGCCTTAGCAATTAATGAATTCAACAAGCTGAGCTGCCTCTTGCATATGATTAAAGTTCAAGCAATATCAATCATAACAGCAAAAGAGATTCCAGATTTTCCTATGTGTTATCTACAAAGAAATTGTTAACACTTAAAACAATGGGCAAATTCAAGTGTGTCTGCAAACCTCAGGAAACTAGCATTTTCAATGATTACAGCCTGTCCTTCAACTCATGGTAGCCTGTTCTTGAATGCAGCATCTCAGGCCATCCCTGCTGCCTTGTATATCTTTCTGCAGCATTTTCTGGATGGCAGGTCTGTAAAAATGCAGGTGTCCTATGGGTCAAAAGAGAGCAAATTCCATGACTGAACAGATCAGACTGACTGTAGTCACTTGACTCAAGCAAATGCTTTCCTTCTCTTTGTGTTCAGTTGCCAGTTTCCTGTTTGTGTTTATACATGTGTAAGTGTGTGTTCGTGTGCACGTGTGTGCCTGTTCTTTCACACATTAATCTTTTTCCAGGACAAGCCTGTTCGTGCAGTTTCTGCCTCTTGGCAATAGACAACACCGAGCCCTCTAGGGACTGCTCATTCCCTCCTTCTCTCACAATACCCCTCCTCTGCATTCATAAGACAATCCCTAGGGGCAAGTTTTACATAAATAAATATTTAAGTAGCCACTAAACCACAGAAGATGCAGAAAAGCACGTGAGGGACTTGTCTGCAGTATTCAGGGCACAGAGGAGAAAGAACAGAGGCATGGCTTGGAGGGTTGGGAGCAGACAAGTCATGAGGGTTTGAACTGGAAACACAACCATCCCCTTCTCTTCTCTGGCCCAGCCAACACAGTGGGCTGGTTTTCACCCTGAGACCAGAGCTGATATAATACAGTTAGTTTGTGTTAGTACAGCTGTATAAATCCAAAAGCCAAGAATGTGCCATACTGGGAGGCTGAAAGAGGAAAGAGCCTTTAACTGAAACCCCACAGACACAAATAATTAACCTTACTACTAATGCTGGGTCTTCTTTAAGACTTTTTAAAATCTTTTTTAACTACTCCATTGCTCTCCTAGTTTGTTGTCATATTCCAGAAAGAGGCCTCGAATGCCCAGGAGAAGGCTGGAGGCTCATCTCTGAGGATTGGTTGGGTCTGTCACAGAGAGAGGCCAGGCATGAGATCCAGACCTGGTTGCTCCTCTGCCTTCTGAACCAGGTACCAGGAGGTTCCTTTGAGAGTTCCTTCCAGGTTCACCAACTTATGGATCTTACCTCCACACTCATGCCTATGCCCATAGCACTACAGATGTCACAAGTCTCTATGAGATACCAAAGAACAAAATTTGGATCTTTTCTAGATTCCCTGAGAAACACTGTTCTGAAAACGGGCATTATAATGAACAGGGTAAAAATCTGGTCACTTATGCTACCCATGTGAGACAGCAGTTTGAAGGGTAATGGCCATATAAAATATGCCAGACCCTAGGAAACCACATACTATTTGTATGCTTCCCAACATAACCAGGAGAGCTAAAAAGCTCTCAGAGAATCAGTCAAGAGACAGTTTCTTGCAGAGCAGACTCCAGCGAAAACGTAGAGCCCACAGCAGGCACCAGCAGACTTGAAGGACCACTTGTATGATCAGAGGAGGGCATTTTTTGGGCACTGGCATGCAGCTCTGGAGGGTGACATTTCAGAGAGATTTGGAGAACTTTCATTCAAGAGAATGTCCCAGATTTTTCACTTCCCCAGAGAGCAGGAAAGGTCAAAGAAGGCCCCCTTTCAGGTTCACTAGTACTATTTTCTCCTCCAGGTACAAAGATTCAGGCTGCTATTTGAGTTGTGGTAGGAAGCAAGCCATCAGCAAGAGCTTAGGGCCCAAAGTGAATGCAATCAACTAAAGACACTTCTTCCCTCTGTTTCAGCAATTTCTGCAGCTTTTCTTTCTCCTTCAGCAGGATGGTTTTTCATCACTTTTTTACCCTGCTCTACATCAGTGTTCTTAAGGAAAGGAAGACACTTTGGGTTAAAAGCTCCTTATTGATAATGACAAAATAAAGTACCCAATCTTCATAGAGAAATCAAAAAACCCAGCCTTTGCACATAGGCAAACCGGGTGCTCAACAGGAATGGGAAAGGGGATGTCTCCTTACCTGAACTCTGTGCAATGAGTATATAGAAACCTACCTCCTTCCCTAGGCAACCTTCTTCCATTACAGGGAGAAGCACCCTGTCCCTCAGAAACCCGGAGAGCGAGAGGAGCCAGCAGTATCCACCAGAGCAGTAGACAGAGGTGCCCTGTCAGTGTGGTGCGTATCCCTGAACACAAGAGTTTAGCCCACTCCCTCCGTCTGTTGCCACTAAGCAGAGGGGAAAATGAAAACATCCTTCTCAAGATGTCAATCCAGTCATCCAGATGTCAAATCATAACTGCATTTGCGCACTTGGGATCCCTTGGGATTTTTCACAGCCATCACAGCTGATGATTCCTCAAAGTGGCTGCTGCATTGTCAGGTTCCTTGCCGTTTGCTTCCTCTGTGGCATCAAGCCCTTTCCACCCATCACCTTCTCCCCGTCTGTGATTACCCCTGCCTGTCAGCATTGCAGTAGATATGTGTATATTCCCGGGTCTCTTGTTTCTCACTTTACAGAACTCTCTCACCTAAAAAATGCAGACTTTCCAAACAGAACAGACACTAATTTAGAGAGCAAACAGGAATTTTTTTCATTGGCTCCATTCACTATCCACGCATTTATCTACACATAGGAACTTTTGTCTGCTTCCTGCAGGAGGTTATTGCACTTCTGCAACTGTCCCATTGTAAAGCTGTTGTCAGAGATGCCTGTAATCTTATAGATTAGGAATAAGTCAGGTCTCACGAGAGTGGGCAAGATATCTCCAAAAAACAGAAGTCCGATGATGTACAGCAAGCAGCACAGCAGGACTGAATGAAGGAGAGCTCCATGCTCCAGCTCCTGGGTGTAGGAGAGCAAACCCTGCTTCTGGACCGACTGGTTTTTGTAGGGGAACACAGCCCGGTTCCTGACCCCATTTTGTCATCAAAGATGCAGGTCTGAGGTTTGGGATTAGGACCCAGGTCTGTTGCCCCTCACTGACATTAATGGTTCTGCTCCCTTCCTTACTCTACCATGTTTTCACTTCGGCTGTGGCAAACGCGCCTCAGTCCCCCTCCCCTGCACATCCACTCTAAAGGCTGTTTCAGAGATTACTTGCCTGATATAATTTTTCCCCTTTCTTTTCAGTCTTCCTTTGCCTCCCTTCTCAGCTGCATCAAGGGCCTCTTTTCCAAGGCACTTGATGCCTCTAACCCCTCAGTCAGTAACAAGACATGAATGCTGACCTGCTCCACTTTCTTCAGTAGCTTTTCAGAGACCCACAGAGTTTTCTTCAGTTTTGGCCTTCTTGTTGAGGGAGGTCCCATGAACATCAGTGAAGTTCTGTCATTGCTTTTTGTCTTACTCTACCCTAAGTTTCACTTTTGCCCAGAAAGCTGCAGATAATTTGCAACAGTCAAGCTGCTGATACGTAAAGTTTATAGTCCACAAAACTTAAAATCCTCACTCATTTCATATTTCCCTAGCAGGTCAAAGCAAAAATATTCACTGCCATCAGTGGATAAAATACGTCACCTCTTTACAGACTTTCCCCGAAGTACGCCGAGCAAGAAAATCCTGGATATTTACTACTGGTTTTAACTTGCTTGCATTCCCTGTGCACTGACTCTCTCATCTGCCTACGTGACCATGATTTCTCAGCTGATATTTACCCAGTAAGTGTTTAGTGCCTACAGCCATCATCTAGGTCTCTCTGTGCAGCTCCCAGCACAACAGGGCACTGGTTATTGGGCAGACTTTTTAGTGAATACAGTAACACAGATAATCAAAATAACCACTAGCTTGTTCTGCATAGTTCATAAATCAAACTAATCAGGGCTGGTCTTTTGTATGACAGAGAACGATAGTCGCACTGCAGCCCGAGTGCTATTCATTACAGCGTCTGTTTCCCTACTTACCCCTCCATTTTCACACATTTCCTAACGGCTGGTTAAAATGGCTTTGCACTGATGAGCAGCTGCCACATCTCATCCCAAGAAGGTACAGCTACATCTCCACAGAGGGCAAAGCAACCTCTGTGAACAGAGTTCATTCACAGAGAGCTGAGGGTCCCCCTAGGCTCAGGGAAAATAAGAGATCTGCAATCACTGATTTGCCTTTGCCTGACCACAAGTTCATAGGTATCCGAGAAGTCTGAATTTATGTAAGTAATTTCTATGTATTTAATGGCACTTGAAATAACAGCAGAAACTCAAGAAGTGAGTGTCTATTTTCTTCCATTCATACCTTAAAAGCTTTTCTCCCTCTCCTCCCCTCTATCCCAGCACAAAACACACCCTTTGAGACACCAGCTACTCACTCTATGCATGTGACAGACTCTGATTAAACCCACAGATAATAACCTTGCAAGGCAGAGTCAAACTTGCAGCAGTACAGGCTGTTCTCATCATCGGCTCCCAAAAATAGTTCGTTGCCAATAAGAGTCAATCAGTTCAGGCTTTGCCAGCCTGCACTTCTACTGTCCTCCCCCATCCCAGGGGCTGCTGACACAACTTGTCCCCTCCAGAGTGGTTGCAAGGCTCTAAATACTACCAGGAGCTGTGTATTGATTGCTGAAAATACCTCAGGTTTGTAAGATTACTGTACACCAGGCTTCCAGGGGTCCTCCCCGTCTTTGCTCCCTTGTGTAAGGGAGATACGAGAGTCCTGGCCTGCAGTAGCTATGAGACAGCATTTACGGACTTCGGTCTACATCTTCCACAGCCTCCTAAGACCCAGTGGCAATGATCATCCTGGGATGGCTGCTTCAGCTTTGTCTCCACAACGCCTGCTGCAAGGACTCGGCACAACCGTCTCCGAAGAGCGAGGAGAGGAAGCGTGAGATCGCAGACAAGCAGATCTGAAGGCATTCGGGAGGATACAACAAGGAGCAGAAAAGAAAGTCCCAGGACAGAAACAAACACAAAAGGGGTCCTCAATATGCAAGGATGGAGCGCAGCACTGACAACAAGCCAAACCAAGCCTGCGAATGGGTCATTTTGGGGAGAGAAAGCAGTCCATTATGTCTTAGACCTGTTCATTTTGATATCTACATTGCAAAAATTTTCTCCTGACGTCAAGCACTGAACCTACTCTGAAGGCAATGGAATTGCAGCACTTATGCCAGAGGTGAATTTGGCTCCCAAAGGACTTTCCTATGCAATGATTTAGATAATGAGCCTTCAAAGCTTATGTTGCGGCTATAGCATGAGTGGAGGAGAAAAAGGGCCAAAAAAGGCTGCAATAGAATAGCCATCTGTCATACCCAAGTCTTGAGCTCAGCTAACTCAGCTGAGCCTAGCACTCAGCTATGGCATAAAATCAGGGCAAGAAATACTGGAAGCTAATGAGCACCTCTGGAGGAAATCCTACCCCCCATGTAACAGTACGAAACAGTACAGATGTGTTAATACAAGCATCTTTATGAAAACTGCATCCCAGAATATTTTGTGAAGTTAAATACAAGGCAGAAAATGGCATGCAGCATAAAGAATAGCTGGTGCGCTAAGCAATCAAGAGGCAGTGCAAATGGCCATATAATTTCGCCTTTTAAAAGCAACTTCATAAAAGCCCATTCATCGATAAAAACGCTGTGTTTCTGTTTTCTGCCTTCCTAGGAGCTTTCTTGCTTGCCCCCTTTATCTTCAGCTACAGACTTTAGATCTTCTCAAAGGACTAAGAACACCTGTCCTTCCATGCCCAAATATTGCCTCCACATTTCAAGGTTGTTTTATATAGCTCCTAAGTATTACCAGACAGGGATAGTCAGGGAGTTCATAGGGCCTCAGACTCATAATATATATGAAAACTAATGCAGATGATAACTGTCTATGAATATTACAACACCACCACCCCCCAAAAAAGAAAAGGATGTCAAGGCAGTATGTGGTGAATACATTTGAAATTTAAAAGACAGAAAATAATGGGATACAGTTTCAAGTATGGAAGACTAAATTTGTTTCCCAATTCCTTTGAGAAGACAGGATTTGGCACTCTGGAATCCAATGAAATCTAGACATCATTTTAAACTCCATGACATTCAGCCTTCAAACTCTCTTCAGCTTTGGTGTCTGCAAGAGCTAGTCAGACAGCAAGTTACGAACACCATTCATTATGCCACAATACAGGTATTTCATCTCCTCATTGCACACAAGATCCCCCACTCTCTCCATATGCATGTTTAATTTTTCTACTTGTAGTGTGCAACACCTTCTTTCAACACTTTGAGAGACTGACCTCTGGAAGGTGTTTTTGCGGTGCCTAATACAAGATACCATAAAAATGGCATTAAAGATGAAAGAGTTGATATATGAAAGTCCTAGGGAATTACAGTAACCCAGAAGGCACATACGAGAAGTCCAGAAGAGTGGAAGTTGAGGCAGTTAAATCACTGTGGTAATATACTGGTGATAGATAGGAAGATAGACAGACATAGACACGCAGAAGATAGAGATGAAAGGAAAAAACAAAGATAAGGCCAAGTAAGGTAATAAAGAGCAAATCCTGGCTTAAAGAAAAACAATAGAAGAGACAATATGTAGCCTTTATCCCTCTTCCGGAGTTACAGATGCTGTGCAGACCCACCAACCTTCCAACCTCACCTTGAAGACATCAGCTGGCATGCAGCACAGACAGCGAGTGACTGCAACAGCTCTTGGGCCCAAGCAGGCCCTTGGCCTAGATGCACCCACTTGTTTCAAGGGGGAGAGACTCCTCATGAGCCCTGCTCCCTTGCCCCCCTTCTTTCCTGTGACAGCCTCCAGTGCCATTGTGTTGACCATGGTCCAAAGGAACTGTTCAAACACACAGGAACCACCTGAACCTCTACCCATACAAACCACATCACAGAAATGCTTCCTCCACTGGGGACCAGGTAAGAGTGCTGACACAGTCACTGATGCTGTCACTTAGTGCTGCAAAAGAGATTGCTGCAAATGGGGAAGCTCTGAGATTCAGAGTCCAATGCCTGTTGTCCAGTGTCTCCCCCTTTCTCCTCAATTCTCCAAATTACAACTAAACAATGCCAATTAATTTAATCAGTGTTCGTAAGACTATTTTTTCTATATCCCTGATTACTCTCGCTGATTCCCCCAGTGTCATTCTAGTTTGTCCAGACCTTTTGTGAAGTGCTATCTACAGAACTGCAGAGAGATTTTAAGCCTTCCCATCATCCAGCAGAGCATAGAGATTACATCATATGCCTTGCAGGCTAAACTCCTATTTATATGTCCAAGTACAGCATTTGCCTCTTTCTCAACAATACACAACCATGTTCAGCTTGTGATCCTCTTTTATCCTCTCCCCCCAATCCTTTTCTGCAGAACTGTGATCTGGTTGATCTTTCTCTGCACTGCATTTATGTAGTCTATTATTCCTGCCAAGGTACAATAGTTTGCACTTGTGTCTATTGAATTACATCACACTTTTTCAGTGTACCTCCAGTTTGCCAAGAGCATTATGAATTCTAACCCTGTTCTCCAACAAATTCACAGTCCCCCCAGCTTTCCATCATCTTCAAGTTTAATATGCAAATTCTACATCCATCACCAAGGCTATCAAAGAAAACATTAAACTGAACCGAGCACAGGGCAGACCCTCACAGAACCCCAGTCCACTCTCCCTTCCCTTTTGACATTTGTATTCATTTTGCATGCATTTGTTACTCACTCTCCTCAAGACCTTGTTCCTCTAGGTTGCTAGCAAAGTATGATAAAAGAGATGGAAACAACCTTACTGGAGTCCAAGTAGATGACACCTTAAGTTTCATCTCTGTCCACAACGCCTGTTACCCTGTTACAGAAAGATACTAGATTGGTCTGACACGACCTGTTCTTAACAAATCCTGGTGGACTTCTACAAGTCTCCATGTCATTGTTCAGGTGCTGACAAAGAGTTTAGTTGATAATTCATTTCGTATGCTTTCTGAGAATCAGGGTTGAGCAACAGTGATTCCATAAATCTACAATTCCGGAGCTCCTTTCCCCTCTGCTCCCTCTGATCTTTGTTAAAGACAGGCATTGATGTTTCTCCAGTATCTGGCAAATACCAGCTGGGTCAGCTTTACATATGCAGATTCAATGTAGTGCCTTCAGCAAACGCCCTTTCTGTAAATTTGCTTTGAAAATGGAGCAGGTTGGGTATGTAATGTTGCTGCAACAGGAGAAAGGAGGTTGTTACCTTGTTTTGGGAACACGCACCCATGCCCTTGTGCAAGTCTCCCTTGTCAGGCTGACAGCAGAGTAGAGACTGTTACTGACATGCACCAGACCTCCCATCCTACAGCCCTGGCTCACAGCACATCCTGTCATCTCAGCCCCTGACAGCAATAAGCAGTTTAGTCAGTGTATCTACGACCCCATCTACAGCACCTCAACTATTTCAGTTCTTCCTCCCACTCCACGCTCAGTTTTGTCAATATGCCTCTGTCCTGCTCAGCAGCATCCCCAGCTACTCTGTCCTGTTTACCCTATCCAACCTGTGTGCTCGGCAGGGACTGATGTTAAGCTGATGGCTTGCACCTTCCCTGATACGACAGTTCTCACCTACTGTCCTGGTTTCAGCTGGGATAGACTTAGTTTTCTTGCCATTAGCTGATACAGTGCTGTGGTTTTGATTTAGTATGAGAATACTGTTGATAACACACCAATGTTTTAGTTGTTGCTAAGTAGTGCTTACTTGAAGTCAAGGACTTTTCAGTTTCCCGTGCTCTGCCAGCAAGCAGGTACACAAGAAGATGGGGGAGAGCATGGCCAGGAGAGCTGATCTGAACAAGCCAAAGGGGTATTTCATACCATGGAATGTCATGCCTGGTATATAAACTGGGGGGAGTTGTTTGGCAGTCACCAGTTGCTGCTCAGATATGGGCTGGGCATTGGTCAGCAGGCACTGAGAAACTGTATTGTGCATCACTTCTTTCTCTTGGGTTTTACTCCTTTCTTTTTGTGATTTTCTTTCTCATTACTATTATTATTATCTTTTATTTTATTTCAATTATTAAACTGTTTTTATCTCAATATACGAGTCTTACCTTTTTCTGATTCTCCTCCCCATCCCACTGGCAGAGGTTAGCAAGGGACTGCTTGGTACATAGTTGTTGGCTGGCATTAAACCACAACACTCACTCTTTCCTCCTCCTACTTCTCCATCTCCTCTGAGACATTTCAACCTTGATTTCCTGCTTTCTCCTGCACCCGCAGCTGTGTCAGTGCATCTTTCACCCCCATAAAAGCAGTTAATCCTGGGCAGGCAAAAAGTTGTGAAATGTTTCAGTGTGAAAACCCAAGCTGCGGAAACCCAGGAGATGATCTGAGGTCTGCTACACTTGTTTCAGTTACAGCAGAGGACAGGCTGGACAGGAGCGACCAGGGAATAACCCACTGGAGGAAGAAGGCCACTGAACTGTGCTCTGGTGTGCCAAGTGGAAGTCAACAGCAGGCACAAGTTCTATGAGGGAAGAAGTGAAGCAGCTGAGACAACTGGAGAAAGGAGTTTCTCTATAACTACTGAGAGATCAATTAACTGGTGTCCCGGGGAAACAGTGCTGTTCCAGCAATGAGCTCTGATGGGCAAAATAGCTTTTTCATGTACTAAATACCATGTGCACTCTTCAGTGCAGACAAGGACTCGGGTGCTCATCAATTATTGAGCTTGCTTGAAAAGGCATTTAGGAGAACTGCACAAGAGGCCAGTCTGCAGTTCTACCTCAGTCCCAACTGGGCTGCTCTTAGCAACCCAGCCAGCGAGAAGGAAGGAGAAAGGTGGAGGTGGGGGGGAAAGAAGGAAGTAAGGAGAGAGAGAGAAGAGAAAAGAGCCTTCACCTTGCCAAAGGAAATCATGCATGGTGCAGGAAAGGCCTCCTTGATGCCTCATAGTATCACTCATGTAGTATTACCCTTTTCCTTCTAGAGCAATTCCTGTTTTCCTCAGTGTGCAGCCCATACCCTCTGAGGCCAGCTCCAGGACTGCAGAGAAGACCTTGGACTGGAGGCAGGTCAAGCCAAGGACACATCACTGCCCCAGCAGCACTGTTATCACCTGCTGACCACTGTACTGCCCCAGACCCCAATGGACTTCACAGCTATAGGAAGAGCGGGCCACAGACTACAGCCCAGCTCAGGGGACTATGAAACACCTGGTGCTCCTTGGGTCCACGGCCATTGAGGGAAAGGCACAGACAGCCCTCACTCCGAATGAGCTGCCAACATTTAAACTCCCACCCCATCTATCAAAACACATTTTCACAAAGAGATATGATAGAAGACTGTCACCTAACAGCACAACCCCATGCATCTACTGCAATACACCATGAATGCTGGCTACAGCCAGCATTTAATCTTCACCATTGTTTTGGATATGAAGCACAGCTCTCCAGAAAATCGCATGTCTAGGTGCAGCTCTCTCAGGAGATCCACAGCTGATGCGCTTTCAATATGAGAAAATGAGAAGAAATCTCAAGGAACAGCTGCAATCTCAAGGAACATTCTCTCACAATCACTCAGAACGTTTCTATTTGTGAACTAGATTTCCTTGGATGTGAAACGTCACTCAAGCCATTTAACAAGCATGAAGCTAAAATTTGACCAGCCACAGAATCATACTAGCACTAAAAAGTGGGTCTTTGTTAAAAAGAAGTATTTTTTTTCTTCACAGTAATATGATTTGAAAAATACTTAGTAAAGGCAAATTCTAAAGGCTTTTTGTTCAAGATTTTGGTTACAATTTTGAAATTTTGAAGAAATGTTGGGTTAAGCACATACAGAATAAGAATATTTTGGATCACCATGATCCCCAAATGGCAGAGCTTTCTAAACTAGGAGATTGTAGAGGACTAGATACAATTATAGAAGACCACACCAGAATCAAACTGCTTAGAATCTGGAAAAGAAATAAAGTTTCATGTTTTAAATCTGGAGTCTTTAAAAAGTGGTTACAAGTCTGTTCAAATTTATTTTTACTAGTGTCTTTTATTTAGGATCACACATACATGCTTTGAGACCTAGGAAATACTTCTCCACGAACTAGAGCATGAGGTTATGGAACCTGCTGTCATAGCACAACAACAGGGAACATGGCTTGATGCTGAAGAAAGAATGGAGCATTCCCAGGTTTAGAAACCATTCCCAAAGTTGCAATGGCAACAATCAGAAAGAAGCCAAGACAAAGAAACTTGCATTTACAGGAGTGGTAAAAACTCTTGTGGTCAATCAAGACTGAAAGAAGTGACGGTGGCTTCAGGCCCTGCATACACACATAACAAAGCAGTGCTCCACACACGCTGCAAGGACCAGTATCTCTTAACTCACACACAGAAATACACACAGGACCAGTACACTTCCATATCTACTCTGTTAAGCCCAACTATCCACATACACATCTACAACTTCCTGCAGGCATCAAACACCACTCACCTGTGCCCATCAAAGAGTAACATGCAAAGTTTCGTTCGCCCTACAGCACCTCACTTCCTGGAAACACTGCGAAAATGGTCAAGATTCCCACCCAGTACCAACCACTCCCTGTACAAAGCCATGCTGAGGTTTGTTCCTGGGCTTACGTTTGGTGTATCGGGTGCAGAAACAGACAAAAGCCAGAAGCAAGCCTGGATGATAAGTGTCAAGCAGAACACAACATTGCTGCATCATACTTTCACACCTGGCATTTTGGTAGCCTGAGATCTTTGGCCATTCAACAGAAGTCCCAGACTGCAGCCAAAACAAGATAATAAAGAGGATAGAAAAAAACATCACCCCAAGACTAAAAACTTAGACTATTTTCCCTGAAGACATAGCATTGATGGGAGTCTAGCTCATTTAATTAAGTTTAGGCCATTCCACAAGTAAATCTACCTCTGCTGACTGTCCTGGCCTACGGGAAACTCTGAAAGAACACAGCTTTGAACATAGAATTCTGCCAGAAAAATGCTTGTCTCTAGAACAGTTTTATTTCTTTTCCTGGGCCCCAGGGGACCACACACTTAAAATATCCAAGGGACAAAGCCTTATACATGAAGTCCAAATCACTGGATGCTTAAATAAGTCCACTGGCATTTTTAACAGTTCTCAGCATCTGTGGAGGAGCCTGGAAGGACAGCCTGAAGATGCAATTTACTTTACTCTCCAGAAAGCAGAAGCAGAAGCAGTCCTGCCTTGCTGCTGAGAAAATGGGTCATTATGTCTTGAGCCACTCTGAAGTCTCCCACATCATTTATTGCCCACATTGAAACACTACCTGCTGTGGAGATGTTACGCTTCTAGCCATGGAGAGAAAAGCCTGTAGTATAGAGCAGAGGTTTCGTAGCAGCTGCTGAAAGAAACCCCATTATTTCTGATTACCAATGGAAGTCCCTTGATCGGTCTTCACCATGAGGTTAAGTGGCAGAGGCGTTGGACTGAAGGAAATGTTTAGGATTTAACAACTTTCAAAAAGTACTTCTCTCTACCACCCCTTTCTCTTGCCACAACTTAATTTCAGCTGCCATTTCTCAAAATACATCTTCCTCAGCAGCCAGGAAAATTGCCTCCTCTGTTCAGAGGAGGGAGGGAAAATTGTCACATAGGACAGCTCCACCTCTCTTCCCTTGACTTCTCTTGGGGAGTTTGTGCACAGATTTAAGAATGAGTTAGTCTATACACATGCCATCCATCACAGGCTGCAGGGACCTAGAACAATCAAGCATCACCCTTGCAGAGGCAACTGCACCTTACAATGTTGCATTAAAAAATGCTGCTGTAAAACAGGTAATAAGAAAAGAACGCTTGCTCACGGCCACAGGTCAGAAGAGCACTGGTACTCAGCATGGCTTCAGCACAGGGAACTACAAACTGTCAAAATTTTCCTTTTCTCAAGTAAACTAATTTGTTGGGGATGGCAGTACAGAGGAAATTCTCATTCTGGGACAATAAATATTGAACCAATTTATACCAGAAATATGCCCCTTTGTAAACTATATTGTCAAAAGTCTGAGGATGGAAATCAAAGCAAATAAAATTGTGTCTTCTTCAGGGGGATTTAGAAAAGAGATCATCACAGACACTTTTAGTGAACTGCAGCAAAACCTTTTAGGGGTTTCTTCCGAATGTGGCAAACTGCAAGTGGTAAGGGACATCACTGTGAGCTTTGGTCTGAACTGTTCTTTCACAGCCATGGCCACACAACAACAAGTAGTCCAAATGACTGTAACATAAACAGGAAGAAAAGTATTGCCTCCACAGCATGAGGCTCCTCTTTCAACAAGTGCTGACGAAAGCAGTCTCTGTAGGTCAGTCCATCCACAAGCCAGAAGGTTGCTCTTTCTGCTGACCACCAACAGAAAGAGGAAGCTTCACCTCATGCACTGTTGCAGTGCTCGCCAGGCTGCTGGGCTGCTCCTCCCTTATTGACCAAGTCCCATTTCCTGGGACTTCTTCTAGCAGGCTGACCACAACCCATCAGTCCTCTTGCTAAGGAAATTAGCTAAGGAATTGTCCTAACCCAGGCAAAGGCCACTTTGATTCATTCCTCTTCTTTTGAATTCTTGATTAACAATGGAGTGAACTTCCACTCTGAAATGTCACTTCATACATTCCACATTTCACATTTCTCTACTATCCTGCATCTCCTCCAGTCAAAGTGTGTTGCCCTTGTCCCCTGCCCTCCCTCCCATTCCTTAGCAATCCTGGGATTCACTGTGTGCAAGAGAGAGACCCTATGAGAACACTTTCTCCAGAAGAGAAGCCAGAGAAAGAAGGACAAGTAGTTTATTAGCCAACAAGGATGCTCCAAGCACCATAGATGTAAGATTTGCCAAACCTCCTAAGATCATTAGGCTTATTTATTTCCCATTCTGTATTGTGTATTATTTCAATCTCCCCAAGTGCCATAGCAATAAAATTGAAAAACATCCATGGAAACACTTCCAATTAACACAAGGTCAGAAAAATGACATTAGAGACCTCCATAGCCTATAAAGAAGAAAAACATCTCAGAAAAAGCCTCAGCAACCAGGCTGTCAGTGCAACTTGTCTTAAAGGTCAGCAACCTTTTGCCCGGGTTTTACCAAAAGCACAGGAGAAAGTATCAGTGTCTAGCACCCTGTGTGAAGACCACACCACCTGTAAGCTACATGCACAAACATGATTTCAATCCAGGCTGAAAGATAAACCTATAAAATACTGAGGATGCAAAGCCACAGAGGGCTCTGAAGAACAGATTCAGTACCTTCAGTTGCACCACAAACACAAAACAAGGTAGATCCACCCCTGAAAAAGACATATACTGTAGGGTCAGTATATGAGCACCATTCAGTGAAATATCTCTAACCTCACTATGACTTTGGCACAGGCTCCTATACACCCAGTAGCAAGAGACATAATGACTGCAGTAAGAAGGGAACAAAACACGACAAGTAAAATCAAAACAAAGACGGTTTTAAACAGCTGTGGTGCTATTTCTTGTCTGCATGTCAAACACAAAATAGATGGGACACCCCGGCACCGGGAGATCAGCCATCCAGTCTCATTTCATGGGCAAACTGGAACACTGTCTAGTGCTTTTCTGAGCCCTTGTGGCCACTTCCAGTCAAGTCTGAGCCTTGAAAACTACCAAAAAAATATGCCACTCACACTCACATGGAGGTCTTATCTCTCAGACCAACCACCCTTGTTGAGCAACTGGATCACGGTTATTACAACCTTCACAGCTTCCCTGTTCTCAAACCTAAGCTGAATTAGGTGAAGAAAATCAGAGGTTTTTCAGATCTACTTCTGCATAGGCAACTCAGAAACTACCCTCACCGGCAAGGAAAACCTCTGACAGGCAGGCAGATAAAGGAAGAGGTCATCTACTTTGGAAGATAGGTGTTCGCAGTAGCTCTTAGAGCTTCTCACAGAAGGCTGGTAACCTGTCTCCCTCTCTTTCTATAGAGGCCATGGTGATGTCAGAAAATCCTTGAAGTCAGTTCCAGTTTCCAGTGCTGTCAGTGCTATGCTGCAGGTAGATAGCTGACTGGCCACGTGGCAGTCAGTATTCAGTTCACTGCTCTGCAAAACGCTGCAGAAATAGATGGCCAGTAACTGCAAGATTTCAAGCAGAAATAACCTTGGCTTAGTCTCTTCCCCAAGATACGAGTTTGTAATCAAGGATGCAGTCAATTTTCTTTCAACATGGATCTCATGAGAGTCGTTTATTTTAACCCTTCTCACCTCTTCCCGCTTTTCTTGGCTATCTTCCTTTTCTGTCTTTGCTGAGCTTCCCACCACAAGCCTGTCCAGCACTGTCTGGAGGGACAATGTTGGGAGAACATGAAAAGGCTTCCTAAGCATGTGCATCTCACATGAAGAACTAGGCAAGAACTGCTGTCCCAACCCACCACATGACAGAGATCGTGCTTGTGCCCCAGAAAGAGGGGCTGGGTCAGGAACTGCAGTACCATTTTTACAGCGTCAACATAACTCAGAATAGTCTGCTTTGCAGCAACAGAAGTGGGAGAGAGCAGAAGGCAGCAAGGAAAAGACACAAGCTTTGCATGTCACTATAGAGGATGGTGTCTGAGTGGTCTGTGAGAGAGGCCTTTTTTTGCTTTAATTTTTAGGAACCATCTTGCAAAGTTGTGATGCTGTCTAAATATTTATCATTCATTCTTATATCTCTTTCTGATAATTTCTGTATACTTCCTGCCACACAGCTGTGCTCATGTTCACCATACTCTTCATAGGCCCTCAGCAGGGATCACAGCTTCAGATTTGTTCAGGATCACAGAATCACAGAATGGCTTGAGTTGGAAGAGACCTTGAAGATCATCCAGTCCCACCCCCCCTGCCATGGGCAGGGACACCTTTCACTAGACCAGGTTTCCCAAAACCCCATCCAACTGTCCATGAACACTTTCAGGATCTCAACCTTGAACTGATTTCCATCCCTAGCTTTTTCCTCAGAAACCAAGGTTTGGTTTTTCCATCAGCATCTGAACAGCTTTGCATTTATCATTGCAGAACATTCTGGAGCAGAGAGAGATGATAATTTCCTTTGAAGGAGGTACAGTGGCTAAGAGTATGTTCTTTTTTTAATACCAGAATCATCTGGTTCATGTTTCTGGCTTCCTGAAGCACACAAAAATATCCATTTGAATAGAAACGAGAGGAGGTCTCTGACATCGCTTCTGTTGCTGAAAATTTCAGAACAGTAGTCAAAAATTTGAGATAAAAAACAAAGCAAACCAAAAAAAAGGTGCCTGTTTGTAGCCATAAAAATCTCTAGAGTGTCGCTTTTCAAACTTTCGGGATTCTCAAAAAAGTTAGGGTGTCTCAATGAAAATAAGCACTTCAAATTAAAAAAAAAATTGAAATACTAACTTTCCACCAAAAAAACTTTCAGAAGTTTTTCTGCAAGTCAATTCAATACAAGTTGCTTTAAGCCAGAGTAACTCGAATACATATGTTTGCATATGTATTTCCCAGGGCCTACACTTAAGTACTGCAACAAATCAGCATCAACAGCTCTTCAGGTTACATATCCCTGAGACAAAGCCCCAGTGAGCAGGACAGACAAACCAGTGCTTCTTCCAGGATAACAGTCACACTTCCATAATATGAATAGCTTCATTATATCCCTTTTGGTGCATTTCTCTACATGAAATTATACTTAAGAGTTTGCCTTCACGGGACAATTTACCATAGAAGCCATACTAATTGAGAAGTCCTCAGCTTGAAGTCTCTGCCTGACCTTCTATCATCCCTTTAGAAAACCTCTGCTGCCTTTCACTTCAACTCTGTACATCGGTACTCATCTCAGAGACAGCAACTGAGGCAGGACAGAGCACCCAGCACAAGGGCAGAAAGCACACAACATCCCAAGGGCTTGCAACATGGGCTTCATCTGCACCTTGCATCCTTTTTTATCTACTTTGACCCTGGATGCACAGCAAGCCAGGACAAATAGCAAGCCCCCATAACATCCTTCTCCTGCTGCTGGCTCTACAGAAAGGTTCAGCAGTCCCCAAGGCCCCCCTCTCATGGGTGCCTCCATTTTGATGCCAGAACTGCCATCTAATACCCCCAAACTCTGTTTTTGCCCACTCTTCTCCACTTCTGCTCTCCATGGTTCTCACTGTGCCCCTTCACATGTGCCACTTAGTCTCTGAGGGCTTCTCTTAAACAATCTTCTGACCTTCCCACAGGTCCCGCCTATTTCGCCCTTGAGCCTCTTCTGAAGTCTCCCTCGGCGGTGCCCCCTCCGCTGCAGCAGCCCTCAGGGAATGTGAGCACTTCTTGGGGGATAGGTCATCACTGCAGCTGGCCCTGTGCTGCCAGGAGGAGTCTTTACTGTGGACACACTCAGCTTATCCAGGACCTCTGGAATGTAGTGCCAACAGAGCAACAGCACTTGGGAAGGAGAGAGGAGATGTTGCAGGGACCCAGACTTGTCCTACTTGAGCCTGATTGAAGTCGGTCTTTTCAGGCTCTCCCTGTACCAGAGGAAGCAAAGGTGCTTTTGAGCAGGGGTCTGACTTTTAGGCACTCTGAATTGCCTCCTGGAAGAGTCAGTCTCATGACTGGTCACAGATCCAACCTCATAAACTTCACCTCCCTTTTTCCTGGCATCCCAAGCTCTGAGCCTGCTCAGAAGCAGTGGCATCAACCAGCACCCCAGCTACCAGTGAGGCTTTGTGCTAAGCTCCCCTTGTCCTGTGAGACTTGGAGGTCTTGTTTTGTGCTTGGATGTACTGTTTTCCTCAGCTGCCCTCATCATCCACATCCCCTACCTACTCCTGCAGGCACTACACAAAAGAGGCAAAGGTGCCCTTTCTGGAACAGGACTTGAAAACACCTAATCTTTTGCTCACATTTCCTTCATTTCAGATCCTAGCTGAAATCACAGGGAACTTCTTTCCTCCCTTACCTACCCCTTTCACTACCCTCTGTCAGAATTATTCAGCTCTCTGAAGCATTACCAGACACACTATGTAGGAAAGATATGGCAGAAGAAATTAAATAGTATTGTTAGGTATCTATAATTACCCCAAGTCATTTTTTTCCACAGTGCAGCAATTTGAAATCTCTCACAGCACTCTCTTTGGAAAGCAGATGTTGACCATGTCAGCTGTGTGCTAAGAATGCATTTTCATGAGTTGCGTTTCTTGGAATTTGCAAAGTGGTAGTGGTGGCAGAGGGGGATGATCCTGGAAAATTCCACCCGTGCAGGCACAAAGCAGACAGTGCAGAGACCTGCCAGCCTCCTCAGGGCACCAGGGGCTTCTCAGCCATCTCTCCCTGTCATGGCACCAACTGGGCCTGCTCCCATCAAGAAAAGTAAATTTCTTCTACATTCCTGCCCATAGGAAGGCAGGCAGGGCTACTGGGGGAAGAGCATATGTGGGAGAGGGAGGGTTTCTCCTGGGGGTAGGGAGGGTTGTGCTGCTCTCCCTCCAGAGCAACACACTGACAGACATGGAACAATGAAAATGAAAAATTTAGTGGATGTCTCTGCTGTCAGTTCCTCTCCATCTCCGTCCCATGTGGTCTGTTCTGTCCCACAGTCAACAGCTACAGCAACCAGGCTCCCAGCACGCCCATCAGACTGCTGTTGTGCATCTTCTAAAAGAACCCACTCTTTCCCCAATATTACAGCTAAATGCACTTTTGCTCTACCCCCTGCCTCCCCATTACTCTTTAATTACATTCACTTGGATTGTATTAAAGAAGTCCTTCCTTTTCTTATTGATTATTCCCTTCAAACACTTGCAGAAAATTATCATTATCCCTATCTAGCAAAAATATATATTTGGGGAAAATCTACCCTCTGGAACCAGGCAAGGGGCCAGAGAGACACAGGTGAGCCAGAGAAAACAGGTTTTAACTAAAGTTCAAGTAACATTGCACAATAAACCCTGGGAATTCTTCAGAATGTTTATTTGAGACAGGGGATTTCTTAATGGAGAAAGTTCCTAGTGCCAATTTCACTAGACTGTACTCTTTTAATCTTTATTTGTAAGACAGTGTCTCCATTAGTCCCAGGCTGGAGCAAGGTGCCTGAGCAATGAGCGGGAAAATATATACACACACAGGACTTATTCTGGACCCAAACAGGAGACAGAGCATGGATAGAACAAATGCTCGAATAGAGACACACAGAGCTCTCTATGGGTCTGTTCCTCAGACTTTCCAAAAGCCGAGACTTCAAACAGCAGTCACCTGTAAGAAAAGGAAGAGGGCATGAAGCTGGTGGAAACTACAAAAGCAGGCTGATCTATACACACAGGACAAGCTCAAGGAAAGCAGCTGTCCACAGGTAGCCCCTGTCAAAGGCGAAAAAAACTACAGAAATGAGATGCTGCCATAATCCCAGCAGTCTTTACAAAGCAAACATAATTTAATGCAGCAATACAAAGAACTCTGGCCTCGGTGAAAATGAGCACACATCTAAGAAGGAAAGCAAATAGCTCCCACTTCTAAAAAAGAACAAAAGTAAAGCACTCGCCTGAAAGAAGTGACCTGAGCAATCCTGAATTCTTAAAACACCCAGATGATGCTTAGAGCAAACAGTTAAACTCAGCGTGCCGGAGCTGGTCTCCGGCAGCAGACTGCAGAATGGACTCCTTCTGTTACTTCCAGATCTCCCAGCTTGGATGGTGAGACTGCTGTATGACACTCTCTAGACTGGAAAACTTGCAGCACACCTCTGCTGTCCAGTGCTCCACCCAATATAAGTTGATTTACCAGCAAAGACTATCCCCTCTCAAAAACCACATGATTACATAAACCAGGATGGATCTACAGGGAGAACAAAAAGATGTTCAACACCTATTAGCATTGACATTGCACTGTGCGGTTTCTTCAGTCACATAAGGGCTCACACTGCCTGCTCCACCACTGACCAAAATGGTGTTCTGATGAAGTTGTGCAAACAAAGATTTTTCAAAGCAAGGTATTACTTCCATACCCCCGTATTACTTCCATCTAAACCCAGGTTTGTTTCCTTTTTAGAATTTTCCACTAATCAAACTCAGTCATTCAACACACACAAAAAAATCATGGTTTTTTACCAGACAAAAATAATAAAAGTGATGGAAATTTGGATCGAAATACACATCTGCAGAGACACTTCAAGTACTCACTAGCAACGAAGTACCAATTAAAAAAATAAATTAAAAAATAATATCCCAGCCCCAAAGGCTAGACCTTTCTCATGAGAGGTGACAGAGACCACAGTTTAAGCCTCTGTTCTGAGTCAGGCAGAAATTATTTGAACACAGTTTTCCCACTGCCTAGTAGTCTGTCCTCACTGTTTGCTTAACGAGGTTCTGGGTTCTGGGGGAGGATGCTGACATTTTCTCCTCCACATCACCTTTGTGAATGGTATCTAAAGGCTTTTGTGAGTCTATAAGAAAACACAAAGATGTCAGTTTTCATTTACAGCAATAAAACTTCCAAAATAAATCCTCCAGATCCGGCCAAAATTAATTAATATTTTCATTGATCCTGAACTATGTTTTTTCACAGACTCATTTGTTCCTCCCACCATATTTCTGAGGCTCGGGCATTCTCATCTGGAAAGGGAAGGACACATGCCTTATCACTCCTCTTATTTAATGGTCCATGTCATTTTCCCCAAAAACAGATTTTGTGGACAAAGTTGGCTAGAGTCTAATTAAAAATTCCTCGCCTCCTTCTGTTTGAGACTCCTATTCCTTACCTTACATGGCTGTGCAGTGCTATTTTGCATCATCAAACGGCCTAACCCCACTGCAGCACATGAGCAGCTGAATGTTACTCACAGTGAAATGCTGCCTCTATGTTAATTTTGCAAAGCGCCTAGGATCCTTCTCGAAGGAAGGAACAACGGAAACGTAAGAGTCATTATCGTGTACGGGAACTGAGGAAATAAACCTTGGGGAAACAAGCACCAGAAACGGTCACACAAAATGCAGACCGATTTGAAAGCTTAAACGGGAGCAAGAAAACGGCTGTCAAACAGCCTTTCAGGCTTGGCATGGTGGGAGACACTGCAGCACGCAGCGAGCCCGGCAGAAGGAAATTAAATAAGACCGTCAAACTGCTGACTCAGCAGAAGACAGCACAACTCCCAGCACATTTTAGAATTAAACCCAGGTCAGTAAATGCCAGGTCCTTTCACAAGGAAGGAAGGCCAAAGGATGGTGACAGAAAATCAGACACCGCTGCAAGGCAACGAAAGAGTCAGTGCTGGGATCTAACGTTACTAAAGGCAGTCTGAAAAAAATTACAGACTCGGGGAAAACACAGTTCAGGCACAGGGAAAACAAACGATGCTGAACATATTGTATGCTCAAATCGATGACACAGAACATGCCAGAGTTCATGAGCAGCACGAGTAACTCAAGCACAGAGTAGGTCCAGTGATAACCACAGTTTTAACGCTGAAATACCTTTGAAAAACAGCAGAGAAGTTAACACATAACAGTCCGGAGAAGACCACAAGGTAAAAGGCTGTCCTGGTCTAGTAAAAAATACTGTCAAGATGCAGTTCAGCATCAAGCCAAGCCAACCACATACAATCAGGGTTCAAAAGCAAAACAAGGAGCATGTGAGAACAAGCACAGGAACACTGGCCAGAACTAGCATCAGAGGAGAGAAACAAACCAAGCCAGACACAATGAACAAGCTATTTCTTACTGGAAAAAAAAAGTCTGAGCCATTTCATATTAAGAAAACCTTATTTCGAATTCATTCAGAAGCAAATGTGGCCAGACTTTTACTGCAGGAAAAGCAAACTGCCA
Source organism: Oreocharis arfaki (assembly GCA_013398015.1). Classification (NCBI taxonomy): domain Eukaryota; kingdom Metazoa; phylum Chordata; class Aves; order Passeriformes; family Paramythiidae; genus Oreocharis; species Oreocharis arfaki. The sequence goes on along the minus strand of VZRR01004853.1, from coordinate 796,138 downwards.
GAATCTTACCAAAAACAAATAGAGAAGAGCAGGAGGAGGAAGAGAAAGAAAAAGGCAAAAGAAAGAAAAACACAGGGTCCTATGAATATGTGGCGCTTCCCTTCTCTCAAGCCCCATGGAAGGAAAACAGAGCCTCCAGTTAATAACATTCAGATAATGTAAAAATAGAAAAAGCAAAGAATTCACAGGCCAAGCAAAGATGTCGTTGACATGAGACAGTCTCAAGCAAATGCAACTGAACAGATGAAAACACACCCTCAGGCACTGGGGGCACGTTCACTCACTCTGAGTCTCCTTCGGCTGAAGCTCTGCTAGTGCTTTCTCCAGACTCATTTTGGTTGGCTGCTAGCTTTCTGTGCCCTCATCTCTTCATGCATTTCAAATCTTAAAGCTGCCTAAATTCCCATGTCTCCTTCAGCTGCCTTTTCATGGCACAGTCTGGCCACCAAAAGCAACAGGAAATAAACGTCCTTTTCCAATGGCACCTGTGTGGCTCCTCGCTGCTACAGACTCCCTGAAGTGATTTCCAGTATATGACTGGGCACAAAGCAAGGGAAAGTGGAAGTGGCTATGCTGTATATCTACCCACTATTGAAGGATACATAACCTGTTCATGTCACTCCTGAGTGAAGCACAGATGAAGCAAGTACTGTTGGGCTGATAAACAGCCACAGAATCACAGAATCTTAGCATATTCTCAGCTGGAAAAGACCTACAAGGATCACTGAAGTCCAGCTTCTGGCCCTGAACAGGACCATCCCAAGAATCACATCATATGCCTAAGAGTGCTGTCCAAACGCTTCTTGAACTATGGCAGCCTTGANGTGAAGCACAGATGAAGCAAGTACTGTTGGGCTGATAAACAGCCACAGAATCACAGAATCTTAGCATATTCTCAGCTGGAAAAGACCTACAAGGATCACTGAAGTCCAGCTTCTGGCCCTGAACAGGACCATCCCAAGAATCACATCATATGCCTAAGAGTGCTGTCCAAACGCTTCTTGAACTATGGCAGCCTTGATTCTGTGACCACTTCCCTGGGGAGCCTGTTCCAGCGCCCAACCACCCTCTGGGTGAGGAATCTTTTCCTAATATTCAGCTTAAACCTCCCCTGGCTTCATGCCATGTCCTTGCATCCTGTCACTGGTCACAGAGAAAAGAGGTCACTGTCTGCCTCTCTGCTTCCCCTCGTGAGGAAGAGTTGGACTTGATGATCCTTGTGAGTCCCTTCCAACTCAGAATGTTCTGTGATTCTGTGAAGCCATAGACTGCTGTGACGTCTCTGCTCAGTCTCCTCTTCTCTGGGTTGAACAAGCCAACTGACCTCAGCCACTTCAGTCAGTTCACTTGTACATGGAATTTGGGGAAAAAGTCCATTCTTGCGCTCAGATTGAAATAAGGGAACAAATCAAACCACATTCCTGGTTTTGGGGGTTTTTTGGGTTTGGGGTTTTTTTGAGGATGTTGTGCACTGATCAGGGATGACTATAGGATGGATC
>VZRR01004853.1:735860-793605 GCA_013398015.1 Oreocharis arfaki | reverse complement strand
TATTGAAGGATACATAACCTGTTCATGTCACTCCTGAGTGAAGTACAGATGAAGCAAGTACTGTTGGGCTGATAAACAGCCACAGAATCACAGAATCTTAGCATATTCTCAGCTGGAAAAGACCTACAAGGATCACTGAAGTCCAGCTTCTGGCCCTGAACAGGACCATCCCAAGAATCACATCATATGCCTAAGAGTGCTGTCCAAACGCTTCGTGAACTATGGCAGCCTTGATTCTGTGACCACTTCCCTGGGGAGCCTGTTCCAGCGCCCAACCACCCTCTGGGTGAGGAATCTTTTCCTAATATTCAGCTTAAACCTCCCCTGGCTTCATGCCATGTCCTTGCATCCTGTCACTGGTCACAGAGAAAAGAGGTCACTGTCTGCCTCTCTGCTTCCCCTCGTGAGGAAGAGTTGGACTTGATGATCCTTGTGGGTCCCTTCCAACTCAGAATGTTCTGTGATTCTGTGAAGCCATAGACTGCTGTGACGTCTCTGCTCAGTCTCCTCTTCTCCGGGTTGAACAAGCCAACTGACCTCAGCCACTTCAGCCAGTTCACTTGTACATGGAATTTGGGGAAAAAGTCCATTCTTGCGCTCAGATTGAAATAAGGGAACAAATCAAACCACATTCCTGGTTTTGGGGGTTTTTTGGGTTTGGGGTTTTTTTGAGGATGTTGTGCACTGATCAGGGATGACTATAGGATGGATCCCTGATACTGTGCGGTGATAGGAATATGTAATTACTGTACCCATGCCTGAAAGCTCATCTTCCCATAGCAAATCAGCTATCTCCTGCATTAAGATATGGATGTTTATTTTCAATATGATGGAATGAAACATTCCCACAATCAATGAAAGGCTCATGATTAAAGGAACATAGATACACAGCAGCATCTGACACGCCATGGAAATCTCCAAGCTGCGGGCAAGCAGGAGGGGCTTCAACCAGAGCAATGTGGCTCTGGCACCAGCAAACCAGCTCTGCACTGGGAGTTTGTGCTGCATTCCAAGATGTGGCCTTACCAGGGGTTTTTTGTTTCTCTGTAAAGTTAGAATTACCCCCTCAGATGTCAAGAAGACTGGAGATTTTCCAGCAGCACTGGGTGTTTTTGAGCTGTTGCACCTCCTGAGCTGCAGCTCTCCAAGCACCTTTACTGCTCTTCCCTGTCTGCCCTTCGCACTCTGGAAGAGGCTCCCATAAGCCTGCACGCAGCCGGTTATAATTCTCTGCTGCCTATCAAAGCCTTCACAAGAGTTAGGCAGTTGGTGTGTAAAGCCTGCTGCCTACCATGCTGACTAATGTTGTCTGATTGTTCCCTTGTACTCCCCCGTTGGTCCATCTGTACCCATCTGCTACCTTTTGTCTTCTAATTAAAGTGTAACCACTTTAGGGTAGGAGCCACCTTTTCTGCTAGTGTTCACTCAGCTCCCTGCAGAGCAGAGTCCCAAGTCCATAACTGGGTGCTAGGGACAGCAATGATGACGTGCAAGAGATGACTGCATATACGTGTGGCAAAGGCTTACAGTGGCACCTCTCACTGTGTGGCATGAGCAAGTCAGCTGAGAGAAAGCTCCAGACAAGAAGCTCATTCGGAATACAATGATGGTGAGGGCAGTCTTCTCCTGTGGCTGGATGTTGTTACCACATTAGTACACTGAGCACAATCCTCTGGGATCCCCTGTCCAACGAGTTAGGTTGGCAACCCCAGTAAAGGTCAGATGGCTGCTATCACCCTCATCAGCTACACTGCTCAGAAATGGTAGGAAGCATTCTAACTACAGCCTGGGCTTAATAAAGATCTCCAGATATTCCAATATCTGATTTGCATAAGAGGACAAGGTCTCTCCAAGAAGCTGTCATTGTTTCAATGTAAGAATTCCCTCCAGTAGCAAGGGAGTAGGGTCTGGTGGAGAAGAGCCAGAATATTTTTCTGCAGGCTCATGAATCATACAAATACACTCCAAAATTCAAGCAAACAAAGTCAGGAACTGCTTCAGCAAGAGGCAAAGAGAGCGAACGGCTTATAATGACATAGCATACAGTGGTTCAGAAGAGACACCCAATATGTTCTCTTTGGTCAAAGCTAGACTAGCTTATGACTGCAACACGCAGTAATCCAGCAAAGACACAGTTTGGCCAGCATGTCCACAAGATTTATGTAGAAGGCTTCTTCAGAAAGATTGTTCCATTTATCCTCTGATAAGGAAGGCCTTGTGTGGCACTCGAATCTGCCCTTCTCCTTAGGAGTCAGTGTAAGATGAACATGGCCATAATTAGCCACAAATACATACAGTTAGATCCTGGACAACTGTGAGAAGTCAGGCCAAATCCTGGCAGCGGGTGCAGCATAGGTGCACAAATAAAGCCATCTGGTTGTCTGATTGAATCAGGGTCATAAACAGACCCGTCAGATGTGACCTAGATCAGGTATCTAAGGGACACTCGCTTGGGAGTGGGATATCCATAAAATATGAATTCTTTGATGCAAGCCTGCTGTCTAATGAGAAGTAAGGCATTCAGCAAATTATGGTCTCTTAGAGACACATCCAGAAAGAACACTTTAAAAATAAGGGGGGAAATGCACATACAGACTCCCGTTCTAATTTCAGCCATATATGCTTGAATCCAGAACAGTCCCTCTGCCCAAAGAGAAGCTATATTCCTCTAAAAACTGGTTCTATGGGAACAGAATCAGTCACTTACTCTGAGTAGGTTTAAACAAACTTCTATGCCATTTCTCCCCAGGGACAATGAGTCATAAATCCCCATGTACACAGCAAAATTAGCAAAACAAGACTGATTGGCAAAAACAATCCAATCTTGTCTCACTGTAAAAGGAGTCAGTGGAATAAAAATTTGTTTCCTCCCTGGACACACAGGCAAGATGCCAGAACTCCACACACAGAGCAGAACCAAACCAAAGGCAGTAACTTCTACCCCGTGGAGGCCAGCATAAATGTGCATGCATGTGTAAGTGATCAGAAAGGCTTGCTTAGGTGGGCACCAGACAACTGTCTCAAACAATCTAGTCATCTTTCCAAAGGCAGGGGGAGGGCCTTCAGAGAAGGCTCGGATTTGTACAGATGCAGTTTTCACCTCACAACCCTACATTTTTGTTCCTCTCCTATTTTTAAAGAACCTTCTCTAAGGAGGTTTTTATTCTCCAAGAAGGTGAAATTAAAAAAAAAATCGAAGTCCTTCCTTCTGCGAAGCAATGTAACAGATAGAATAACATGATTCATACTGATTCTTCATAGAGTGGTCAGTACCACATAAACCGTTAGTAAAAGCCAAGAATACTGATCAGTATTTTCAGCCCTCTTCCTCCTCTCCCCTGTTACTTTTGCCACTGGGACACTGAAGCACACAGAGATGGCAGTGGATATTTCTTTTAATGCATAGATAGACTTGAGATCACGCCTGAAGGCTGCGTCATCATCAAATGCTACAGCCTCTTCAGAGTCTCTGTGGTGCTCATCAGTTCCCCAAATGTGCAGACCTCAGGAGGCGACAAGTGCCTTCATAAGAGCTTTTGTTGGCAGCCATCCACAATAGCCCTCACATGCCAACTGCCTGCTCATACAAAAGGTTCATGGCAGAAGCTTGCGTAAATTATGTCCTCACTGGACCAGGCTTGAAGTTTTTGCAGATCAGCTTGTCCATAACCCCTGTTTTCTCTCCTATGAAATAGGTGGCTTTTTGTGAAACACCCTTCAGGTTCGTCTTGATCATCTAATCACAGAAATGTAGGCTGGCACAGAACCACAAGAGATCACTTCCTGCATCCACCAGCTAGGAGGCAGGACAAGATAGATTGAGATCCTGCACTGCTAGATATTTTTCTCTGTGTCCTCCAGCAAATGAACCTCTACCAGCAAATGAGCCTCACCATGTCTCACCATGCCAATAATTAGACAGCTCCCTACATATCTAACTGAATTCTTTCTGCTTGAAATTTAGCAAGACAACTTCTTTCTCCCTACTGGGGCATGAAAAGCAGCTGACCATTATGTCCTTTTTTCAACAACCATTTAGGTGTCCAAAGATTTATCTTGTTCTCTTTCCTCATTTTTTTAGATAAGGGAAATCTTCATTTTTAATTTTTCTCTTCTAATTCCTTCTTTCCTTTCTATGTCTCCCTCCCACATCCCAGGGGTACCCTTCCCAGGTATGGATGCGCATAATGGTGCTCTGTCCCAAGCTGGGGACAGGGTCACAGAAGTTCACAAACTCGTCTTATGCAGACTATGATCAAGGCTTGAACACATCTCTGAAAAGCCCATGTGGCAGAGAGTAGTGGCACTATTTTCCACCCTGTTGCAGCATTAGGAACTCCTGGAAGTCCACAGTCACTGAAGCAGCTGACAGGATGTCACAGCAAATGGCCCCATTTGCGGGGAGCACTAATGTGTGCAATGCTGTAAGGGTACAGGCTAAGAGCAGCCTGCCTGTGAGTTTGTAATCATGGCCACACCGATGGCTAGAGGAAGCAGAACAGACCCTGCTAGAGTTGAAGAGTTCAAAAGTCAAATGCTGATAATTATAGCACCAGCAGCAGACGAACATTTTATCTGCGACGCTGGGTGAAGGTTGATAGGGGCAGAGGATTAGCACATGCTACAGGGAGAATGAATCTTCCAACATAAGTTTCCCATCTGTCCTCTAAGGTGGCTTGTAGCAGCACCCCGACCAAACCCATCACCTGGGGCTCTGCTTGTCCTGACAGGAAGAGGAGTTACTGGGGCATGCCTGGTAAGAGATGGAGTGAGCTTACGAATCAAAGGGCTCTGTGGGGTGGCACATCCTGAGCCTCACAGAAAGGTGCTCTCGATCCCCAGTGACACACCTAAGAGAAGAGGCAGAGAAGCATCAGCAAAATGGAGAGGCTGAGCACAACCTAGCGATAGAAGCGATGCAAAACTCACTAGTAATTAAAGTAGAGAAAGAATCTGAAAGAGGGCCTCAGAGTTCATAAAATTTGTGTCATCCCCAGGTTTGCTGGGGGAAAGTGAAGAAGCAGATGGGAGGAGCTGGGAGCTAACGGGACAGGACTGCTGCGGGGGAGCTAGTGGGATAGGACTCAGTAGAGAAGGAGGACATCAGCAAGAGCTAGAGATGAGAGCACTTGCTAGCTTTTACAAAGGGATCATTAACCCAGAATCAAGTCCTCATCATACGTGGGATCATAGGAGAGCAGAAGAGAAAGGCAAATAGTGAAGAAAAGTACTGAGTGAAAACTCTTTCCACACAAAATACGTCAACTCAATGACACAAAACCTAGTGTAGTACTGAGCCTCTGGCTCACTTTGCAAGACACCTGGCCCCCACTCATCACTGCACTGAGGCATGGCCCTTCATGGAGCATAAGAGCAGACCTTCACCATCTCCGTCTGCATACCTGCACCTCTATGATAAATACAACAGGGGCATCTAGGCACCCAAAACACACCTAGGCTATCTGGCCAGTGAAGCAAAGAGCTTTACTAACCAGCTGATGAAAAGGTGGTGAGGAAAGGCATGCAGCCTTCTGCCCCCAAGTAGCAGAGTACAGAGAAGTGAATGAAATTCAGCACATTTGCTTATCGTGATGAATCATCCCTCATGGTTAAGACAAGCTCAAGCTCAAGGAGAGCTCAAGTTACTGCCCCCTTGTAGAAAGTGGTTTCTCTTCTTGTTCTTTCATGACTGTCAGCCCTACAAGGCTTCGGTTTGTCTGAAGCACTCATGAGGAGATTTATCATCATCCAAGTCTGGGGGCAGCTGCAGCTCTTCTGGAAAATTAATTCCCATTCTGAAATAACTGGTGAGGTTGTGAAGATATTTATTCCCAAATTGGGACAAAAAATCAAAATCGCAAAAGATTTCACAGACCTGAAATCCTGAAACAGTTCAGTCACTGTCTGGATCTTTGCTGCTCAGAAAATGGAAGACTTCACACCTATTTTAAACATATCTTTTTATATGTCTCTACTCCATGAGACATATCCTCAAAATCCATTTGCCATCTTTCAAGAATCAAATGCACCAAGCTGTACAGAGCTGCAAACTGTGTTACTAAATCCAGAGAAGGCTAAGAGAAATGATCAGAAGACTAGAAAACATGACCTACCAAGAGGGACTGAACAAATTCTTGTTTAACCTACACCAGAGATGACTGGGGGACAGCATGATAGAAGCCTTCAAACCCACATAGGGAAGACAAGAAGTGGTAGAGAGTAAGCAATTCCCTGTGTCCATTAGGGAGACACAAAGTATTAATGGCCTTAAATTGCAGCCAGGGAAATCTAGGTTAGACATCAGAAAATCTTAGCAGGGTAAGGAGAAAGAAGCCATAGAAGAGATCAACTCAGGATTTTATGGGGTTTCTAACATTGAAGGTCTCTCAGAACAGGTGAGACAAACATCTGTCGGGAATAATTTCAGTCTAGTTGAACCCTCTGTTGGACACAGGGAGGGTGTGATGAGATATCAAGAGTATCAAGATGACCTCTTGATATTCCTTCCAGGCATAGCATCTATGGATAAAAGTGTGTAGTTAAAGACTGAGCTATAGTGAATGAAACTCAACCAAATCAGTAGTTCCCATGCAGCCTTTCATCTCATGTCTCCTACTGCCTGAGTGTTTGCCTAAAAGTTGCCAGGATAAAGCACCTTGCTATTTACATAAAATTAGTGAGAATTTGGATGATGTTCCAAAGCAATGCACTTATAAAGGTATTGGAATCATGTGCAAAAAATATATTAATAAGTTCTTGTATTGTGGCTTGTATTGTGGCACTGCCTGGGAGCTGTTGTTAAGGGCCAACACTCTGTTTTGTCTGACTCTCTGCAAACATGGAACAAAACCATGATCTTTGTCACAAAGATCTCTGTTTCTCACTTATATTTTAATGTTTGCATTTCTGCTGAATGGAAAAACAATTAAGAAAAAGAGCATGAGGTTCCAGGTATGAAAGGTTTTGGTCTGTGGTCAGAACATGTTGGAGATGACTTTGGTGTTTTCCAGGAAGAACTTGACAGCGTAAAATTCAACCGGTTCAGAGTTTGATTGCAATAATCCGTTCTCTCTGAGCAAGACATCCACTTCAATATAAAACATATGTGTCAAGAAAGCACTACGCGCTTTTCTTACCACTAATACCATAGTTCGTCACAGCCTCATTCCAGTCCAGCCCCAGCAACCATGAAATTAAGGGTTGTTTTGGTTTAGGGGATGCCAAGTACTCCCCACAGACAGCAAGGCTCAAGAAGGTCCCAGGTCTAATTCCAACAGCCGTGATCACCAGGATCCCTTCCACTAATTGTCTGGTTCATCTGAGAGACCACAAATACACTCTCAGGGACTGAACAACCCTTCCTACCACTGACGGAAGCCACCAAGCCTTCACTGAGAGTGCGACATGTGAAGCACGTGACAGGCAAGATAAAAACAGGACTGTATTTAGCTGTGCCTCCCCGGAGACTGCAAAGCATTCCAGCAACAGATTCCCACAGCCAGCCCTGCTAATAATCCCTAGGAGGATTCGTGCTGCTACTGCCTTGTTTTCCTTCTCTGACGATAGAATTTTTCCCCATGAGAACAAATTTGGTGCCAGCTAGGAACAAATCCTCCTGGATTTCTGGTAAGCTTTAATGACGTTGAGTGATGGACTGAGCCCGACGTGAGGTCTTTACAGCCTGAGCTTTGCATGTCCACACCCTGTGCAGTATCTAGACAGCCTGCCTTCAGCTATGTCCAAGAGCTGCCCACACATGCTATGCCATGCCATTTGTTTCCTCACACTCCTGGTCCACTGAGACCTCCCGACTCTCCCACACCATACACCCTCATCTTGTCAGCATAGTGCCAAGACCATGAGGTAGACAGGTCCTCCTGGAAACCAGGCACAAGCTGGGGCCTTTCACCTTCTTCTTAAACTCCTGCAACTACTGGGAGACCCTAGTGCCTGCCAGGCACTAATGTGATTGCTCTTCTGTCTCATTCACAAGTTGTTCCTACAGCTCTCTTCCGAATATGCTTCTCCACACAGCTCCCCGTTTCATTCTCATTTCCCTATTACTTTCTCCCTCGCTTTCACCAAGCAGGCCACTTGCAAGTCCATGCAGGGAACAAGCAGGCGAGGAGAGGAAGTTTTATGTGCGTGGTGGGACAAAGGGGCATTTTTCTAAGCCATACACGTGATTGCATCCAGATCAACTTTTGCTTCTTATCTATCAAGTGTTCTGATGAATTCTCCTTCCTTTGCTCTGACTTCTCACCCCCATAACTTTTTTATATCTAATCTTCTTAGCCCTTAAACTACCCCCTCTGCTTCAGTTGAAACCCTTTGGGAATGCTTGTTCTAAGCCTGGACCACTGACATTTATGTGGGAGGTGAAATGAACCAAAACTTCCCACTAACTCAGAAATTCACACAATTTCTAAAATGGTGCTTTGGGTTACATGCAAAGTACTCCAAAATATGCAAATTTGGCTCCTTGAACAACTCAATGTGATCTCACGTTCACATCCTACTAAATGCACCATCCCATTGCAAGGGACACTGGCCAGATATATCAGGCACAGTTAACTCTGGCATAAATTACTAAGTGTGGCTGTAGGTCAATCACAGTCTCTTAGCATACAGAACTTCACTGCCACCAAGCCACACAGAGAAATATTTTCTGTCTCAGCCGTTGAAACTCATGGTGCAGAGGAGGTCTCTTCTCTGAGAGGCCGGAAAACTTATGTTCAGAGGTTGCAGAAAGGAAGCTGATGAATTTTTTATGCATGCTAATGGAAGACGGTAATGGCATCCTGCATGGAGCAGACGGCAGCCTGGGCATTGGAGATACCAGTGGTCTGGGATACGAGAAGCAGATTACCAGCCCTTGACAAGAAGTACAGAAAGGTGGGGGGGACTATTTGCCTGGAGCCTTCCCCCCTCTTCTTCCCTGACGCAGTTTGAGAATTACCAAACACATCCTACCCTCTCCCACTTCCTCTCCTTGGTCAAAAGGATGATCACCAGCTTGGGATGCATCTGGTATCCGTCCTCACTGAACGACAAATTCCTGCCTTCAAAGGTGACATTGATCAGGTACCTGCAGGAGAGAGAAGAGAACAAGGAAAACATTAATGCTTGGAAACCAAACCCAAAAGGAGACCCTGCCTCCCCTCTTCAGCTCACATCAGGAGGGTAGGAGCACAGTGCAAACAAGAGAAAATCTAAGAGGAAGAGAGTTAGAAAAACAAGACAATTACTCCAGGAACTGGGACAATCAGGCAAGGCAGGGCAATTGTCCCCATTCTGTGATTGGGATAGGGAAGTGATGTACTGTGCTGGCTCTCAATGAATTCCTGAAAGCATGTCTAAGAGTCACACACACGCATGCCTGCAGTCCCTGGTTTTCGCCTGCCTCAAAGGGCAGAGGGATCCATAGCAATGAGCTGTGTAAACACACTCCACAGCCTACACTTGGCTCACTCTCCAAAGGAGATTTTGCATGCCATTGGAGAACAGTGATGGCCTACAGCTGAAGCAGTGGAGACAGTCTCCCCTCAGCCCAAATATCGAGGCAATGACTAGGAAAACAGTGAAGAGCAGAGGAAGGAGCAGCACACTTGGGAGAAGCTCTATCCGTATCAGAGCCAGCACACCTCATGGGACCCAGAGTGATCCTGTGAAGAAGCTTAGGAACAGGTACAAGGATGTTGAAAGAGCACAGTGAAAGTTCTTTTTCCTAGGGACAGAGTTGAGCCTTATACCCAGTAAGATCAAACTAAAGGGTGACCAGCCCCCAGCCAACATCAGCGATTCTCCTTGTCTGGAAAGGCCCCATCACTTCTGCAGAAGGCACTCCCTGTTGGGGCATCTCATGTCAGCTGTACAAACAGACAGTTAAACAGCCCAGGCTTCAGTCTCATTTATCCTAAAGCCTCCTCACTCAGCTCTGGCAATAAGGAAGACCTTTAAGTGGACTGAGATTACAGCTACACTCATTTCAAGGCCTTGCTGCATTGTGAGAACATGTTAAAGTGGTGTTGCTCTAAATAAGATTCAGGTCTATTGTTTTCTTAACTGTCAGACCATCTAGAAATACACTGTAGGGAAGAGGAGGTAAATACACATTTCACAGTTCAGTGGTTTATATGACATCTCCATGGTACTCTGACAGTTTCCCCTGTTCATATATTTCACTTCAATTCACAATCTTGTTGCATGAAGTAGATTTTACCTTTGTAAATCTGCTCTGGCACCAGTAGCATCCCAATGCCATGAGAGGCAGAGGTGACCAAGCTGCCTGCAGGGCTAGCCCCTGGACTCTGCACCCCCCTGCTTTGCACAGTTCTATAAATTACGCAAGCAACATTTCTATTACAGACATGAGAGGTTCTTCTGCTCTATTACACCATGACATCAGGAAATATTTCCTAATATTCAGCTTCAATTTATCCCTTCTGAACTCAATTTGAACCAATTTCAAAAAAATAAATATGAGGGAAAAAAAAATCTGTTTTTTCAGTGGGTTCACGCTTTCCTACTACCTGCACAAAGAGACCTCGCTGCTAATCTAATGAAAGCATTGTATCAGGGAAACTTCTTCAGACAGAAAAGCAGGTCATGATTTTAGTTTCTTCTTTTTCAGATTCTTTTGTTCTAACTCCATTAATCAACCAAATTCATCTCCTAACTCCCCATTGCCAAGTGCAATCAGCAATTATATTTTTTTCTAAAGGAAATTCCACACTTGCTCCATGTTGTGACCTTCAAGGGACATGTTCAGTGTTGGAAACACAGCCATAAGGGAGCCCAGCATGAAACATCTGCAACAGGACAATTTTCAAAGGCAGACTATTGGTTTTTTTCCAAAAAACCAAAGCCATTTGGAACCCAAACATTGAGAGAACCCCAAAACATCCTCCACCTGGAAAATCTTAGCCATGTAACTGTTTGTAATGGCATAAAACATCCCACGTCAGGGCCACACATGCTCTTTTTCTGACATTTTTTTCCCAGCTGTGTGAATTGTTCTGGTACTGAGGAATGCCAGGCAAGGACCATTGCCAGGTATGTGCACCCTACAAGACCTAGTTAAGGCTCTGGTGGCGGGAGGGATCTTCCAGTGGACCAAGATCACAACTTCATGACTTCTCTGCACTGGCCACCAGAGGAGACAAAGAAAGGCTCCAAGAAGTGAGGATGCTATTAGCCTGATGAGAGTTGCAGCTTTATATGTCAGTAATGAGTAAGTAATACCAACACCTAATTAAACACCAATATTAAACAGTTCTCAACCCTCTTTCCCCTCACACCCAAGAACGATTCCACTACGGGAATCTCCCCTGCACAGCCTGACAAGAAGAGTTCACAGAAATCAGCAACAGATATGAGACAAGAGGGTGTCATTTATGTTCATTTTCACTGGAAAGATCAGAACATCTAATAATAATCAAGGCAGGATCACCAACGACTCCGATCCTTGGAGCTGCCTTGAGATTTACACTTAAAGCAGCACTAAAATCCCTTGCTTCACACTTAATGACTGAAATTAGTCTCCAGATTTGGCAAAATAACTCTTCAGAGTGTTTTCCCTTCAACCCATTAACAGTATGTTTACAAAAGTGTGCAGAAGTGCAGAAGAAGTGGCAGCCCCCCCAGCTTTCCCTGCTCTCCTGTACCTCACTGGATCCTGCCACGTAACACAAGGATGCACGGTGAGAGCAGCTCACAGGGAGCTGCAGGGCTTGCTCGGGTGCACTGAGCCTATGTGACAAAGCATCAGGGCTTGAAGGACTCCCTGGCAGGCCGAGTCAGCAGCATGCTGCAAGGCAGCCACACTCGAGTGGCTCTGCCCTCCATCATTACTGCAGCAGCAGTCATCCCCTTCAGCAGCACTGCTGCCCTGGTACACCAGCACCACTGCTGCCTGCTCTGGCCAGGGGGATTTGTTTCCTCCCCGCAGCCTACGCACACTCCAGCCCCTAAACAGGCAAGCAGGGAGCTGAGAGGCTCCCTGACATGTCTGAACTGAGCCACCAGCTGTAACAGGGGCACAACACAAGGGCAGCAGGTTGTGCATGCAGGTGAGGTAAACCAGGAGGAAATTGTGCCTGTAAAAGTCTTAATCCCTGCATGTTTGGGACTCCAAGATGGAGGGAGTTAGAGAAAGCGAAACGGGGCCCAGTGGGGGCAGACACAGGCAATTTAAATTAATTTTCTAGAAGCACCTTTCAGCAAAAGATTTTGCTAATGTGGGAATTTCTGGAACTACTTGATAGAAGCACAGAAGGGTCAAGCCCTTCGCCAGCCCAGTGGCGATGCAGCAGACGCAACGCCCAAACTCAGACGGGTGAGAGCAAAACACACACAGCCTGTGGAAACAAGCTGACATCGTGAGCCCTGTGGTGTGGACAAGCAGGCAGGAAATACAGGACGTGCCCTTGGGCAAGAAGCAAATTAGACCCAGGGGGACCTAAGTCCCCATTCTGGGCTCTGAGGTAACATCACCCATCCTAGATGTAAGGCTGTCAGCCCTGCAAGTTAAAGGAGAGTGTTTCAAAGGCTGGTTGGCATAGCAAATAGAGCATTAAAACCACATCAGATGGCCAATTTAGGACCAGCAGAGAGATGATGACATTTTAAATGGTTTCAGCCAGCTATGGAGAAAGCCTGGAGAGGCAAATGCGGCGGGCGCAGGGGGTTTGAGGAAACACAGAAAGGGCTAACCAAATTTTCTTCTGCCCCAGAGATAGATGTGAAGGAGATGCATTTGAAATCAGCCTAACTGATTTCAAACTAACCACTCCTACTTCTACCTCCAGTGCCTTGCTTGGAATCAGCTCCTCCTGAGCCTGCTGACCGGGTGGGTAAATGTGGACACGGCATCGGTTCACTCCGTCAGACTCCCTGCCTCACATGTGTGCAGCACACACACACACACACACACACACACACTCCCTGTGTCCTGTCAGTGCTTGTTATGCTTCAGTGAGACAAGCAGTCTGTCTGAAATGGTGTGATTATCCTTACATCGATCGCTTCCCTGGATAAGACAGACCATATAAATAAAACAGCCTCTCCACAGTCAGCACTGGGGAGTCATCTCAGCAGCCCAGCACACGAGGGAAAAGCAGGGTGTAGGTGGAGAGTGGGGAAAGAAAAGCTGTGGGATACCTTTTACCTTTGCAGGGTAAAAGGCAGGTGGAATGTGATGCAGGATCAAGGGATGGGGATGCAGACCACCATCATCCTGTCTGGAATCTCACTGTAATGGGAAACACTGAGGCCAATCATAACAGCAGTGAGATGAAAGTAGTGAAAGGCCCTTAGCACACAGAATATGCATGGAGAAATAGCCCTTTTTTTCCCCCTAGAGACAGCATTAAAAATTCACCAATCTGAGGTATCAGGGAACAGACCCACTTCGTGTCCCTGAAGGAGAAAAAAAAAAGCACGTTACTGCATTTCAGTAGAAGTGCCCACAGCTCCAAACCACGTTCCCTCTCTCAGCATCAGCAAGACCTATCCAGCCTCACCTGATGCAAACAACTGGGACAGAGTACATCAATTCAGCCCTGCAGCAGGGTCCTGCCCATCCCTCACACCTGCTCCTGGACAAGGATGGACAGACAAAAGGATGGGTAGGCTCTAAGGACAGGGAAAAGGGAGTCTAGGACCAGTATATTTATCTACAAATAGGATTTCTAACCTTCAAGGGACAAGTGATTGACAGACTTAACCAGCACTAACTATGCTGTTAATACCTTCATCTGAGTGACTGAAATAGTGTTGATTTTTTTAATGAGAAAACCACAACTGATCCTTTTCACTTCTGACTCACACCTCCATTCTCCAAACTCATGGAAAACTTAAAATAATACAGATATTATTTCTCCATACCACTGTTCAAAATTTCTGTGGCTGCCTCTGACTCAGAGCACAGCCAACTCACACACAAGAGCCATCCAGACCCAGCTATGTGTGCATAAGGTCTCTTGAGGTAAGACAGGCTCCACAGGATATCAAACCCAATTGCTCACCCCCAAAAAAGGTGAGCCTTTGATCAAATCAATCTGCCTGGGCCTTTGATCAAATTTCACTGTGGCTGGTCCTGATCCCAGCTGAGCCTTTCAGAGGCCCTCCCATTGCTCACTGCCCTGCACTGTCCCCCATGCTGCTGTGCTGCCAGTGGCTTGTGGAGTTGTGAAAGGCTGCCACATCTGGCTGTATCTGCAACATCTGTTTGGTGTCAGGTGCAATTTAGAGTGAAAGGATTCCATGCAAGGGGCATGAGTGCAGCTGATTTTATGTAACAAAAGGCTCTTATGAAGAACAAAACTGAAAAAGAAAAAAAAAAAATAGAAGCAACCGTTGACCAGGAAAATTAAATCTTAAAGGAATAGTATCTCATTCTGCATTTGTTTCTTTCTCTTTCACTGTCAGTGGTACCACTGAATATGGGGAGATGCACCGCAAGAAAGAAAGTGTAGAAAAGAGTGCTACCAAATTCCAAATTGTACAGGCATCCTGCACTAGAAAATCTGCCCAGACTACAGCCTAAATTAGTTCTAGGAATCAATCTGACCAGTAGCCTTAGAGAAATGCCCAGAGCTCAAGATTGTTTTCATTAAGCAAAAAGGTTAGGAGATCATTTAGATTAGGAAATATCCCTCAGGCTAAAAGACAACAGAGATATAAGAGATTAATTTGGTTTGTCTCTGCTGTCCACACCTGTTTAGAAGACAAGAGGGCAGCTACTGGAATAAATCAGTGATATTCATGTGACATCAATGGAGTGATACTGTTCAATCCACTGAGACGGGCCCCTCAGCTCTAGAAAGATGAATTTTTTTGGTTTTTGATCCTGACCTCTGAAATAACCATTTCTGGTGGAAAACAAATTTCTACTGAACTGCCCTTGCTGTTTCTCCAACATATTTACCAAAGCTGCTTTGAAAACAATGTGTATGTGTGCTGAGGTTTCTAAGTGAAAGCTCCTATATACAGTGGAAGGATGAATCTTTTCCACCATCCCTCTCTTAACCTTAAAAAAAATGATACTTCCACTTTGTTTCCCACTTCTTCTATTTATCTAACATGAATTTGTCATTTCAGAAAGACTGAGCTGACACTTCCTGGGGACTGAGGATATATAAATCCTTGGAGGACGCAGGGAGCCACAGCAATGGCAGGGCTGCTTTCCTACACACATTGCTTGATCCTAATGAGACGGGACCATTCCTGAGAATGAGAAGCAAAGCTCACTTTCCACACCATGTGCAGCCCCCAGCCTCCCTCCTGAGAATGTAAGAGGAGACTCATCTCCACACTACTGGGTTTTGCCTCACAGACAGGTATCCATCAGGAAGCAGACAGGGTGGAGGAGCCATCGTGCAGGGTCACCAAATTACCCCTCAAAAGGGAACACGGGGTCAGCTCCAGCCTGGGGCAGACATGGCAGTAACGACACCTAGGCGGAAGGCTGCTCGTCCAGCTGCTTCAGCGAGCTTCAGAGTTTTCACAACAAATTTTCCCTCCATGCACATAATATCACCCAGGACCTGATCTCCCATTTGCTTTTCATCCTACGTAGGCACTGCCTCCTGTACAAATGGGGAAAGAGGTGCCAATTCAGGCCTAGTGGCATTTCACACTCGCTCTGCCAGGGTGCTGCTGATAGTACCAAAGCCAGACTGCATGTCACTTGTAGGATACACAAATATACAACAGGGTGAGGTAACCTGTTCACGGGAAAAAGAGCAAGACAAATCTTCATTTTGCCCTATGTGCTATGCTGGTCACAGCAATATCTTAAAAACTCAAGCAAAGACAATTCTTTCTCACAGACACCCTGACTAACCTATTTTCACAAATGCCAGAGCCATGAAAAATTATCTGGCAAAACCACTTTTTAGATGGGAAAGACAGATAAGAATGTGGCCACAACATTTTCTCATGAGGAGGTCCACATTTTGCTAGAAAGAAAGAGAAACATAAGATCTGAAGACTGTAGTAATTTTGGACAGAAGATGAAGCTTCTGGTACCATCATGCTCCCACACAGTCTGGTCTGTTGTGTGACACCTTCCACCCTTTCTTTTGTGGACAAGAGTTCCAATTAAAACACATCTGTGATGTGCCACATGGAAAGAATCCTACAAGGAACAGCATCACCTCAACAGGGGAAGGAATACCACTAAAGATTTAGTTCAAGTTTTGTGAAGGAGAAATGAGAATATAAAAATCCCATGCTCCTAATCACAAGAAACAGCATATAGGATTTACATGTCAAAATATTCCCTTTTAAGCCCAAAATACTTGATTTACAAATACTGATTTCTTCTAAATTTATCTCCTTTTTTGTCCTTTTTTTTTTTTCTGGGAAAATGGCACGGTCCTAAGTAGCTAGGGAATATACCTCTACATCTTCTGGCCCCACTGGAAATAAAACAGAAATAAGGAAAAGTGTTTCAAGAGCATACTCTGGTTAAAGCTGGAAATATCTATAAATGTCAAAGGAAATCAGCTTATTCTCAGAATGGCTTTTTTAGCCAGAAAAGCTTTGATAAAAACAAATACACTTTTGAACTGACTCACCAAACCTTTAAGTAACAGAAAATAGCTAATAGAAAATTAGCTTTAAGGTCAAAATTGTTACAGTCACTGGATAAAATAAAAACTAAATGTTCAGTCCAAAATTGGATCAAGCTGGGAAGCTTTACAGAGTTATTAAATTCCTGCCAATTACTTTTTTAAAGTATTATTTTTTTATTGCTACACCTTTACATCCTTCCTTATTCATTAGGTACAGATAACATATCACTTTTCTCCAAAGCAAAACCGGTTTTCAAGGTATTTCTCCCATTTGAAAGGACTAAAAATCAGCTTACATGGGGCTGTAAAAGCATGGAAAATTACATTTGTCAGAACAGCCAAAAATGGGTCATAATTATGTCTTGGCACCAACTAACAGGTCACTGATGAAAGCCATACCACTAGAATCAGGCAAATACTGAAAGGTTAGGAGATGTCCTTCAGATCTGTTTATCTGTCTTAAAGCATAGTCATACAATCACTGATAGCAGAAGCAGTCACAGAACAGAAGTCAAATGAGGCTCTTTTTCACCCAGGATGATGTCTTTCAAGCTCTGTCAATTTGAAGAGCTGTAGAAAAATATTCCTGTTGAACTACCATCCCTATGCAGTGAATTTAATCCCGCTGACAGCAGCCTTATTTTTCTTAATAATTTCTGTACATCCCCTTGAAAACTCTCACGTGGCTGTGGACCACTGCTTAAAAAACCTGGCCAAGCAGATGTGCAGTCAACAACCTCTTTGGTCTTCTGAAGGTGGTGGTATGCTGGTGTGGAGTCAGCCATCAGGGCATCTTGCTGTTCACCCAGAGCTCAATCCAGCTTTTGTCTTGGGAGTCAAGACCAGCAAACAGGTGAACACATCAGTTTTCCTGTATAGCTTTCAGAACACTTTTTCTTGTGGAAAACCACTGAAATTTGCCAGAAAGGTCCATCTCACCGACAGAAGCCAGGCAAGGCTGAACCAGTTGGAGAGACTGAAATAAATCTTTTTATTATATTCTCAGAAACAACAAACCAACTCAACATTTTTGACCCGAGGAGAAACCACTAACGATTTTGGGGTTATTCAAGTTTATCAAGTGTTGAAAGCACTCATGCATTTGTAAGGGGCAATGAATTCACAATGTTGGCAGGAGCAGAGTCACGCCTGCAAGGAGACTCACTCCAAAAAGTGTGACTGCATTTTCTTGGGTCTGTAGCCATTTGGCCAAGCTGGCACCCTATCAATTTCATCCCTATCATATCTCCAAGGGGGAATCAATTCAAAAAATAAACAAATAATCACTCCTCTCTGTAACTGGGAAGGGAGGGTCTGGAGGTTGCTCTTCCTTTGCCAGAGAAGCCACTCTCCCTGTGCTGCTGTTCCCTCTCTTTTCTCCTTCTTTCTCTCCCTCTGTGGGTTGATGTTTCCATGGAAACGTGTTCTTTAGTGCCGCTGAAATTACATTGCATTTAAAGCATTAACTCTTCCTTGGGCTCAGGGAAGTCTCAGAACTATTAGGGTTCATTTTTTTTTATTTTCCCCCTTCCCTTTAAGCTTTCTCATGATTTTTTTTTTTTTTCCTTGCAGCATTAGGAAAACCTCTTTCCTTCCGAGAAGGCCTCCTAGCTAGCATTTGTCTGACAAGGGGCATAGGATGCATCACCAGTGGGGTAGTGTCTAAATTAAGATTTCTTAATTCCTTTTTTTTTTCCTACATGAAGCCCTTCACGCATTTCTCTCCACAGTACATGCAAAGAGGGAAAATGCTGCAGTAGCAAATAAAATGAAGAGTAAGATAGAAGGAGAAGCAAGAAAGCCACAAGCTGGCACATGTGAAGAACACAGCTTTGGTTAATACCAGAGCTGAAACCCTTGCAGTCACACACTGATCAGCATCTTCTTTGTTGCAAAGTGCCATAATCACAGACCTCACCACTCCTCCTTGAGCCTGCCTCCTCTTCCTCTTCACAGTCCTGTCTGTAATTAGTCATCCTTGCCCTCCCTTGTAGCTAGCACTCCAACAACACTCGGTGCAATTAGTAGCCTCCTCACCAGCAGCACCTTCCCTGTGTGGCTGCTTCTCCACCCAATCTGCCATCTCTGCCATCCTTCCCTTTGGCTCTCTGTTGGCATCCGCCACTTCCATCAGCACTTCCAACACAGCCATTGCTGTCACACTGCTGCCTTCACCGCAGCCAGCTCAGCTGCACGACTGGCACCTTCTCTGCTCTGACTGTGACAACAAGGCTCTAAAAGTCAAGATGCTCCCATTGGGGTGCTCCCTGGACCCCAGGTCCTAGCTCAAAAATTACCCTGCAAATCCTCAGCTCCCAGCCTTTGCTTATACCCACCCCAGTCACAGCAGTCACACCTCTGAGCTCTTCTTTCACTGACATCATCCCTTTTTCAAACACTGGGAAAATATAAAAGGGAGATAAATAACACGAATTTCCTTCCAGTTTTTCACGTGGCTTCTTACACTCAGGCATGCCTCCTTTCTGCCCCAAAGTCCCATGTCCTGACAGCTTGCAAACTGCTTCCATTAATTCCACCTGTATAGCTATAGAGTCCATATTCCCTTGCACCATCTATTTTGGGTTTCCCAACACACACTTCAAGCCTATCTCACCATTCTCAACTCTTGCCCCAAAAGCCAGGGTGTGAAGAATCCTGCTTTGAGCTGGGTGCATATGTAGTGCCGTGAGGATGGATCAGTGTGGGAGGAAGATGCTATTCTGAAGTGAATGATAAATATGGATAATAAACCCAACCTAAGTCTTTTATGCCTGTCTCTAGTGGGTTCCCAATATGGGAGATAGAAATATCATGGGTACATTTTGAACACGGCTGGGAACACTGCCAAAGTCCTACTCAGAGTTCACACATTTACATCATTTATATCATATCCGACTTGTGCCTTGTATTATTAACTTTGTAGAGTGTTTTGTGATGTAGTTTGTAGTCCAGGCTCTGTTAAATCAACTTACACGCCTCTCTCTCTCTTCCTTTTGGTAAAAGAGAGAGAGAGAGATCTGGGGCTACACAAGGTCTTGCTAAGCACAAGAAGGGTGACTGTGTTTGGTGATATGATCAGTGCACTCCTACATTCTCATATAGTGTTCTGGAAAACCTTTTGGGATCCATCCCTGAGGCCTGACAGGTGCAAAAAGAAGGGAAATGTTTGCATTCTGGTCAATAATTCAACTCCTAGACCAGACTGGTAGTGATCAAATAATTTTTCCAATCACTGCTAAATGTTCAGAAGCCTCTGTGAAACACAGAGATGGGGTCCATCTGATAGATGCCCAACATGCCACTGCAGCTTCTCAGGTTTCTTCCTCAGCAGTGTTGGAAAAGAGGTTGAAGACGGAAGTAGACGAACAACCCAGGGCATGGGACTGAAGAAATTATGTTTGCCTTGAACAGGGTAAAGGCATATTGCCAAGGAAAAAGCTAGAGCTCTGCTGAGAGATCAGGCTTTTTGCAAGCCCTGCTGAGAGATCAGGCTTTTTGCTTTCTGTGCGGCAGACCACGTTCTGTGGCAGTTGGAAAGCCATCACCTTCCAGGGATTCACCGAAAAGAAGAGGCTCTACAATGACCTAGCACTGTGACTTTATGGTTTTGTAAATCAATAGTCCTTCCAATAGTCTGAAAAGACTCAGTGTTATACTCCATCCCCTACTCCACATGCCCAGGTTAGACTCCATTACCATTACGGCACCTGAGGTCAGGCGAGCAGCAAGTGCCTCAGATGCCTGGTGCACACAGACAGTGGGGAGAGGTAACCACGATGAGTAGATAAGGAAGCTGCAGCAGGCCACTTGAATGTAGGCATCTATATAAAAACGAAACAGAGCATGCATCCTCAATGTTTCCTGAGCAAGAAGAGAGTCAACTTCAGCCCACGATGCTCCATCTCCAGTGAAATAAATGTGCCATTTTATTCTAGAGTTGTATTTGATCTTGAATTACTTCTCTTCTTCTTCTCTGAGAAAAGGTCACTTTAAAGAAGCCTCAGGCATGATACTAACATTGCATCCAATAAAAGACTCTCAGGAGGTCTGAAATAAGTACAAGGTCCAAATTTGGGATATATTATCTGAACCTTTTTCCTTCTCCCTCCTGAAAGTCAGAGTGGGAAATCTGACAAGAATATTTCTTTGCTCAGGAGACTTACAGGACTCCTTGGTCCTAGAAATACTGCGAACACGGTTTTCCAGCAAGCATCTGAGCATTCCAGGCCACAGTGTCCACTGTGGGAAGTCTGAACACAGAATGGATGGAAACAAGTGTCCCAGGAGCGAGAACAGAACAGTTTCATGGAAAGTGCATCACAGGGTCAATCTCCACATCTATTAGCATATCACAGCTCCCTCCAGTTCAACCAGCTCTCAGATATTTAACAATTTTCACCTTTAATAGGTAATAAAGCTAACAAACTAAAACATAACCCACAAATCCCATACACAAGTCCTGACAGATTGTGAACATACCCTGAAAGCTTGGGAATTAGCATGAGCACCAGGTGGAATAACATGGGCTCTAGCTCTGGTCTCATTCAGTACCTTCAGCTGCATCATTCCCACAGCTCTTGCTATGCACATATTGTGGCAGTGTATGAGTTGTCTGCACCCTTTTCTGTTGGCAGCAGCCACTAAAATCACTTCAGAAAAAGCTGCCTCAAAAGAAGGCACCTTTCAGAAATCTCTCACTCCTCCTTTTTCTCCGACATGTCTTGGGTGCTTATACACCATTGATTCAGACTCCAGATGCCAAACAACACAGTCGCTTCAAAAAACCGATCATAAACTCCTATGTCATGTAAGCGCTTCTCAAAGCCATAACCTTGATGGGGTGCCCATTAGCTGGAGCTCCCATCCAGAGCTTCACACTACCCTCCCTGCAGGAAGACTTCCAGTTCCAAGATAAAGACTTCCTTCTTGCCCAGGCACAAGGTTTCAAAGAGGCAGATGCAGCCTTCCCTACCCACACATTAAACTGAAAAGCAAACTTTAAACATGAAAAAAAAACCAAACCAGAAACCCAAACCCCAACGGGTGTGGGGGGATCTGAAATTCTTTGTGGATTATGACTTTTCCATGGCAACAGGCTTGAGAAACAGGAGGGCTAGGGAGGGGGGTGAGGAGAGGGAGAGGGAGGGAATGGGAGGCAGAGTGCTGAGGAGGGAGCAAGCAGCACGGGTATATTGCCATGGAAACCCTCTTCCATCGGCAGCCAACTGCCAAAGTCAGTCAGGATCCTAGAAATGGACTTAGAGTGGGGCCTGGGAGGTGCTGGGGGAGTCACCTTGCCAGCCCTGAGGCTACCTCAACCCCAAGAACCCCAGTCCCACTCCTCTCCCCCTTCCCCAACAGCCTTGACACTGCTTCTGCCCTTGCCTCCACCAGACAGAGCCAAATTTGGCCCAGCTGAAGAGTGGGAGGAAATACAAATCAGCAAATGAAACAACCAGAGCAGGCGGAAAGCAGCGAGGCAAAGAGGGATAATTTTTCTGATAGCCCTTGGTTTTCTTTCCACCTTTCTGGATCGATCTGGACCACGCAGATGTATTTGTCTTCACACCCCAGATGGCTGTAGAAAGAGGATGTCACTCCTAATCACTGAAATCGAGATGGAAATGTTACTTCCCTGCAAACTTGGCTACCGAGGAAAGAAGAAGGGCTGTTGTCGGGTTCACATCTGCACAAGGCCAGGTCCCTTTCAACTGCATCTGTCCCACTCAGTACAGCATATGTCCCAACCTAAACATGACAGGTGTCACAAGGGAAAAATTTGAGGAGATTCTGTTAATGGAAATGAAGTAGATAGTGAAAATAAGTTAATTCTGCCTTCTAACCCTCATCTGCAACACGTGGAGGGCAGGCAACTCAGTGGAATGAACAACCATTCACACCCCTTCGCACACCGTATTTTATCAGAAGCCTTTTGGTGCTGTAAGAAATGGTCAGAGACAGAGTTTGGAGAAAGAACTTAAAAAGGGCTGGCAAATTCTATGAACCCTTTCTAGTATTTATAGTTGTACCCCTAGCATGGTAAGGGATGGATGAGTCGTTTCAGGCTGCAGACGGCTGCAGACGGCAGGAAGGAATTGACTCCTACTCCAACCACACAACTGGCTAAGCAAATTGTGGAGGAAGATTCCCTTCTCCTGAAGCATCTGTTATCACCCATCTGATTGCACAATGAATCAGTAGTATGAGGACAGGCTGCTGTGAGGGTGGGGGAAGAGGAAAAGAGAGATTGCAAATCAGGCAGTTATAAAGCAAGGAGATGCCAGTTTCCACCTCATCACAGAAAAGGACACGGACCAAACAGAAAGGGCCTGGTTTGTATGCTTTTAAGTTATGTGTTTGGATTACTACTGATAGTATAGCACCAATGAAGTAGCTTTTCTATTGTAACAGCAGCTTGGTTTTCCCACATATATTCCAGAGCTGGGGATCCCAAAGTGCTCTATGCTCTGATCATTCATCTCTCTAAATGATCAGCACTGATGAAATAAAGCAACCAGCCTGCAGACAATGCTCGAGCAGAAGAAAAAATCCTTGCCCCTGTGCTCTGAGCCCAGCCACAGTTCTGCTGGACCACCAAGTGATTCATCTGCCCTGCTCTGCTTATTACTGAGACTGGAGCCCAAGCCCAGGCCTCCAGACCACTTCTAAGATTATCTAGTCACATTATATGGGATAAAGAAAATGAGCATGGACAGTAGCAGAATTTTTCATGACTTTACTGATGAGAGAAGAACAGCTGACTGACTCTTCTCAGCGTCATAACTTCCTATGCGTCTGATACAAATATACCACAATAATGCCTTCATAATCTCAGCATCAGGCTGAAAATTAGTGAAAAATTACTAATGGATCAAACTCTTACTTCAACTGTTGCTGGGACCTAAAACCAGTCTATATTTTGGAAGAAGAAAAAGGAAATTATAAAAATTACCTCTTATGGGCTTAAGCAGTAAACAAGTCAATGCAGAAAAGAGTCAGCATGGGATTAGTTTTTTCACATGGACTTTGACTGTGAAACAACCAATAAATCAAATCCAACTCAGTGCTGATTTCCAGATCTGACAAGACCTGACAAGAAGCTCAACATGACCTGGCAATGGGCATTTCCATCACAGAAAGCCAACTATATCCTGGGCTGCATCAAAAGCAGTGTGGCCAGCAGGGTAAGGGAGTTGATTCTCTCCCTCTGCTCTGCTCTGCTCTGCTCTGCTCTGCTCTGCTCTGCTCTGCTCAGCTCAGCTCTGCTCTGATGAGACCCCACCTGCAGTGCTGCATCCAGCTCTGGGGTCCTCTGCACAAGGAGGGCACAGACTTGTTGGAGCAAGTCCAGAGCAGAGCCACAAAGAGGATCAGAGGGGAAGAGCAACACTCTTATGAAGACAGTCCAAGTTGGGGTTGTTCTGACTGGGGAAGAGAAGGCTCCAGTGAGACCTTATAGCACCTTCCAGTACCTAAAGGGGCTACGAGAGAGCTGGAGAGGAATTTTTTATAAGGGCATGGAGTGACAGTACAAGGGGGAATGGCTTCAAACTGAAAGAGAGTAGGTTTAGATTAGATATAAGGAAGAAATTCTTCACTGTGAGGAAGCTGAGGTACTGTAACAGCTTGTCCAGAGAAGTTGTGACATGCCCCATCCCTGGAAGTGTTCAAGGCCAGGCTGGATGGGACTTTGAGAACCTGGTCTAAAGGAAGGTGTCCCTGCTCATACCAGGTGGGTTAGAACTACATCATTTTTAATATCCCTTTCAACACAAACCATTCCATGATTCTATTATCTGTATTGAGAAGTCCCTGGCAAGTCTGTTCAGTTGGGACAAATTTCAAGCAGGTGACCTCACAAGAGGAGTTTCTATTCAGGCTCGGCCCCTTTGAAATCTTGAAGTAAGGTGTTGGGAGTCGTTCTGTAGGCCAACATAAGGGATGCTACTGGGGAAAGGCAGTAGGCCCAGATGAGTTCAGGTTTGGGTTGCTTTTGTGAGATGTGGTATGATTTGGAGCCTGGACAAAGTACCATGCCCTATGGGCAGGAGAAAGGCATGGGGGGTCCCACTAGATGAGAAAACACTGCAATCCCTACACAAAGGGCAGCAAAGCTGCATCTTAGCCTCAGACAAAGGTGAAGAGAGGACAGTGCACAGCCCAGAGCCCACTGTGCATACAACAATAACCGTGCACCAATAAAAGGAACCAATATCAAGTATTTTCTTTCTGACTTCACTGTCACAATTACTCTTCAAGAATATCTGCAACACTGGATGAACAAGTCAAAAGGGGATAGATTAATTTCTTGTGGCCCAAAGTCTGGTTTCAGAGACCTCCTACTTCTGAGCTCAGCGGGGGCTCCCAGCCAGCCCACTCCCAGTTATGTACCCGTCAGTGGCAGTACCAAACAGGAGCCTGCCCCTGGAAGCCAGACTCCTATCGGCTACTTTGTGCCTGGCACTGAACTTTTTATCCCTGTATCCCTTGCACCTGCATCTGCCTCCGGAGAAACGGACAGGCTATTAAATATGGACTTGTATCACTTACAAGAGCTTTGTGGGCCCATCTGTGAAATTGCTCTGTGTTTCTTGAAGGCGTGCGCAAGAGATGCTCTCTTCCCCCTCCCTCATCCTCCACTGATGGATTGGATCTGTCAGCTTGTCAGCTCTCATTGGGCACTGTTTGACATCAGTCCACATTGGGGCAGTGAAAATCTGTTTGCAGTCAGCTCTTCCAATAGCTCCTGTGAAAGAGGGGAGGCTGACCCTCTCCAAAACATGCTGCCTCAGCTGGCTACCAAACAACTACAGATGATAAGGGTGATAGAAAACAGCTTGAGAGAGGGTGGCAAAGCTACAGGTTTCTTTGGGGTCTGTTGGGCAGGTCAAGGAGAACGCTGAGAGCTGGGGAAGGGACCTCATGACTCCTGGATCCCACGCACAAACATTGCCACCAAGACCAGTATTCAGTGACTGAAAAAGAGGAAGTTTACACGGCTGAGGTTGTGCAGGGATGCAGCTCAGTGGAGTGGGCCCTGGAATAATGTTCTGAGCATCCCTGGCCTCTTAACTTGCAAATGTCATCTGTCAATCCCAGACTCAGTCTTTCTGGAGCAGTTCTGACAGGGGTAGCTGAGAAGGGATGTGAGAGGCAAGCTAGGCTTGCAGAGCCTCCAGAGGGTCAATTGCCATGGTACATCAAGTAGCCAGTCATTCAAAAAAGAGTTTCTTAACCCTGCTTTCTTAATGTCTAAAAAAATCAAACTGTTTGATATCCCTGAAAATCCTTCTCGGAGTCTTTATAGAAAGCCAGAATCGAGGCTCTTGTGGCTAATCACAGTGTCTTGGAATGAGAACATTAAATTATTAGGAACACTGATGCTGCCATCAGGTCCCCCTTCAATTCATTTTATTTTGACATGGGAAAAGTCATGTGAGAAATATGAGTTTCTAGGAAGAAGCTGAGGTGCTATGATGGGCAGTTCAGAGACTAAGAAAACCTAACGCAGCCTACAGAGATTTGCAAAGGGAGCCATTTTGACAAGAAAAAAAGGAACTGTATTGCAAAATTCACATATAGGTCCAGTTTCAGCTTTGCAGTTCCAGCTGCAAGCCCCATTTAGCTCTCTGAAATTGCAAAGGCTTTGGCCCCATTTGTTATTGCAGCCTTTGACTGGCAAAACACTTCTACAGATGAGCTTTTTGAATTGCCATTTTTTCCTCTCCTGCAAAGTAAGATTTGTTTGGGCCACAAAAGAAGAAACACTTGATTGGATTTCTGTGCCTAGACAACAATATCCCAGATACTGTCCAGTCCCACCATGCTATGCACTGTGAGACAAGCAAATAAAAACACACCTCAGGATGAAAATATCACCACAGCAAATAACATTTCAAGAGTCACAGAGAAATCCAGGTTAGAAAGGACCTCTGCAGGTGACCTAGCACAACCCTTCACTCAAAAGAAGGCCAGCTTAGGTAATCCTTCCCAAACCATTTTCCAATGAAGCAACCAGACATAAAACTAGGATCATCAGCTTACTTGTCACCTATTGTTTCATGCCACAATCACCCACTCTTACACACCCAAATGATACAGACATGGAGAGTTTTTTAGCTCCATCTTCAAAAAAGAAGCAATAGGTCTTTTCAGTTACTCTAACAAATAGCATAATAAAAAACAACTGAACAAAAACACCAAAGCATCCTGCAGTTAGGTTTGATGGGTGAAGAGTAGGAAGAGGGTTCAAGCAAGAGAGGAAAGAGTGAAGAGCAAAAACCACGACTGTAGACTGGTTGCATGGAGAGGTGGAATGTTGTGGCATGGATCTTTGGATCTGTGATAGAAGTATAGGGGCATATAAAAAACGTCACAAGCAAGGATTAGTTTTTCTGAGTTTTCTAGGTCAGTACTCCAAAGCCAATGTGTCTGGGCAGTTGAGCTAAGCAGCCGTGTTTTAGATACTGAAGGGAACCTCCTTGCTTTTGGAGTCTCCTTTGCTCAGAGCCTCAATGGGTGCCAAGTCCCTGCTGGGGTCCCTGACCACTGTGTCTGCTCTCCCACCACTTCAGTCCAGAGGTAGCCCTAGGCATAGGCAGAGGGCCGCATGGCAGAAGCAGCACCAGTGCACAGCTCTAAGAATGAAGGAAAGCTGCTGAAGACATTGGAGAGGGAGCTGCAGCTCCTTTCCTTGCACCAGGACACACTGTAGAAAACAGAGGGATGAAAGGCTCAGGGTGGGGCTAAGCACAGGACCAGGCTGAGTCACTTAAAGATGAGCCTTTCTCCACCCCAGAGCCCTGCCCTGTGCATCAGTTTCATTATTAGTGATGACAATGATGACTGAGGATTCCCAACCTGAAACAGAGCTATGAGAGCATCTGCAATTCCCTCCTATCACTGTGCAAATGAACTTCCTGTCTCTGCAGAATTGATACATGAGCTTTTATTGCTCCTATCAAGCCCTGTGTAATAGCTGGGGTTAGTCCTATTCAGAAAGCTAGCTAATCCATTCTGGTTTCTTTTTAAGCTATTTGCCATAATATTCCAGCTATTTCCATATTTTAATTAGGCACTGTCTTCTCCTTTCAGTCTTTTGACTTTCACATATTTTACCTCAGGAAATACTATTTGTTCTTGGAATATTGAAGAAGGCATGCTAGGGTCAAGCAAGGAAGTCTCGAGAAATTAGTACTGAGATGGAAGAAATATCAACAAGCTCTCAAATACAGAGGTGGAGGCAGCTGACAGACTAGGAAATACATGTGAAAGAAACACTGCCTTGAGAGCACCCTGCAAAAGGCATCACCATAGAGTGGGGGGCACATGGGTGAGAGAAAGGATGCACCTCTTGGTGTGTGCTCAGATCAGTGCTACTTGACAGGGACACATTTTCCCACTGTGCTCATGGCAGTCCTGAGTGAAACTTAGCAGTGGTGTACCCTTGCCAATTTCCTTCAATAACAGGGTCCTCTTACCCATGATTTTTTGCGAGGTTCATCTAGAGTTGTCAGTATGGCAGCTGACTCCCTGAAGAAATTTATTATAAACCATAAGCCAGGAGAGTTTGCTTTTTACTCCTATCTCCCAGTCATTGCTGATGATACGGAATAAAAGGAGTGGAGGTGGGGTGGGAGAGGGCTGTGAGCCCCCATGCACAATGCAGGGTAGCCCAGACCGGGCTGGCTCGTCAGGGGTGTACAGCATGCCTGAAGAACCAGCTTGATATTTCAGATGAGAGCTTTAGGCAACAGTAAGCCTTGCAGCAAAGGGCTTGGCACTCATTTTAGACTAAAAACAGAGTACTTCTTATTAAGGAGGCTGATGTAAAGCCCAGAGCAGGGGGAGGGGTGGGGGGATGATGCAGGAGGAAGGACATGTGATATTCATTCAGTAAAAGAAAACCAACAGCTAAAGAATGCACAAGGTTAATATCAATCGCTTTTCCTGCCCTAGAGCCTTTTGGTGCTCAGAAGCCAATTTGGGTAGGGTATTTTCTTCACATACACACAGCAGAAACACACACCATACACCCAATCAGCCTCCCACAGTTTGAAAGAGGAGCAGATATCCAAACCATAGACTAAAGAGAAGAGCTCTGTAGGGAGAAGTGCTTAACTGAGAACAGCCCAGAAATCATCAGCCTCTCCAGCTCCAGGGACGAGGGCAGCTTTCTTGATGTCAGCCATCTCCAGCCCCTGAGCAAGCACACAGCCACTCACTGCAAACTGAAGAGAAGCCACAGTTCCTGTAGGAAGCACATGCAGGGTGGGAACACCCACATCTTCCCCGTATCTATCTCTCTTCATTACTCCCTGTCTAAGCTTCCAGCTTTCCCACTCTTGGTGCTAGAGGCTCTCCCACTACAACCTCTGTGATTCAAGAGACTGAGGGTGGCACAGCCTTTAGCTCCCATGGCCCAGCACAGCAGCCTCACACACACCAAAAGGAGAATCGCCTCCAGGTGAGGAGACGACCCTAATCTCCAGACTCCCCTCTGTGTGGCTCTGGGTCTGGTCACCACCAGTCCTTCGGCTCCAGTGTGCATGCTCAGAGCTTTCCCCACTGCTTTCTGACTGGTTTACACCCTGCTTTCTAGGTGCTTCTCATCATATATAGGCTAGGCCTGCCTTCCCTTCTCCCCAAGGCACAGTGCAGCCTCTTTGCACAGTTGTACACGGCCCAGAATCCAGGATCACTGCTATCCATATCTGTAAGGAAGAACCAATGGGGGAAACCAGAAAGTTCGTTTTAGCTTCAAGTGACAGCCAGGGAGAGCTAATGAAGACAAAGCAGAAAGGGTGGCAAAGTAAGACAGACAGACAGACAAGAAAGATGGCACAAAATTTATATTTTCTATTAACCAGATGTAAATGGATTTGTTGCCCTGCAGCAATTTACAATAGCTGAAAACTGGTCCACAAAGCCCAAGAGGGAATTAGGGTGCTGTCATGTCCCAGAGAGCTGAAAAGGTGGATTCAATGTTGAGTTGCTGCTCACTGGGAGTCCTTCTAGATTCACAGCCCAATCAAAATACTGGCCTCAGTATTTTCTTTGCACCATGACCAGATGGGCAGGAGAAGTCTGCTCCACTGACCACCTTCCTCCCCCCTACTGCCTCAGCCACGTGCATAACAAACTAATAATTCAATCATGCATCTTCACCACACTTTCACTGCAGCCCACACATTCACCCACCTGCTGCCAGAATAGGCACCCCCCACCATTGCCAGAGTCAGTCAGGCATGCTTTTCTCCCACTCGTGCAGTCCCACTCAGCTCCATCCACACCCCGACTCTGTCTGCCTTTAACAATTATCTCCAGCTCTGGGAAGGAGCACTGCAGATTTCCATCCCAGCCTTCCCTCTAAGTGCTTATTCGTTGCATCACAGAACATGCCCTGAGCTGGAATGAAATTTCGCCCTTTGCATATCCTTACTTATTTATACTTGCTGCCCATGCTGGTTGCCTAAGGGATGGCAAGGAGGTAGGAGGGTATTAACAAGCTCTTTAACATGATACCTCTTAGAAACAGAGTAACTACTGCTATCTGCATCACTATCTTTCGCTTGAGTGAAAATCAGGCAATGGACTCTAGTGCTGGCTGTTTTTCTATGCCCACATGGTACTATAAGGCACACTAGGCATTTGGGCTCAGCTGCTGACCCATCACTTCTAAAAGTTAGCCACACCAGGCTCAAATTTTACAAGGTGTGAAATGGCAAGTGTTTTCAGACACTTTTCAGAGCTCAAGAGAAGGCGATGCTCTCCGTAGACAGAGCCTTTTACAATTCATGTCCATTCTTCTACATCATTATTCACAGTCTTTTGGATGCATATATCCTCTGCTCTGAGTCAGTCACCAAGATCTTCCTTTCCTCTCCAGAAAAGCCCACTAGTTAAACCCAGTAGCTAAAGCACTGGGTCCTCAAATCCTAAATGCCTGACTTCAGATAAGGATGTCAACCAAAGTCTCCCTAGGAAGGTGCCCTAAATTTGAAGATGTCATATATACTGATATAGAAGAAATTCTCTAAATCCCTTTTTCAGAAGTAATTTTGTATCATAAAAAAATACTCTGTAGAACACTCAGACCTTCAACGACACACACCCCCAGCCGATGATCTGGATCTGCCGGGGGCACAGGCGTGGAGTCAGAGGAAGAATGTTTTTACGAAACTGGAGAAGAAGTGAAGAGGGATTTAAGGGAAACTGAGTCTATCAGGGGGCCATTTGCTGGGAGGACAGCTTGCTGGCATGGGACTTGCATTGAGGGTTTGCAATGCAAGCCCTCACCTACAGCTGTCCCCATGCAACAGCCCTTCCTCTTCAGGGGGTGGCTCAGGGCTCTGCGCAGGACATTCCAGTGCCCCTGCATCACACCCCACTGCCTGCACCAGGTGGGTCCCCAGGACAGCAGCTGGCCCTGAACCTGCACAGTGTCCCTGCAGCCCCTGGCTGTGGAGCCAGCTGAGGATTGTTGGTAATAACATGGCGTGGGAAAGAACAGGAGCGGCTGGAGAAGGAGCCATGTGGAAGTCGGGCAGCCCTTTTCCGAGACAAACATCCTTGTTGTACTTCCTGGAGATAACACAACACAGTACAGAATAAGCACAGAAATGAGGCCAAGAAGCAGCTATGGACTGTAGGGGGGGATCAAGACCACCCAAGCCCTCCAAAGCCCTCTGACCCATTTCCAAAAAGGTGTGAAAAATGATCTGCACACATTAGCCAATTTGCATAGAAAGTGAGAAACCTGTCTTCAGGGCAGGGAAACCTATCTATAAAAAGGTACCTCCACCAAGCCCAGGCAGCACCCCCAGGATCCTGGACATCCCATCATCCAGATCACCATGCTGGAACCAGGATTGACATCCCATCAGCCAGATGACACTGGAACCAGGAACAGTGATTCCTCTCTTTCTTCCTTTCTTTCTTCCTTTCTTTCTTCCTTTCTTTTTTGTTCTTACTTTCTCTCTCTCTTTCTACATCCCCCCCCACTTAATTTCTTCCTTACTCTCTTCCTTTCCACTCTACCCCTTTATTCAAAACCCACTGTCATGTGCTTATATGGTAGGTCAGGGACTAACATACCGATTTCTATGCCAAGTGTGTAATCTACTAATAAAACTTAGAGAGTTTTTGTGGACTCTCTGACTTTTGTCAACAGGCAGAGTGGAAGAGCAGAAAAAAACCCCTGTTTTTCCCCTGGATGCTGGCTGATGACTATCATGCTGAGGAACCAGAACTACATCCTTTCACTTTCACACCCAGATCACTGAGTTCCCCCTCTCTGCTGCCAAAGCCATAGAGCCAAATCTTATCTCAGAAATGCAGGTAAATCCCTCTGAGTCCATTTAGCTTTCCTCTGCTGCCCAGTTCTTCCGTGGCACTCTTCAGCACACCGATATTACAGATTTATACCATGATAATTAAGATAGGGCTTTGTATTGGGCCTGGCTGAGATGGAGTTCATGTTCCCACAGCAGCCCTCACACTGCTGTGTTTTGTATTGGTACCTAGAAAGGGGATGGCAACACACAGGTGTTTTGGCTACTGCTGAGCACTGCTGGCACAGCATCAGTGCTGTACCTCCACATTTCTGCCCCCATCAGTGGGCTGGGGGTGGGCAAGGTCCTGGGAAAGGACACAACTAGGCCAGCTGACCCAAATTGACCCAAGGGGTATTCCATACCATATGATATCAGCTCAGATACAGAAGCTAAGGGAAGGAAGAGGAATGGGAGGCATTCATTATTTACAATGTTTGCCTTGCTTCCTGGGAAGTGGCTGAGCATTGCTTGCTGATGGGAAGCAGAAAATAAACCTATTTTTTCCTCTTTGTTTGTGCTTGTCCGAACTTTCACTTTTGCTTTAGTAAACTGCTTTATCTCAACCTACAAGTCGTTTTCCATCTTATTTTCTCTCTTCTATCCATCTGGGAAGGGGAGCGATAGAGCAGCTTGGTGGGCACCCAGAGCCCAGCCACAGTCAAACCACCACAAGCTTGAATCTGTCTCCACTAAGAAAGGTTTGCTGTAAAAGTTTACAAGCAATTGCACTTCATGGGGCAAACAGATTCTGTGTCCCTGAAGGATCTCATCTGAGACTGAAACTGTGCTTCCAATTCCTATGATTGCTAAAGTTAAGTGTTCATACCACGCCATTACACACATCCTAATTAATCCACTGATTGTTCCCATACACTCCCAGATTAGGATACCCTCTCCTAGAAAACATTATCTTATTAATCCCAGTCACTCCTTCTAAAGCAGTCCCAGAACAGATAATTGCCTACCCCCTATATGCCAAAGTATTCATAATGTTCTGATTTACCAAGAGGCATTGCATAGTCTCTCTGAAGTGTATGAGTGGAGGAATAACACACGAGCTCTTTCAGAAGCATCATTAAAACCAGACAAACCTTTCAATCCATTTAGTGAAGTGCCTGGAGGTTGTCTTTTCAGAAGGGAAACAGAAGTAAATACAGCACACTGAAATTGAATACATGCAGTGCCACAGGCACCAGCCCTCTTGCATATCATTTGAGATGCTGGTGTTTTTTCCTGTTTCCTCTTTTTCTTCAATTTATAATCAGCACATTTCAGGCTCATGTCAGGAGGAATCATAATAACCCTGGAGATTTTAATTTATCCCTGAGAAACGTATAAAGTGGGCATCAGCCAGGGAAGTTACCTCCACTGTCTGCTGAACATCAGCCAGGAAGTATCACTTCCCTGCCGTGAGACAGTAGTTCATAATTCAGCCCCACTCAAACCTCCACTTCTTCTGCTGTGGACAATTCACAAGAACTATCTGAGAAAAGCCTCAAGAGAGGGATAATACCAGCTCTGAACCAGACAGAGATACCTTTTTCTCACAAGTCCCACACCATTGCTGTTAAGTGGCCATGATAGGATGAGAGAAAATGGCCTCAGGTTGTGCCAAGGAAGGTTTATATTGTATATAAGGAAAAATTTCTTCACTGAAAGGGTTGTCAATCACTGGAACTGGCTGCCCAGGGAAATGGTATAGCCACTCTCCCTGGAAGTATTTAAAAGGTGTGTAGATGTGGCACTTATGGACATGGTTTACTGGTAGACTTGGCAGTGCTGGATTAATGATTGGACTCACTGAACTCTGAGGTCTTTTCCAACCTAAATGATACTTGGATTCTATGAATGTTCAGCTAATGCTAGTGGTGAGGTTCAAGGCTGCACCACCTGTTCTGAAATCTCTTCCCAGAACACAGAATGCCTATCATGGAGTCCAGAGTATTTTTCACTGTGTTTTCTCGAAGAAGAGACCAAGGAAGCATGCATCAAGTGTCAGAAGATGCTTGGCCAAATCTTTGCCAAATCTCTCCCAGCATCCTGACCCCAAACTTGCCCCCTGTTCCAGTCTGCCATTCTCCGTAGCTCTCAGCTAGAGCTCTCATCGGGAGCCTGTAACCTCAACACACCACTTGGCTCCTAGAAGCATTTTACAAAAAGTTGAGAAAAAACAGCATCTCTGGCACTGCTTCCTTATCACTAAGGCTTCCCATGCTTGGGGATGATTCATGAGCTGCATGAGTTAATCTGTTTTGGTGAAGGTAGGACTGCAAAATACAGCCCTGTAGCTGAACACCCATGGCTGAAGCAAGGAGGGAGGAAGAGAAGGAGGAGAAAGAAAAGGACAGCCTGTGGAGGACTAGATTTTTTTCCGCTCTTTCACTTGTTTTTTCTAACTGCTTGGATGGTTGGTTTTAGTTCCATGCTGCGGACTGGCACCGATTTTCTTTCACTGTGTGACATACGCTTTTAAACGAACATTAAAGGTGCTGAAAGCCTGGGATAGACACCTCTTCTTTTTTTTAAGAAACATCATTTTCAATTCAAACTGAAATAAAACAATTAGTTTCTCTGCTTGCTGACTGAGACCCAGGTTTAAGAGCCTACAAGAACATATTCAGCCAGTAAGCAGATCTACCTTGACCTCCTAAAAATGTTCCAGGAAGCCCACAGACAGGGGAGAGACCTGCATTGCTAGAGCTGGTACCACCATCTCTTCAAGCTGTGCTCTTCTTCCCAAGGTAAAGCCTTCCTTATAAATTCCTCTAGCTGTGCCAGATCTTAGCTTTAAGAGTGACATTTTCCATATCAGATGTTCATGTCATGTCTGATATTTGACAAAGATGGAAGTTAAAATGGTTCATTCTTTTCCAAAAACAGGCAAGAGGAAAAAAGCTATTTTACCAACATCAACAAAAAGATAGTGACCTTTATAAAAAGCTCCAGTAGTTCTTTGCTTTCAAGGGACATGAATTTTGACGAGAGAGGAAAGCAAACATTCATTTCATGCTGATTTTCCCCATACTTGTGAAAACCTAGACAGGCCATAAGCCTTTGAAAAAACTGCAATTTACAGTTGTTCAAGAAAAATTAATAGAGCTTTCAAAAAAAAAAAAACAGTCTTTTTAAAATCCTCTCCTCACTGGGCCTTCTGCAGTCTAAGGAACTACACACGAGCTCAAGTAAGGCCTATGACTGGACTGGGGAAGCAGAAGAAGAAGGAATACACATCTTGGGTTTATATTTCCCATGACCGTGCCTGCTCCCTGCACATTGGGATCACTGGAAAAGGAGGCTGGCTAATTCCAAAGCAGTAGGAAAGAGCCAGGAGGGTGATCAGGATACACTGACTTGGGACACTGCAAGAAGTATGGGGCTAAAATGCAACATGGGGGAAGAGAACCGGGAGGTGTGACACCTGGACTACTTGAACAAAGAGACTGTGACTTGTTGGAGCTGAGGGGAGGGGAAGAAAGATTGGACAAGGAGTCAGAATGTGAGATAAGTGGAAATGGATGAAAATAAGTGACACCGTTCAGCAGTGGCAGTTGGGTTTTTCTGGATCCAGGTTCTGGAGTTTAGAATAATTTTCTGTAAGGTAGACTCTAATTTTGCTAGGTGAGAACCAGACTGGGACAAGAAGCCAGAAGGGCAGAACAGACAAGGCAAGCTGGTGGAGACAAGACAAAACAGGTCAGCAGTGGGAGAGAAAAGCTAACAAGTTTGTGATCACTAAACCATGCAGTTTGGCAAAGTGTTGGCTTATTCATTACACAAAGTCAAACACTGCAAAACAGGGAAAACATCAGCATTATTGTTATTCAACCAATTTGAATGCATCCTATTTTGCATCACGACTAAGAATCAGTCCTAAATCAACAATTTTTCTTGCAGGACCCCTGTCTCATTGAATGCACTAGATAGATTACTTTGGGAATCAAACTTGGCTGTTTGGAAAGTGGGCAGTAATAAAGTGAGAGGTTGAGAATGGCTAGGACAAACAGGAAAATCATATGGCTAAGCCAGCTGAAAGGTGTACTGCAAGGCTGGATTTGTCCCTACCTCTGCACAAGGCCATGGTGGTACGAATAGAATAGAATAGAATAGAATAGAATAGAATAGAATAGAATAGAATAGAATAGAATAGAATAGAATATTTCAGTTGAAAGGGACCTACAACAATCATCTAGTCCAAATGCCTCCTAAACACTGACAGGCTTGGAGCATTGACCACCTCTCCAAGAAGCCTGTTCCAATGTTTGACCACCCTCTCAGTGAAGAAAACCTTCCTAACTTCCAGTCTAAACCTCACACAACACGGCTTCAAACCATTCACATGCACCCTATTACTGGATACCAGGGAGAAGAGATCAGTAAAATCTCTTGAATCACATTTTTTTACAAGCAGTCTCTAAATCTCTGCACTCCATTTTCTGGATGCTTAACAAAAGCTGGACAAATCCTCTGGCCCCTTTTTTTGGTCCGGTGGCAATTCCAAACAAAAATAAGTACTGTACCGAGAGCCCAATTTTGGCAAACCAGTAAGTATAAAGTTTTGACTTTGTTGAAAGAACATATATATATATTCAGCCTGTCTTCTTCTGAATCTGAACATCTTTTTTTTCAAATGAAAGGAAGATACATATTGAAGTTATAAACTAATTTGTATGCAAAATTCAGTGTTTCATCTCAAATATATTGAAAGAAATAATTCAAATTAAAATCAAAAAAGGGAAATGGTTTAGAGACTGTTTTGTTTTTCTCCTGGGTTCAAGATGATTTCTGCAAAACAAACAATTATACAGCATATAAACAAACAGCCCATATAACTTGTATGTCACCAAATTTCTATTTCTGCATTAATAAAAAATCAATGAAAAACCCTGCTTAGTTCTAGGTAAGACTTGGCAGGGGGCAATTGAAAAATTGCTGAGTTGGAGACAAAGAGAAATTTGCTTTGAACACTGAAAGCATTCTGTAATGATCAGTACTTTGAATAATGAGATTCTAGGTGTCTCAGAAGGGCCATGAAAAATTAATAGACATTTTTGACCTTAATCTTGCTGCACCTCAGTTCCCCGCCTATACAACGGATTTACATAAAGTAGCTTGTGTCCTCTCATCTCGTAGGCGTAGGGTGAAAATCCATGAACTTCATGATGTACTGAGATACTGGCCTAACGTGCCACAGATCTGCCTTGAGACAAAGAATCCTCAATTCTCAGCAGCCTGTGAAAGCAGACACAACACAAAGCTTAAAGATACACATTAAGCAAGGCGAAGGAAACAAAATACTGAATCGCTGCTCAGTCAGGAAATGTCACCCATCCTGCATGCAGAGGCAGGCAGGGGTCCTGTCCTGAAAGATAGTATTGAAACCACTGCTCTATAATGCATAGACACAAGAATGCCAAATTAAGATTGCAGCCTTAATTCTGGCATTTTCTTCTGTTTGAAGTGCTTGCCTTTGCAACCTAAATAATATTCTTCTGACACAGTTGTGTGTACGTAATATATGAAAGGCTCTTGGCTCGGGGGCCTTGGACTTCACAGAACATTGCAGCAGTCCCCCTGAGTTTTCCTCCCCGGTTATTTTGCTTCCAGCTTATACTGGTTTTGCAGCACTGTATCAGAGCTTGTCTTTTCCTGTCTCCCTGCTTTACCACATGCCCTTCCTCAGAACTGCTTCCTCACCTCCAGCCACCCACTCTGCCAGCTCCCCAGCATTGGCTTTCATTGCTGCATTGTTAATTACTTGCTTGGGCAATCACGATCCTAGGACTATGAGCACAGACAGAGGTCTCGCTTCATTAGATATAAAACAGCAAATACAATAGCTAGAAGGTTTCCTAATTTCAGGGCAAAATTGTAATAGTGTTGGCTTTCTGCATCCTTCCCAGATCTGGTGCATGATGCAGAGGTGCCTGCCTCCATCTCTTCTTTCTTTGCAACCTTCCACCCAGTAACTGTACTGGTGGGAGGCAGAAAGGAAAACTTTGACTCATCACACCTGTCTCTCACGGCAGTTGTCATGCTCCTCCTAACCCCAGGTTCCCTAACATTTTCACTGCTATATAACTTCTGTAGTATTATAGTCTTTATTCATACCTCTTTACCTGAACAGCAGCTTAAACATTCCCTACTTCTCACCTGAAAATTTCTTTTGTGGTAAAACTCCCTTCAGAGAATTTCTGGTATGGTTTTGTTCATCCTGCAAAATACGCCCAAAGCCTTATGCAAAGACCATACAGATAACAAGTTTGCACCAAATGAAACAAAGACACCATGTTAGGGTGG
This sequence comes from Oreocharis arfaki, assembly GCA_013398015.1. Classification (NCBI taxonomy): domain Eukaryota; kingdom Metazoa; phylum Chordata; class Aves; order Passeriformes; family Paramythiidae; genus Oreocharis; species Oreocharis arfaki. The sequence goes on along the minus strand of VZRR01004853.1, from coordinate 755,393 downwards.
GAGTAGGGGCTGATGCTTAAAAAAATTCTGTGCAGAGGGAAAGATAACTTAGAAATTGCCAAAAAGGAACTACTTGGGGAGAAAAAGAGTTCAGAGCTTCTTTAGTTTTCAACTTTTTTTTTCCACTAATATTAAGCTTCAGAAGTTGAAAATGTCAAAACAATAGACAAAGACCACTCCAGTCCAAACTGTGGATAATCCTCTTCTCCCTGGCATCACGACACCAGTCACTGCAAGATTCTCCTTCGCTAATACCCCTTGTCCCGCCCTGTTGTAAGTTACTGACTTACTCCTTTTTCTTATTCTATCTCTCCCTTTTCTCTCTCTCTCTCCTGGCTCTCTCCTCTGGCTCTCCCTGGTGAACAGTGAGCTGCAAGAAGTATTCCTGGGCTAGAAATTAACATATTAATGAAGAAAGAGCCTTGAAGAAGGGTTGAGAGATGGGGAGAAAACAGAGAGAGGAGGAAGGCAGAACAAAATAACAAAGGGAAGATATAATGAAGAAGGGACACAGAGCCAAAGCACAAAGGGAGGAAAAAAACGCCTTTCTTGGGAACTTGTGCTACTTCAAACACTTCCATGGGAAGAAAAGATGAAAGAGAGGAAAGAAAGGGGTTAGGAAAAATGGGGTGGCTCTTCTGTTTTAAGCTAAGATTTAATATTTCTATAGAAAAGAACCACCTATTGAGGGAAGGATAACAAGATGGAAGATGGGAGTGATGGGAGGACACAGAGACACACAAAGGGGGCATGACTGATAACAAGAGCAGTGGGCTCATTCCTAGCTGTTTGCAAAACACCATGAGCATGGAATCAAGGAAACACCCGTGCAATAGGCTTTGCCTATGGGCTACTGCCTCCCCTGCAACCTCCTGTTCTCTCCTTCCACAATGTAAACCTGCAAGCTTGCCCCAAAGTTATGCTGAAAAAGAAGGACAAAATGTAATTTAGCAAGGACTACTCTTGATCTGGCAAGCTCACAAGCGTCCCACTCCCAACCCCTCTCAGCGCTTTCTCAGGCAAACAGTGGGAAACCCATTAGGATCAGTGGGTTGAGGAGGAAGTAAAAAAGTTGTTAGTTCAAACATCTAAGTACTTGTTCCATCCTCTCTGTTCCTCTATTTGACTACCCACCATTTACAGCCTTCTTTAGAAACACTGCAGAAGAACAGATTCTGAATAATGCAGAAGAGCATATTCTAAATCTCCTCTTGCACCCACTGGCCAGAACAAGCCCACCATTCCCATGCCTGCTGACAAGACAAAAGGGAGGAAAAAAAAAGATTCCTGGCCTGAAGAAGGAACACCAAGAAATAGCATTATTAGTGGTGAAATACATGGCAGACATTGCAAAACCAAGGCATAAGGACTTAACTAGGAAAACAAGCTTTCTGGCATAGGTCTACATCACTAAAGTTGTGAGCTGTTACCAGAGAGCCATTCTTGTAAAACAGACCTGTCTCAGTTTATCCCCATCTTTCACAGTCCCACCAGCATTTGCTACTACAGAAAAACTTGTTCCACAGCTCCCTGGTGGTACCAAGCCTTGACACCTCACCAGACTACTGCAGTACTGAGAACACCCTCGATATCCTGAGTGCTGAGGCCCATGGTCTTGTGCAGTGGTTTCCTGGAGGTGTAGTGATTAGGTAAATAGCCACAGGTACAACACCTCCTTTCTCCTATGATGGTGAGGGGAGTGGACCAAGGACCATTTGTCACCCAGCCATCTCCAGATGAGACCCTTAGGTGATACCACACAGCTTTCTTTGATACTTAAAGAAACTTTCAGCATGAACCTCTGTCACAAATGGGACAAATTTATATGGCTGTTTTCTCTTGACTTCTCAGGCGACAAGAGGAAGTTCAGGGATTTCCTGGCATGGGAGTTCCCACTACTCATCTTCAACAGAACGGCCACAGCCAGAGTCACAGCATCCATGCAGCTGCCTGGTTTGGGGTACTACTACTGCTCTGACCTGTGGCATCCGAAAAGGCAAGGCAAGCTCCAAACCACACAGAGGAATAAAAGTCAGTGTCACCCACAGCCCTCCCACTTAGAGAGCCAGCTGCATGTCCTTCACAGTGAGTGCTCTAAAGCCAAGCCCAGTGATGCTTTATATTTCCCCAAGTGGTCCTCCAGCTGCACCACATCCCCACACTCCCTTTCTGTCCGTGCCCTTCTCTGGGGACCTGCTTCCACACTGACACCTGATGGCTGTGACAAATGTTTCTGAGCTGTCACAGCTGAGCACCAAGAGGCAGAATCCCTTCTGCAGGCTTTGTGAGGATCCAGAAGTGGGTGACAAAAAGGGAGGAAACCAGCAACAATGCAAACCAGCCTGATCTGCAATGCAAGCTGGTGAATACTTCTCACTTGGGCAGTTCTCCTCTCCCCAGGGGCTAATCCTACCCCTGAATGCCTACATCCCCTCCATACTGGCTTACACGGTACTCCCAGTGCCACCCACTGTTGGGAGTGCCATGCTTTTCTCATTTGGCTCCCTCACTCTGCCAAACTTTCTCATTAAGCAATTTCATGGAACTATAATAAACTATTCCAAATCAATTTCACAGCATTGCAAAGCTTGTGCCTTCATCAATTCAAACTTGAGCCTTCCATGAAAAATTGCTTGGAGAAAAAAACACAAATCAGTAAATTAAGTAAACTTCTCACTCTACGCAGTCAAACTGGGGCCTTTTCCAGAACTATCATCTTTCCACAGCCACCAGCGAAACTGTGGCTTGGTGCCACCTCCAAGGTACTTCTTGGAGCACCTCTCCTGTGAGGAAAGGCTGAGAGAACTGGGTTTGTTCAATCTGGAAACAAGAATCCTTTGGGGTGACCTAATTGTGGCCTTCCAGTACCTGAAAAGAACTTACAGGAAAGATGAGGCAAGACGATTTACAAGAGCATGGAGTGACAGGACCAGAGGGAATGGGTTCAAACTGAAAGAGAGTAGGTTTAGATTATGTATTAGGAAAAAATTCTTTACTGTGAGGATGGTAAGGCACCAGAACAGGTTGCCCAGAGAAGTTGAGGATGCCTCATCCCTGGGGACGTTCAAAGCCAGGTCAGATGGGACTGAACAATGTGGTCTAGTTGAAGATGTCCCCTCCCATGGCAGGAGGCTTGGAATTAGATGATCTTCAGGGTCCCCTTCCGACTCAAACCATTCTGTGATTCATCTGACCTCTAGCCTCACATTTGCAGAAAGCAAGACCTTCTCCATCTCAAAGCTATATTAAAACCAAAATAGATCTGCAAGTAAAGCCCCCCAGTATCTCAGCTACATGCCTGCAAGGAAAGGAAAAGGAAATTGAGACAAGGGCAGCAGAGCACGCAGAACTCTGAAATAATGGTTCTGCTGCACTTCCTGGATCTGGGCGAGTCAAATGCTGGAAAGCCCAATATCCCACACTGCCCTGCAGAACAGCTTTTTGACATGAATACATACTAGGCATACTGAAGAGCAGTTGCTAGATGTTCAGATTTATTCAGAGGCTGTAAGCATCTGTATTTTGCACCTCAAAGTCTTCACAGTCCCTTGGTGATGCTGAAGAGCATTTTGCTGTGGCTTAAGTACCAGCTTTTCTACGCTCTCACCATGCCATACATCACCACTCAGATGCAGAAGGACAACATCAGCATCTTTGTGAAGAAGGGAGAAAGCATTGCTTGCAGCAATCTGTTTGAGGTACCTCAGGTCACTCACATGGCCTCATCTGTCAGTGACACATTGTTTTAAGGGGGAAGAAAGCAATGAAAAGTATCCTTTTGGGAGGACCATCTTTTATATATGACATGTATTACCCACACGGCTGCATCGTCTCAGAGCTTCATTGGAGTCGACCCTTTTGCTTCCCATCCAGTTCTGGTTATCACTTGTCTGTAACCAGTGGCAGGTACACAGCAGCCTTTTTGGACATCTCCCTCTGCCCAGGGCTGTCTCCAGGGCGAATAAGTAGATAATCAATGCAGAATCTAGATAAATCAGCTCAAAACATGTCATGCTCTTGGGATGAAAGAGGTCACTGAAATTTGATATCATTTGCTTTTGAAGCCTGCACACTGGAAAAGCTGCTAACCTCCTTCCTGAAACCTCTTCTGGAGCTGCTGGCTGCCTGCTTCGCACAGGCACACGAGAGGCATGTGTGGCCCTGCCGCTAATATCTTGCACTCATTAAACACCCCCAATGTCTTGGCGAAAATCCACCTCTAGTAAATTCATTCTGCCAGATGAAATTCCTCGTGCAGCTCCAGCAAAGGTGCGGTATTCATCTCCTCTTCATACAATATCCTGTTAAACAGTTGCTCTATTTCACCCCAGAGACGGCTGAATTTTTGTGGTGAATTAAGCCGTCCCTTTCTACTTTGGAAAGTGCTTTGGAACTGCAGATAAAAGATGCTACAGCCTGTCATAAATAAATGCAAGATGCTGACACTGCTACTGGGGGTAGCCATCTTGCTGAAAAATGATTTCATTTGTGACACTAATAATACAGGGAAGAACACTGGGCAAGACACTGAAAACTCATTTCCATCTCTTTTTAATACAGCTTCAAAAACCAGGAAAAAAAAGCCAGCATCGAGTCAGCATTCGTGCATTTTTAGCCACTGTCATGGTACAGAGATTCAGGGGTTTTCAGTCCATTGAGGCATCTCTCTTCCACCATGACCACACCACCAAGAGCGTGAACTCTTCATCTGATTATCTGCTGTCTCTCCAGATCCTTAACAAAGACCATCACTAAGTTCACCAAAGCTGTTTTTCTACCATTTCTCATGGTACATTACTGCAAAGGGGAGGCCTATCACCTCACCATCTTTATTCAATCAAGACAGGTGTAGAGACCTGTTTGGTGTGATATAATAAGCTCAGAAATCTCCCCACAGGGGTGGAAAAGAGCTTTCTTTGTATGAAGATGGCTGGCAGCATTCAGTCTGATTGATCATTTCAAGGGCAACTATGGTTAGATTTTAATATTCATTTTATATTAAGGTGCTTGCAGGCTTGAGTAGGGACATTTTTATTACTTAAATCAGGAGCGAACGTGCTGCAGAAATGATAGAGCAGGGTGTACTGAACAAGCTGACAGGTCTCTGCTATTTCTATTTTCTTTGTTATTATTTCACTCACATTCAAGCATTTTAAATACCACATTTCTAGATCACATTTCATTCAAATACTTCAAGAAATATAGTGCACAGTGAATTTACAATACGAAAAAAATTACACTAAGGTAACATACATTACCCTCAAATGTTCATATTCAACTCAAAATCACATTTTCTCAAAGCAAAGCAGGACTCTCTTGTCTAACACTGCGAACCAATTTCTGAAGTTGGAAGTGAAGCTAGCTTTGAGTTATTTGTCCACACCAACAGAAACCCCACTGCTGGCTAATTATTTGAAAGCAGAACAAATTCATTCATTTCACACTCTCTTAACTCAAAATTGGATGAACAAGGATTTTTTTTTTGCTCAGATTTTTCAAAAAATGTTCACCTTTGGACTGTGAATGAAAATAAAATCTGCAAAGTAAAACAAAATGTACTTTAAAAATTATTGCTACTTGAAAATAGGCCAGTGAAGAGATCCGTGCACTGCAGAGGGAGATCTGGATTCTGCACAGGAAACAGGTATTCAAAACCTGTTACCTATGCAAAATTTGGTTGGGTCCCTTTCAGATAAGTATTCAGCTGCCCCATAGATATGCAGATCCACATTTTCCAAAAATGTGGATGCAAGACTCGAGTAACCCTTAAAACAACGATTTTGAGAGGAATTTCACCAGCAGCATCTCATCAGGAGTGCTCTAAGCCTCAATTCAGAAAAGCACTTGACCACGCACAATCTCTTGGATGAAACATAGATGGCAAAAGCCACTGAACAGCAGGTGCTTCTGCAGGGGAGCAGGCAGCTGTTTGACAGGGCTCAGATCCATCACACAAGCATGTAGGAAAGCAAGGGGAAAAGAATACCCTATTGAAGGTTAAACCACAGGAACAGTGTTAAAACTGCAGAACATAAAAAAGTCTCATCCCAGACATACCAGGGTTAATACCTCCACTCTTTACCAAGAAAGGTCACCTAGATTATTTTTTTTCCCTTTTTTAGTGAATTTCTGACAATACAAAGGCTATCATGCCCCCCCTCCCCTTCCAAGAGGGAGCACTAGGTGCAAGCAGCGATGCTGTCCTGTCAAACCAAATCATGAACCCAAATTGCATCAAAGAGAAGAAAAAGCTGCTCCAGAGTTGCACAGGGAGCCATAGCAACACGGCAGTTCCTATTTTTGAAAACTTGAAAGATAGTAAGAACATTAAGTCTGAGGGGAGGAGAGAGGGGGGAAAAAAATAAAGAAACTACGTTTCTATCAGAAAGGAAAAAAAATGGACATTCCTGATAGGCACCAGTGATGAAACCACATATGGCCAACCACCAGTGTGCAGGTGTGCAAGCCAGAAAATATCCATTGGCCCATCAAGCCAGTTCTTGAAGGAAAGAGGGTATTTCTCACCTTCCCTCCGCTGCTCTGCCAAAGCAGGCTTTCAAATTCCCTGAGGTGCTTTAAAGCCCACAGCACCCTAACTGCATTTTGTGATCAGAGCAGGATCAGCAATGGCGTAGCTGGTGCTAAACTGTAGCCAGAGCTGGGTTTGTGGTTTCAAAGCTCCACCACAGAGGGAGGATTTTGACTCACTTTCCATGAGGAGTGGAGAGAGTCTGAAGGCACACGTTAAAACATATTGTCACCAGCAAGTGAAGTTGCCACGGTATTATCACTAATTGGACTTGGCTGCAGAGCAGAAGATGTCTCAGAGGGCTGGAAGCAGAACACGGACATTTTCCCATCTGGAAACTGATGGTGCATACCAAAATTCATTCCCAGCTGGTGGATTTTGGAGGCGTTTATGAAAGGGTATGTCCTTTAATCAAAGGATAACCCTTGCCAAAAACCCATCACTCCACTTGAACCCTTCTATTAGCTCAGTTGGTTAGAGCAAGGTGCTAATAACGGCAAGGGTGCAGGTTCAGTCCCTGTACAGGCCATTCACTTAAGGGTTAGACTTGTTGATCCTTATTGGGTCCCTTCCAACTCTGAATATTTTGTGATTCTGTGATCCTATTTTAATTGCAAAGAGGGTGAAACACCCAACTCTCCACAAAGAACAAGTGCCTCCTCTCCCCTTGTGACAAACCCCAGCTATGCAAGACTAAGGCATCCTGTGGTGCCTGCTGAGGAACAAACATTTTTGCTCTGCCACCATACACTCCCACTGAGAAGCCAGGGATCTCCAGTATCCTACCAGCATACAAGTTAGTTTGATGTTTGACCTTCCTCTCCAGGACAGCTGTGCTTCCCACTGCCCAAGCAAGACTGCTTAAGAGCTGGGCAAAGCAAGGAGGACAGCCAGACACAGGCTGCCCTTCTGCATCAGGCACCCTTAGCAGCCCATCTGTATGGGGGAGGTTTGGACCAAGAGCATGTTACAAACTGCCCTCAGCATTCTCCTCCAGTGACAGCTGAAAAAGGAGTCAGAGGAAGCCAAAGCCAACACTTCCTCCAAGATGCGGTGGCACACGACTGTTCACCTCCTGACCAGGCATCATGAATAACCAGTAGCCCCAAACCAATGAACCCAGCACCTTTCACCAGCACTGCACCACTGCAATGCACACAGGGCAAATGAAATGCAATAGGAGATGCAAGACCAGGACAGAAAAAAGTGATGGCAGTATGCACGAACAGAGACTTAAATGACAACAAGGGATGCAGGGAGGCAGAGAGACCCCGACAGAGGCAGGAGGTACGGGCCAGCCCCAGCCTCCAGCTGCTGCTGGAGCAGCGACAGGAACAAGCAGATTTCAGCAGCAGGGATCTCTAATCTGTCAGCAGCGCTCACACCACGTGCTGCCAGTCTGCACCAGCCTGACGGCAGCGGGACACACCAACCAGAGGGAACATAATGAGCTGCTAACAAGACATGGGCTCAAGGGCTCCAAAAGGTCAAAAGTTACATACGCCTCCTCACCCTCCAAGTTTCTGAAAAGGGCAATTTCTGCATCCTTAGGAACATGCCACTTATACCTTCTCTCACCACCTCGCCAGCATGAGAAACAAGCCCCAGCACTGTGCCTCCCACAACTGGAGCACCACAGGATTCAAGGGCTGGAGCAGGGCTTCCCAGCCAGCTGCCAAGCAGGTAGATGTAGCCCTGCCAAACTGAGACAGGGCTCCTGTCTCTTAGAATGAGGGTAACTCAACAAACCACTGAATTGAGAACGAGTGATGCAAATGGTCCATTGTCCATTCCAGCCCTCAACCGCTCTACTGCACTGTGTGAAGGTCTGCCACCCACTCAACCAGGACACAACTCGGAGTGGCTCCATGGCAATACCTGCAAATGACATACGATGACCCCTGTGTCTGACATGGAAGGCGGTGGCTGCTGTGATTGGAGAGGAGAGGGCAGGAGGGTGGGTTGAGCGAGACCAGAGAAACAAGGAAAGCTGTTGCCTGGGCACTGTCCTTGGCACTGACCTGAGGAAAGCAGGTCCAGGGTGCTACAGGCATGGTGCTGCTGACAGGTATCAGGGTGACACAATACCCTGAAGGGGCACTGCACTTTTTTAGGAGTATGTACAGCCCGTATGGTCTTGAGTTTCCAGGGAAGCAATTTGTTTGTACAACACAATTGCAAGAACTTTCTCTGCTCACTGACTCACTGTTCAGTTATCGAGGCCCCAGCAACTCCTAGTTTCTATCAGGGAAATGCGGCCATGTGAGAACAGAGCTTGCCCTGGTTGTTCCAGGGAAAACGGTTTCTAAGCACTCATCAGAGGTTCTTCTGCCTTTCTTACCTGTTTGGCAAGGTAAAGCTACAGATGAATGTTACTTCCCCCAGAGTGGAAGTGTCATGTCCCAACAATGCACCGAGCATGCTTCCCAGCTGTTTTCCTATTTGAAGAATCTGAGGTACAGAATTGAATTTAACTTTGTTTCCCTCTAAAAGTATTTCTTTGCAAAGGTGGTATAATTCCACATTTGTATTTTAATTCCAAAGCAAATGCTCCACTGCACTTTTTATTAAAATGAAATCTGGTGTGTGCAGCCTGGTGTTAAATGAGAGACTATTAAATCCAATCAGTGGAGAACTCATTAGTAACCCTACAACAACAAACTAGTAGTTATGGCCCAGCATTCACAAGCAGCCATGACAACAAGTAGAAAGAACCCAGGTCTCATTGAAGGCTATAATAAAACCACAGCTTATGTAGCCCAAAGACTGTGAATATCCATACAAAACAGCTGAGCTTCCATTCCTCAAATATGTGCCAGAAATCATATTCCTTTCTTATGACTCATCTCTGAATTCCACTCCTAAGAATACTCCTGTCATTTAGTTATTTCTTTCCATTTCTAAAATGTAATGAGAAGCACCAATCCAGAGCTCAAGGAAATCTGTCCCATCAATTAAAATAACGAAATAAGCAGAAGGCTGCCTATAAACACATCCACCTCTGCCCACTCACTCCTCAGCAGCCATGGTGAAGGAAGAAAAGATGAGTTTTGCAGGATGCCTAGAAGCCTAGCAACTCTCCTAGGAAGGGCCAAGAGTAAAGAACTCCTCATCTGAGCATTTCCTTCCCAACCTTTGAGATCTTCTCATCCAGCAGAAAAGAGCAGAGCACACAGTGGTTTCACGGGGTGCCCAGAAGACCAGGTACTGGGATAACTATAAACTTGGTAGACTGAAATATTCAGACCAGATTTCTTTCTGGGACAGTGAAGGAATAAATGAATAGGTAATTATTACAAGCAGAACAAAGAATTAAAGAATTAAAGACTGTAGCTGAACTAGGAAACAGCATTTGGATATTTGGATTCCAAATTACCATCTAAGCCTATTATCAGCATAAATTGAGATAAATCCCTCACTAGAGGAAAAATTCCCCAAAAATCATTCAAAAAGATAACTAACATACCTTGTATAACAAATCTCTCTCAAAGTATCATTTTACTAGTCTTTAGTGGAGTTATCTCATCAGCAGGTTCACTTATTGGACAAAATCCAAAATGTTCAATGGTCATGATCATACTCCTGCAGTTCCAGTCTAACACGAAAGAGAACCAGTTTCAAAACAGACAGAAACAGTTGCTATGAGACCATTAGTGCTACAAGAAGATGCAGACCAAACACCTACATTGTCAAGAAATGGCATTTAGATAACAGTCTGTCTTGTTTCTTTTTGTGCTTGCAGCCACACTTCAAATAAAACTTTGTCTGCACAAGTTCTTGCAAAAATGAACAAGTGCCAGTGTAAAAAGGAGGAAAGATATGGAGAATCTGAACAACATTCAGTTCATTTTTTCTTTACTCCATTACATACCCAGATCAACCACTGATACCATGTTGAGCAATACCATTCGATTTTAGCTGCATTCAGAACAACTGCTCTTTTAGAAAGATGATGAAAAAAGTAAGAAATGGTCAGAGTTCTAAGGCAGATCTTGGGAGATGACTGATTCACAGTCTTAGTGTATAGTGTGCCCTAGGTGAACTAAATTACACATTTTTTTAGTTGGATGTGTCACTCTCCAAAGAAAAAACTGGGAAAATTCCTTTATTGCACTGCCTCCCCAGCTATGGATTTGAAGTAAACTGGACCACTTTGGATTAGCTTCAAGAGTTTCTGAAACAGCAGCTACATGGTGATGCTTTATCTGAGGTCACATACACATACACTCTGTGTCCCCAGACATCAAGCCCACGTACATGCATTTCTCTATTCTGTGTAGGCATGTGGAGGGGGAACTGTAAGTTGCAGGTGGCTGAATATAGTATTGCTGGGTCCAGAACAAGGCTAAAATTAGCTTTCCAGAACCTGCAGTCCAGTCCAAAACGAGCCAAACCATGTCCCAGACATGCAGGTATTGCTGCTACCTGATATGCACAGTGCACAAGTACTGTGGGATCCTTATAGGTGGAAGGGGTTAGGGAAAGTATGAAGTAGCCAGGTCTGCAGAATCTGTAATATCCCAGACAGAAAAAGCATAGCAGGAGAGGTTTAAAGCTTAGCACATAGTAAATTCTAGCAAATTCAATAGAATTTGAAGGTATGAACACAGATTACAGCTATTAATTTCTGTGGGTTTTGGCTCAGTGAGGTGAACTCACATCTTAATGACTGCCCCTTCCTACATCTTGAGCTTCTCCTCTACCTTGCCTCCTGCACAGACTTGAGGTGTAAAAGCTGAGCTTGAAGCCATCTAATTTCTATCGAACCCTTGGATTTGTAAAAGCAATGGCTTATTTCAGACACCACTAGCTTTTAAACTTCAAAAGGTGCCTGAAAGTAATTTGACTTAAATAAAAAACTAAGCACCCAACTCACTGAAGTCAAACTTTTTAACCATCTCACTTGGAAATACAGAGAGGGTGAAAACATGGGTGGGTGGAGGGGAGAAGGAGGCAGGGTCAGAACCCCCTCACAGGCCAGCACCATGTGAGGCAAAGCGAATATTTGCACTGTGCTCACAAGTAACTGCAAAAGTATAATTATTTCTGAGTTAGCTCAGGTGCCTGCAGCAATCTACACAGTGGCAGAACAGAGCTTGGCACGGACTAATTGACTCTGTTCTCAGTGAGACTGATGTCAGTACCCAAACTAAGCTGGTGTATCTACACTATTGGCACTCATTCCTGTGAATGCTGTACCCAAAGCAGACAAAGGAGCAGAAACAGCACGGTTTGGGCCATGAAGGTGAGAAGAAAGCTAAGATCTTCAAAAGTGACAAGAACTGCTTTCATGTGGTGTGCCCAGGCTTCAGGGCATATCTACATGGCACAACAGTACTGTCACATCTACACTCAAGAGTCTCTGAGCTGGCGACTTCTAAACAATGCAAAAAGGTGCTGTGCAGAGAGATTATGGGTCCTTGAAGCAGCATAGCTATATGGGTATGATGTTATGCATAGGCTAATACAGTGTCAACAGAACTCATTAGCAGAAGGTCTCTGCAGAACGCTGCATCACACGGCAGGGAATGTTTTGTTTTCTAGATAACTGCTGAAAAGACACAGTAGAGCTCCCCCCAAAATCCCTCTTCATTTGGAAAGGTAGAACAAAAGCCTGCCTTGATGTTACTTCTCATTACTTTGTATACACTAAATATATTTCCCCTGCTTAATCATTCCAGTGATGACTCAAAAGAGCAGCAGAAAAAACCCTTACTCCTAAGCCTAGCTGGGAAGGAAAGAGATAAAAGCTTTGGGCACCTTTGGTAGTTTCAAGGCCTACATAGAGTGGAGAAACAGCATGGGGAGGAAGAAGTAAAAGCAATAAGAGCTGGCAATATGCCAATGGATCATAGAGACAAAGAAAAAATAGCTATACGGATAATCTATTGGGCCAAAGAATAAAGTTGTCTTACAGCTCCCAACACTCAGGCAAAGCAAGAATCTGCTTCCTTGTCCTCTAGTCTCTCTATCTGCCTAGTACAGCTGACAGCAAGGGGTCATGGCATGCAGACCCATCCATCACATTTGCACTGCTCAATGATTCAACATGACAAATGAACAAAGACACCGAGCTCTGTGTGGCCTGATGGCTACTGCTAGATTCTCCTTGTCCCACCACACAGGATCTAACATATCCAAGGATTTTATCCATAAAACACTGGACAATGACAGCTGAGTAGGTCAGGGGGCATCTGGATTCCATGTCTAATTATCTGGGTTGCTTTGCTACACGCAAAAACTCCATCTGGGACAAAAAGGAACATCTAGTGATCAGAGTGCTGTTCTGGAGGTTGTTACACTGCAAGCTTCCTCTACGCCTTTAAACAGATGTCCTAGCACTGTTACTTAGGAAAATCTGAATTTGAATACAAAGAAGATGCTTATTCAAACAGGTTTTCCCAATGCTTAAATACCCTTTTCAATTCTGAAAAACCTGCCGTTCTAACGGAGGTACTAGGCTTTCTGCATAAGGTACACAAAAGAGAATGGTACCCAAAACACCTGATGAAGTGCCAAAGAGCAGGGTGACAGCACAAGCCCTCCTCTGAGGTAAACCAGATTCTTAAGACATCCAAGGGCTTTAAAGGCTTTGAGGATGAAGGAGGATCTGTGCAGAGTTGATGGCTCTAACTCTTTTTGCAGCTCCAGTTCTCCACATCTCTTTGCACTTCCCTCTCTCCTGTAATTCAGGGCTAATGAACAGCAGAAGGACACTTGGTGTTCAGACAACAGTTGCCATGAAACTACCCCAGGTAGGTTACACTACCATCACCCATAAGGGACACCTGTTCACATAGTGCTAGTGCCTGGAACAGAAGCTGGTGCCTTCTAGACATCAACACAAACATTCCCGCTGCTTGCAGCAAGAACCCACCTGAGAGTTGCAGACTCGCTCATGCAAAGACACTCCAAGAAGTTCAGCACTGTTATGAAAGCAAAAATTTGTGCATTGAGGGGCACACTGAGATTTTTGCACTATGCCTTCATTATTCCTTTTCCTCATGCTCACGTGCCCCCTGTGTCATATGAAGGCTTTCTAAGGGGGTGACAGCACTGGCACTCATGATGTGCAGCACATGGGTCCCACCCTCAGCTCACCTCCCCTTGCCCAGGTTCTGGCCAACACCACCTGCTGTCCCAAAGCACCACATGCCCCAGCAGAAATATTCTGGTATCAGAGGTCATCTTTGGCCGCCCTTTTGTAAGGCTGGCCTGGCTCTTTCCCTTACCTGTTGAGCATGTTGGACTGGTAAATCCTTTTCTCCTGGGTGTTGTAACAGCTGCTCTTGGGCTCAGGGATGAAGCTGTGTTCAGACAGCATATCAGAAGCAGCCGTGGTGATTATGGCTATTCCATCCCTTACTCTGGCAGGAAGACCATAGTCCCATTCATCATATGAGACAGAGATGAGCCCGGTGGGGAACTCGGATGGCACTGTGTCTGTATCCCCTGCCACCAGGCTGGGCACGATCCACGTGTAACCATAGCCTGTCAGACCCACTGAGTTGGCCACCTCAAAAATGTAGGTGGCCTCTTCCTTTGTGCAGTAGAGGAGGATAACAGGGCTTTGGAGCTTCTTGAGCTGGTTCTGGATCTTTGAGTCCCCATCATCCAGGGACATGTCCAACAGAAGGACCTCTTCCAGTTCCCAACCCACAAAGCTGTGCTCAATGGTACTGCGGATCTTGTTCACAAAGTCCTGGTAACCAGGGAAGTAAGTAGTGACAATGGAGAAGATGTACCAGTCATATTCTTCCATGATGTTGAGCATGACAGAAGCTTGCTGTTCTATTGATGGGCCAAACTGGAAGAACATGGATGACTCATCCTAGAAGAGGAAGTCAAAGAGAGGAAGAGAGAGAAAAAGAAAACAAGAATAGGTCAATGGAAATAAACAGCATTCCCAGTCAATCCATCGAGCATAAAGGGGTAGGCACACAGTCAGACTCTTACTTCATATCTTAGCCAAAGCTTAAAGATTTCTAACTTTTTAAAATTTAAGTGAAGCAAGTGAGAAGGAAGTAAAATCCTTTTCATGACCAGCTGTCCTTACTTTATTTTTAAAGGCAGGTTGCCAAAATTACTTAAAGGTTTCAAATGTTAGGCCTGATTCTAACAGACAGAGAACAAGTTGTACACAAGCGAGGACATAGCCATAGAAAAACAGAATATGTACAAAATATTTCCAGGAAATTAAGAGCTTTAATCACAGGATTATCATAACCTTATATGTAGCATAAACAGGATACACAGCAGCTTTGATAATGACTTTTGGGACAGCCACTTTGATACTGAGTTTGGGACAGTTGCTCTAGTTTGAGTATCCAGACCAAAGTACAAATATAGTAGGCAAAAGCATTGGATACAAATAGCTCTGACAATTTCTACTGCCAGCTCCTCTCAGAGCAAGCAACAGCAGAGTTCTACAACTGTGAAGGCTCAGGCTCAGAATTACATAAAATACATTAAAATAAAGGAAGAGATTTCTAAACTACGATGAGGTTTGTTGACACCATGTTTTAGAGAAACGTCAGCTCAGTATTTCTCTTGGTATTGCTCTCATATCCTTCTACCATAATAAGTTCATCTTTGCAAAAATCAGACCTTGTACCACCTTACAACCCCCAAGACTCCAAGGGAGTTTTATACGGATCTCAGCCCTCCAACGGCATAGTGTAAATCTATTTTGTCCTGGGATTTCACCAGATACCAGGCTTTCGATTTTTGACAGATCCAGAAAAATGCAAATCCTTGCTTTTGCCCAATTCATGAAGGAAAGAAATGGAAAAAAGTATTTGCCAATATGCTCTCTTAGGGATTTCCTTTCTACCTTTTAAAATCAATTGCAAACTCCTGCTGACTTCCGTAGAGTAGGATTAGATCATAAAAACCCAACTACATATTAAAAAAGAAAAAAGAAAAAACTGAACCAAAAAAAAAGAAGCCAAACAATAAAGCACACACCAAATCAAAAAGGAAAAAACAAAAAAAGCAGAATTAAATTATATTTCTCTGTGTAGAGATTCCCATTATAATAAGAAAGTTCTCCAAATCCAAACACCACTTTTAGGAATGAGAACAGCCCCGCCTTCTTTCAATAAGCCTGGAAAACTGGACCAGAGATACAAAAGGACGTACTCAGGAGTTTGAGAACTGGGAAAACTCATTGTGCCTCAAGACATTACCTCAAGACAGTCAGATTTAGAACAGCTCTCTACCAAATTAAGTCTCCTACAGCCTGGCAGGTAAAGCTGTTTTTCAGCAGCGATGCAGCTAATCAATCATCCATTCATCCTTTAATCCTGGCTTTGATTACCTATAGCCATTTTCTATATTGACAAAAAATGCTATGGCTCAGCAACCACAAAAAAAAAAAAAAAAAAAAAAAAAAAAAAAAAAAAAAAAAAAAAAGCCTGATCCCATACCCAGTCTTAAGCTGTTTGTTCCTCTTTTCTGAGCTCCCTATGGGTCACATCCTATACAAAAGAGTCTTTGCTCCCAGATCCCTATGCCTTTCTTATGAGGTTTGGTGGTTAAACTCTGTTCACTTCCTCCATACAGCTCACCACCCACATGTGAAAGTTCTCTTAGGGCTGCTCTTTGCTTAGTGGAAAAATAAATGTCTGCAAAAAGAAAAAGACGACAGCAACAAACTGAAGACAAGTTTACAAAAAAAAAACCAGGAGCAGCAACTGGAGCCGCTCAATATACAGAAAACATCTCATACTTTTTATCACTGGAATTCACCCCCTTCTCTCAGAACTGTGCTCACAAAAAGAATTTACTCTTCTAATAGAAAGATACTTTATGTCTTTGAAGCTTATGCAGAAAATTAGAAAAGACAGAGGAAAAAAATCAAACTATTGTCACAGCATCTGCCAGAACCTGAAAAAAGCCTGAAGAAGCATCTCCAACACCCTTCATTGCACAGTGCCTCTGGAAGCCACTTGTAGCAAACTGAATGCCAGTGTGAAGACTCAGCCTCACTGCAACATGAAACGGCAAGACAGCTATGCCGATGACTAGTATTTATTTTTATATTAAGTCCAACAAGAGCCTTTCTATACTTATGCATAAAAGCCTCTGAATCGACTGCAATTTTTCACCATTTCTAGCAGAGAGTCCAGGGTGTGAAGGGCCTGGTTATTGAATTACAGGAACATTTGACACACAGCATCTGGGAGTCTTGTCTGGTGGCTTCCTCAGTGACAAACAGGGGACACTAGATGGTAAATCCACTAGTATTTCGAGGCTGCATACATACACTCCCGGGAGTCAGTAGGCATGATAGCAAGGTGCAGGAGGTAATGCCCTCTCAGTGATTTAAACAGGGTCAAGCTAAAATGCCTGCTGACAGTTCATTCCACATGAGTGCACCGCCTAACTGTTGAAGGGAATTCAGCCCCAAAAGACTCAGGGAGAAAATTCGGAGCTCCTCACTAACAAGAGTGTATCAGAACATCAAAAATCAATACACCAAATAGACAGTTTTATCACAATCCAGCAAAACAATTCCGCTCCGCTGAGAAATGTAAGCACCCCACCTTAAAGCAAACAGCACAGGCCACTTGGCTGTGCATGCAATAATTGCTCTTGAGCAACTGTTGGCATTTCTATTACAGAAGCAGCAAGAAGAAGCAACTTATATTCAAAATGAGAGCATTAAGGAGGTGCAAGCCAGTCCAGGTTTTGGTTTGCCAAGATGTCTCTTGGCACTTAATCACCCCAATAGTTGGGCTAGCCAAATGTTCTTCATTCCCTAACCAACTCAGCACTCAGAGAGGGGTGAAGAAGGAAGGACAGACAACAGTATAGAAGAAAGTGTCCCTCTCATAATAAATCAGGAGAATTGCTGATAGAGTTGGATAGAAATCTCAGTCACTGCCTTTTTTGGGGGGACAAAAAGCAAACTAAGAAAAATGTCCAAAAGCCACAGTTTTCTTCCCAACCTTGTTTTTGGGCATGCCTGATAGAAAGTCAAGGAAAAACAGAAGGAGCTGAACAGATACAGAACAGCAAGGCTATCAGACCATGAATTTGACCTCACTGTCATGTCACAGTGGAAGCTCTTAAATTAGGAGATAGATCTAAGGTGGTTTTGCCATTTTTACACGCATATAACCTATAGAATCATTATTGCTTTATTATAGTCCATAACTAAAAAGGAGCATTTTACCCTTCCAGATATTATGGGTTTTTACAGAACACTGTAAAACAGTTCCTATTTTTCTCATGAAGAAATTTCACACTTTCCACCTTCCTTTTTTACCTTGAAACAGCCAGAACATGGGTCAAAATTGCCACTGGGAGACAGATTTAAGTTTGGGATAGGGATAGGTCAAGTTTTAATCAGAAGTCCCTTACATAGCACATCAGCCAGGTGAAACACAATCCCGTGGCTACAGGAAAAAAGCTTGCCTTTCTCCTACAGCCCTTTCACCTGCAAGCTCAGGCTTTCCATAGCTACCTGCTGCAAGAGCCAGCAAGATGCTACGGGGTGTCCCTCACACAGTCTGAAAGAGCAGAGGCTCCATTACAGGGTCCCAATACTTCCAGAGATCCCAGTACTCCCCCACTGTCACCCTACAAGGTCAGGGATCTGTAGTTTGCAGAGCTGAACTGGAGGTGGAGCTGATCAATTGACACAGCACCACTCCCCAGCTGACAGATGGCTTCCCACAGAAAATCTGCTCCAAGTTTACCAGTGCTGGGACAAGTATTGCCTCCTCCTCCTGCACGTTTAACCCCTCAAATAAGAAGGCTGGATTGCACATAGTGAAGGTGCAAACACACTCACCATGAAGCCTCCTCTTGGAGACTGGTGGCTAGTGAGTTCCTAGGTGGATGGAAGAGGGTTTGCAGAGGCAGGACAAGGTTTAGAGAACAACCGAGTACTATCACCAACACTTCTAAGTTCTTCAGACTTGCAGACAGGCCAGGTCTGACCCACACCTCACCAAAGATGTGAACCCTTGGCAAGGCTGCAGGTGACTCTCCCAGGAGCCCTCCTGCAGCTGCACCATTTGAAACCAAACACTGCCATTTAACGAGACATTTACCTCAGATACGGCAGGAGAGGTCCCCAGGGAGCTTTTCTCACAAGATCCTTCCTAACAGGCACTCTAGATTCCCCAGGCAGGCAAATGCAATTACTGACTTACAAACAGCATCTCACTATCCAGAGCAAAACTGCTTCTCGGGGCAGACTGGGGAACATCCACAAAGCAGGGGAATGCAAGATCCCCAAAAACAGTTGCAGTGGTCTGCTCATGTTGAGGAACCGGCCAGCCTTCCACTGAGCCATGGTATTGATCGCTGACTTGGGAAGTGAGATCAGCCTGCTGTACAGCTTACCTGAATGTAATCTGGTTCTGTGCTCCATGCTCTGGTGGCTGGTCCATGAACACGTTTTTGGTAGTGGTGGCAAGCTCCTTTAGCTCCAGTCAAAGTGCCACATCCCACAAAGGCCAGATGTGTCAAGTTATGCACAGGGAATTTGAGTAAGGACACTGCCTAGAGCACTTTTTCGTCTCTAAGATGTTGCGAAATATACCATGTCATTACAAAATGCCCTAGTCCACTGTCTCCACAGAGGTGCAGGACAAATCTAATTTGTGCTGCTAGGGTAGTAGCCCCTTTTTATTAGGCTTTTGGGAACATCTGTGTATTTAACCCCATTTGCTGCTTCATTAAGCTTCCTGGGCAGCCATAATTCAACAACTGGGGTCTGCCTTTCCTTTCCAGCTTGCAGAGGGGATCTTATCAGATCCTAATGACTCAGGCCACTATCACTTTCCAAAGCCCTCTTCTCAGTTTCCTGATTTAGAAGAAAAGCTGGTGTCATGCGTCTTTAGTACAGTCTTGATTTGCAAAGTTGCTCTACGACCAACAACCAAACCACACAGGGCTGCCTCTTGTTTAGATTTCAGTCCTGTCTACCACACAACCGGGGGGGGGGGGGGGGGGGGGGAAAAAAGGGGGGGGAAACAAACAAAAAACTT
>VZRR01004853.1:655193-735789 GCA_013398015.1 Oreocharis arfaki | reverse complement strand
TCCCGTCACGCAGCGCGCCGCCGGGGGGGGGGGGTGCGCAAAAAGGAGTGAGCAAGCAGCAAATAACTTCTGGGAAAAAACAGGCTTTCATATCCCTACCTATGTATTTCTTTTCTTCAAAACTGAGACACCATTGTGTACCTATTTGTCACAGTCCTGGTGGGATACTTGATTCACTGGGAGTTTTACTGCTCATGATGGAAAATGCCACAACAGCTCAACGTCTTATAATTAAGTTTTCTATATGTCTGAGTCCCGTTTGTTATAACATATCTGACAGGAAATCAGGATCTTTGTTGCTTAAGTGTTCATTTATTTCTGTTTATCTTACCACAAATCCATTACTGCCTCAGGCTAGCCTACAGTCAGGATCTTCTGTCTGTTTAGTTTTTTGTCTCCAAATTTAATTTTTTTATTTAGTTTTCAACAACTCAATACAATAAAACTCTGGCTTTTATACTGCATGCTGGATCATGCTGTGTGAGTCCTTTCTTGAATGCTCGCAGTAGGGACTACGAGAACATGGTGACACTACAGACCTAATATTATGTCCTCCTGGTGGAACTGGCACCTAAAACAGAATCTCTGCATCTCACACACATATACACACTCACATTTCTACAAATACATTCACAGCAAAACCTACTCAATGTAAAGTCAGGGCATGTTAGATTGCGTCATTTCCTAATGACTCTGCCTAGCTGATACTATTTAATAGGATTTCAAAACTTTCCTGTTTTACTGAAACAGGTTCCCTCGGTTACTAATGATTTTGGCTTGCACAGCAGACGACCTCCTGCAATCCTTTCCCCATGTTCTGATCCACTGATGAGTGGATCGTTCCTAGTGAAAATCCTCCGAGCTGCCCCGGGAACGTGCTATCAGTGGGCAGTTCAAATTTGTTAGATGCACAAATGTGGTTTATAAAACCATATAATTTATCAGTTCCCTCCCTTGTTCTTGTAATAATTACTGAACACACTAGACTTACTTGACAGAAGGATACGTAGCTCACACATGATGGTTACAGAAATAGGTGGATGAATGGTAGCAAGAGACCCAGTTCAGCGTCACCACTGACAGAAGGACAGACAGGATACACTGTGATAAATTAATTAGGAGAATGGTTGTCAACTCTCTAGGTCTTCTCTGGAAGCCACAATCCCTGATGGCTACTAATTGCAATGAAGAACCCAGAGTTAGCACAGTTCAATTTTGTAACCCTAGTAAATGATAACAAATATACCAAATTCACATGTGTAATGGCATTAACTACACATGTAAGTATCATCATATACACAGATCCCAGTCATGGATTGGACATTCATCTCTCTGTAGCAGTGGAAACAGATCTGCTGCAGAGCCCCAATCCAGGGGCAACAGTCCAAGTGCTCCAGCACCAAGGAGTTCCTGAGAGCTGCAATAAAAAGGTCTCCAATTAAAGATGACTCAAGGGCTGAAAACAGCTAAGTTTTCCATTTTCCACTTAAGGGTCTGCAGAAATAATTTGTTCAAAAGACTTTGCAACAGAGGAAACACAAGATAACCTAGATTCTGTAATCTTGATCTTGGTATTGTTTCACTCCATACCACATGCAGTTAATAAAAAAGATGAAAGAGTCAAACATACAAAGGCCATTGTCTGACATACACAACTCAGAGAAATTCAGTTGTTTGGCTAAAGAGGGGGTGTAACATCTGTGAATTTAATAAACAGCTACTGGTAAAAGCAGGCTACTATATGATGGCATGCTGTACCAGTTTCTTAGGGCAGCATACATAGATGACAGCATTTCTTCACAGAGGAGAAACAGCAGTTAGCAAGCTGCCAGGATAAGCAGTTTTCCCACCAGGATTGTTACATTTCCATTTTCACCTCTGTAGGTGTGTATTTCCTTGTTTGATGAGAGTACGTGGATGGATTAGACCACTGGCCACGCTGGGTAGATTCTGCCGACCAGGTGACATTATGCCATGCTGGCAATTCAAACAGCCCAGGACCAGCTTCCCTGTCCCAACTCAGAGAAGCCTACTAGGTTGGCTTAATATCTTGACATTGCCAGCCCAAAACAGATGAAAGTCAGACTGCCCCATTGCTCATCCATCCGATTATGTCATGGTGTTTGTCTGGCTCTTCTTTTCTGGCTGTCTTACCCTCCAGACTAAGGACTGAATTTTGACTGTAAGCTGAATGGGATGTCATTGGTATAGCCTTATTAATCAATAGCAGCCATAAAACTATCCAGCACTTTTTAAAAAGTCCAGTCACAGTATTTGGCAAGATGTCATTGAATAAATTTCTCAAATCGACTATCCTGGGTGAAATACTATTTCTTTCAATCATTTCTAAATTAACTGCTCTTCCATTCCATCAAGTATACCTGTGGTCTCTTATTATAAGCAAACCTTAATATAAGCTGAACCTCCAAAGGTTCACAGAGTCAATTTAGATAAGTCCTGGAAGTTCAGCATTGCATCCAATGGCCCCTGAGCCTCTCACAAGCTTAAGATCTCTTCTTACTATGGTACAGCTGTGGACAGGTCAGAGCACGTCTGTTAAGTGCCTCTATTCCTCTTCTGTCTCATAAAGCAGTGATACTCCCTTTCTCTCAAATTCTGCCTTGCTTATTTAATCATTAAGCTTCTTCAGGCTAAGCTGTTAGTTGTTTTCTCTAGCCTAGCAGATGGCACCTGCAGTCCTGATGATGCCAACGTCTATTCAGCCTTTATGGACACAGTGAAGTTGGCTCTGCCTATGCTCTAAGATGAACAGGCTACAGCTGAAGTAAGGTAGTCAGTTTAAAGCAATATTGTGCCAGGGCTTAATCTTCTCTCATAGGCTGGCATTATTAACCAGTTTAGATAATTTGTAGAGCACTGGTATAACTTTCATACCCTTTGGATCAGAGTTGGCTTGCCTTAGAATACCAGTGAGAGAGCAGCTGAAGGCAAAGTCGGTGTAGATGTGCTCTCTGCTTTCCTTAAGGCAGGGAGCAATAAAAGGCTTTAGCCTCATCCATCCTGGACAGCAGTAAACGGGCAATTCTGTTACTCGAAGGAAAAACAAAACAAAACACTCACTCAAAACAGGAGAGCTCTCTAGCAAGTGGACAAAACCAAGAGCTGAGGTCTAACTAGATTGCATGGACTCTAGATTTCCCATTACCTCATACCTGGCTGCCTCTTCTCCAAGAGAGTCATAATTGATGTTCCGAGTATACCCCAAAGGAAAAATAAATTGGGAAAAAAAAAAAAGAGAAAGAGAGGTGGAAACCGGTCCTGCCCCACCGCTCTGGTCCCAGTTCGGCAGCGAAGTTTCCCTGGCAACAGCGCACACGAAATGCTACCGCGGCCGCAAGCTCCCGATCGCCGGCACCCCGCCGGGAGGCACCGCACCGCGCCCGCCAGCGCTGCGGCCCGGCACGGCCCGGCGCGGCCCGGCACGGCTCGGCACGGCACGGCACCGCCCGGCACGGCACGGCACGGCTCGGCATGGCAGTGTAGGAGCTGCGAAGACTGGAGCTGGGCGTCACTACCCAAATCACAGCGCGGGGCTCATCGCCCGACAGCCTGCTGGCACTGCAGAGATGCTCGGGGAGGGGGGAGGGACTGAGGGGCCACTCGGAAAGAAGTGAGCCCACCTTTGCTCCTCCTGAGCCTCGCAGTAAACATTCAGCCATTTCATACTCACAGCTTTCTGAAACCGTGAGTATCCACAATTCCCTCCACCGCACCCTCCAGATCAGATTCCATCACTTTGGAAAGGAGGTGCTGCTTGCTCAGCGTACAGTTCCTTCTTGTTCCTCCTTGCCTTGAGCTCTCCCAAACCTGACTCACCTCAGCTCACTCCAACCTGTGTTTTACAGCAAGGGCTGGGACAGGAGGAATGTCAAATCATTGCTCTGCATACCAGGCAAGAAGGCAGCTCTGAGTGGTTTTATTTTAAGAGGGATTTTACCCCCTGCCTTGTACTTTCAGAACAGGATGAAATAATCTGGGCATAAAATGAAGAAACAGTACCCTGGTCCATTTTCGTTTGGACATGCTGCTGGCAAGCAGCTGTCTCATTAGCACAGAATGTGTATGTCTGCACCAGGCAACAGGAGGCACAGAAACCATGCACTGGCCCCAAGGCATCTGTTCATCAGCACTGTGTGGAAACTCCAGCTCATGTCCAGTAGAGTTGCCAAATCAGGAGAGCTAACTAGTTCAAATCCCAGCCTGCACCATCCTGGTGACCCTTATTCTGGTATTAGATCTAGCTGGGGACTCTCCAAGTCTGAGGAGAAGATGGATTCCCGACCCATTGGACCAGGCCTCTGGATTAAGCCCCTGCTTTGGAAAGCTACTGGTATCACTGAAGTGTGTTGTGAGAGTCTTTGGCTGAAACAATCAATAGGGATTTCAATATGCTTGAAGACCTGATCCCCATCAAAGCTTCCTTTGGCCATAGTTAGTTACCTCTTGTGCTCCAGGATGAATGAAAACAGCACCCACCTTCCCTCTACCCAGCTCTCCTTCCTAATCAACCAGTGAGGAGTGCCCCTGTTGGGAAGCTGCTGTCATGTCTGTCTTGCTTATCGAATTGATTCACAAAGTTTTAAATGATCATTGATTCTCCTCATCCCCACTGGAAACTCTGAGACCAATGGAGTTATTTACAGAGATATCAGACAGAAAAGAAGCTCCCTTCTCAAATCTTCTTGAGCTCCCATATATTAAGTCTCGAAAACTCAATAAGAGGTTTTCTACAGCTTTACAGAAAAAAACCACAAATACATGAAGTCTCCTGCATGCACACATGCCCATACAAACACATGCAGGATCTTCTGCCAAATCCACAGCTGCTGCATTATTTTTTCTATTATTTTATCATAGCTCTTCTATTCCTTTTCTTTGCTCTGATGATTAATAGCTGTTTTTCATGACTCTTGTTACGAGACTGAGACAGAAAGTGTGGCAAACTCCCTATTGATGGAACAGCCATTTCTGAACCCCAAGGAATTGGAAGTTTTTCTTGGTAAAAGACTGGACCACAGGAGACTTGCAGAGCTAGAGCCTGAAATCTTCCCCACAGTTCCTGAAGTACTTAGTATTCATGGCTGCAACAGCGATTGGTGCTGTAAGGACCATTCTATCCACTTCCATGATCTAAGCACATGAACATTTACACTCCTCGGGATCTGATGAAGAGGATCTGGAAGTGGGAATGGTCCATCTGACTCTGCAACAAGGGTGATACAAGCTTCAGTTTTGTACTTTTTTTTTTTTTGCTTGGACTATGAAAGTCAAGAAGCCCATTTCCAGTCAGCTTAACTCCGTGCCGAAGCACACATAATTGAATTCATGTTCTTTCTATACTTACCTGCACATTAATAGAAGGTGCCGTCTATATATCTATATATTCAATATGCCCTTCACATAACTTGAAAGCAGCAGCATAATAAATACGATACTTTTTGTACTTGAATTCAAATTTTTCTATCTATATTAGGCTTTGTACTTTTTTAAACAAAGCCCAGGGCTGAGACTGAACTGCCATATCTTTTTCAAGATCACACATGCACATGAGACACTGAGATTTCTGTCGAGGATCGGCACAGCAGAGAAAGAGAATGATAGAGCAGCAAAAGAATTTGCCTCTGCTGGTCATTAATAATAAGAGTAACAAAAGCATCTAAGAGAATAAAAGCCAGAGTGAGATGTGTTAGGTATAGAAATAGCTCTTTGACTGACTCAAAGGCAAAGCTGATGCATCTTGTTTTCCTGCATCTCCTGTCTGTCCTCTTTCTTAACCACACACTCTGGCACAATGGGGGAGTGGGAAGTAGATGGAAGCATCATCAGGGGCTACAGCAAGCAGGGAGAAACGAGCTATTCAGTCTGAACATTGCCTGGCCAGGGCCTGTGACAAAAGATGAACAAAGGACCATATGAGGGGAGAAAACAAAAAGTCATGTCCAGCACTGCACTGGCTGCAAGGGAAGAACCAGAGGATGTGGTGTTTTGTCTTTCCTTCCACTTTGTATCACTCCAACACATTTTGTGTCTTCCTGCACTCCAGGTTTCCCTCTGCATGCAGGTGTGTGTGGTAACTACACACAGGATGTCTCGAGATAGGCAAACTGCCTCATCTCCAGTATGCCAGCTACACTCCAGCTCGGGCTAGCAGCACCCAAAGTGGATCAGCATCTGACAATGACCCAATGAAATCAGGTGATGGTGCAGCCCAGACTTGCTGAAGAGCAGTGTCTGCATCACCACACGTGTTCAGAGCTAATTAAGCCTCTGGTTAGTGTTCTCAGAGAGAAGCCACGGTTTACGCAGGCTGCTTCACTACATAGCCCTGGCCATAGCCCAGAGGAAGACAGCTTGCATGCCTTCAAACTGTGTCTGAAAACACCCAAGACATGGTTTTAAGAGACTTTATTCTTCCTGAAAAAATACAGTCCTTCAGGACTCACCTTCCACGAAGGCAAGTAGCCACGTAACTAATATACACCAAGAATATCTAGGTTAAAAAAATAACAAAACCAAAAATGAAACAAAACCAAAATTGTCTTTTCTTTAGGTAGGTCATAAGAGGGAATATCTGTGGGAAGGGTTTAGCCACAGGAAGGTTTATTTCAGGGTACAACTAAGCAATTCTGAAAGCTGATACAAAGTCATAACTGTGGTCATCTAGCTTCAAGATAATTTTTCGTGCTAGTAGGAAGTGCCTTTTCTCTTTTTCGTATAAAACCTCTGAATATCTCCTCCTGAGAAGCACCGAGACAAAAAAATTTTCCTTCAAGAGTGGTGGCCAGTGCAAGGAGCTCAACCTTTCCATTATCTCAGTGCCTTCAAGATGTGTACATTCCCACACTAGGCACTGGTCTGCACTGCGTAGGAGCCTGCAGCAGCAGCTGTGCACCCTTTGTCTCAGAGGGCGTTCTCCTCT
Organism: Oreocharis arfaki; assembly: GCA_013398015.1. Classification (NCBI taxonomy): domain Eukaryota; kingdom Metazoa; phylum Chordata; class Aves; order Passeriformes; family Paramythiidae; genus Oreocharis; species Oreocharis arfaki. Next base: position 728,849 of record VZRR01004853.1, on the reverse strand, counting down.
TCTAAGTGCTAAGAGTAGAAGGAGCAGAGCTGAAGAACGATGTACGTTCATTATCTTGCTGTCAGTGCTCTTCAAGGCATGCAGCCTTGCAGACCAGGCAAGCTCGGCGAATGAAGCACACCGCACGGAAAATATCAGCCCAGTGTTCTACAGCTCATCTGGTGTCCAACTGCTCTTGTTATGTCACCCAGCGGTTTCTAAAGGCTGACAGTAGATCTCTGTGCTTTTGCTCCTCAGGCTAATCCCACTAACTTCATAGTGCCATCATACTCTCTAAATGGAAGTGAAAATATGGTCAGGCTCCCTGTGCACTCAGCAGTAGGCTAAGGACAAACTTCTATTCATCAGTGGAAAAACAGGGCCTTTCCATGTATCCCTCACTGGCCTTCCTATGGAATGTCTCTTTACACTGTAACTCTAGGGGGGAAGGAAGGAATATCCAAGGAAGGAAAAGTACACAATATTTTTACGTATTTGTATGTTTTACAATGTACATACTCCATCCCTGTTTAAAGGGCTGAGGATCCTAAATCTTTTTTTACAGGGAGCTTTCCAAGGGCTGTGCGTTCCCCTTCAGCTGTCTTCTGGGGGGTGTTGCACAGCCCATTGGTAATTTCTGTGCTTCATCGCTATGCATCAACTGTTGGGTCCCCAGAAGATTTTCATTTCACTCCATAAGCACCAGCATGTCTGTTTCAACAGAGATTAACCATACAAACCCTCCCAGTCTTGGACTCCGTCCTTCTCAGGGCAGTTTGCTTTCTTACACAAGGTCAGTCGTGTGTCTTGGACAAAGCCCTCAGTGCTCTGGAAACCCTGACAGCAGCAGTTTAGCAGTGTACAGTAATGCTGTGCAAGTTTACAGTCTAAACTTAACATGAACAGCATTTCAGGCAGAAGCATCAGGTGGACTTTAAGCAGGCTGGTCATAATCCTTCCTCCTGGGATATGGACAGCAGACATAAACCAGTTCCACTGATGGTGAATCTTGGCAGGGGATTTTTCAGGACTGCAAGTGGGCAACACCTTCGATCCTACTGCTTGCACCAAACCACCTCCTCAGAGTTTATCAGTTATCCTGCAGTCTTTACGGACTTGGAATGCAGATTATTGCCTCTTGAGGTGTCAAGAGCTTTTGCTACAGTTTCTAGGTTTCCCTGAAATGCTCCCCTCTAGGTACTGAATGAGCTAGGTATTACAACTGAAAAGATTTTCATTTAGCAAATATTTCTTCTCAACTGATGCTCACAGTGCAGAGGGAATACAGTAAGTGAGAACTCTTTGCTCACCCATTTTTGCATAATCAGTGCACTATGCAATTACTTTAATTCCCCAGCAACAGCCTCCTCACATTTTCAGACCTCTCAAAGCTGTGCCTATATGGTATAATGCCACATCCCTACCTCAGAAACGCCAGAGCTAACCTGAACAACCTAGAAAGACCATAAGGCACAGCAGCACCTTGCAGAAGTATTACCTTGGGTCTTTGAAGCTGAAAAGTGGTTTCGGTGTAGTCCCTGAGTTAAATTTGTGATGATACAATTGTACCATTCTTTGAGCTAGCCTGTTGGGTGCTACCTAAGGGTCCACACATCATGCCATGGAGCAATGACCTTCTCAAGACTCACTCCCTTCCTGCAGCGTCTAGGTACCCCAATGTCTCAGAGTGCTTCCCAGCAAAGCTGCCATGGGAGACTTACCCTTGCTGCCTGCTACTCAGGCTCCCTCTGCCCCCACCACCTCAGCAGACCCAGGAACACTCCCAGGACCCAGGGAACAACCTTAACCTTTTCTCCTTGGACCCTTCTGCACCCTCAGCCCCACATGGTCCCTCCACACCAGCTCCCCTCCCACCCACTTGACACAGGGCAGTCACAACCACTCTGGGACCGGGGCAGCAGGAGGTGAGGCCAAAAGGACAGCAGACGGGGGGTTCACGTCCACACACATCCCGATTAAGGATCCGGCTTTGTTTCCATGGCAACGTGCAGAGCCACGGCAGCACGGTCCCTTCCCGCAGCAGCCGTGCTCCGTGCTCGACACCGCTAAATCCTCCCGCCGCTGCCCTCTGCGGCCGGGGCTGCCAGCAGTGACCCCTCGTGCACCTTCCAAAGCCCGACAGATGAGGGCTCACAGACTGCCCACTCACGAGGTGCCCGCCAGAAAGAGGCAAATAAAGATGCGCCAACTAATAGCAGTGACAGAAATAACACCTCCCATCGCAGCCGAGCTGTAAACCCCTTAGAGCAGCATTACAGAGAAAAGCGTTTTCTTTCCTAGAAGCCGGCAAGCAAAAGCAATGGAGTGCAGTTCAGGGAATTAAAAGAAGGGGGTTTTTTTCTACGTGCAGGTAGCTCCTTAGCACACAGCCAAACAGCCCACACTCCCCTTGATCTACTGCCAAATGCAAACCCAACTCCACCTTTCAGAACAGGTTGTCCCAGAGCCCACCTTCCCGTGGGACAGCACTAACACTCTTTCTAAACAAGGATGCTCTGCTTGGCCCCCACAGTAGGGAGGGGAAACACCAGAGAACAGTCAAGACACTGGGCCTGGGATCTTGCACCCTCCTCAGCACCTCTCCAGGGAGAGGCGTGTTAGTCATGGCCAGATGTTTCTTCAGGCCTTCTGCAGTCAGAAAACCTACTTTCCAGCTTAGAACTGAATCACAAGCAGGACTGAAGTGCTCATGATTTCTTTGCCATATCTACTGCGTCTTAAGGGTTGTCTGCTGAGGAACGGTTGGGAAAATTAATCCAAATTAACTTAAGTTGTGAGTTTAGCATGAATTCATTAAATCACATTAGCCTTGAATGGACACAGTTCTTCCAAATTAAAGCAACCCTTAGAAGAAAATTGAACTAAACTGAATTAAGGTCCTTTTAAATCTAAAGAACAGAGTGCCTACATGGGGTTTGATATAATTAAGAAACAGCAGTCTGGAAGGGATGTCCCAGCTCCGGTCTCCCAGAGAGTCTTTCCATATTACTCTTTTCAGGAACCAATAATGCTCTCACTGGAGGGAAGTTACGTTTCTTACTTTTCCACGTGATTTGGAAGTTGCTGTACTGATGACTTTCTGCCGAAGCCCCTTCCTAGCCCGTCAACACCTTTACCAGTAGCTCTTTGAAGAGCACTGTTGCTGCCAAGGTATTTTCATCTCATTCTTGTTTTAGTGGAGGCAGCCTCTTCTGTTTTCTCAGACTGCATTTTGCCAGGTTTGATAAGCTACACTGTCTTACTCTCCTCTTGTAAAACGTTCTCCCCTCTCTCTACCAACCAGATACTTCTCTGGCTCCACTTCGCTTTAATTGGAATAACTGGAATTATACACAGAATTATACACAGAGGAAATTACAGTAGCGACTTTTACAATGATACTGACACTTCCCTGCCTTGGCAGGGAATATCCTGCCTGGCACCTAGGAATATAAATGCCTTTTATGCTGATGTCTCATATTGAAGGCTCAGTTATCACATCAGTAAATAATACTCCCACTTTTTCTCTTTTTCATTTGCTTATAACGGATAATCCCATTGTTTCTAGGATCAATTAGTAGGAGTAACAAAGAATCTTTCCATACAGGCTAGCAGACTGTGCAAAGTCATCCAGACCAGTTAGAAGAAATAGAAATATGTTAGTCTGGCACTCTCCAAACAGTTTCTGCTGCTCAAGTCCTTAAGATCTAGTGCGGGTTCTACCCCAACCAAGGCTCCAAAACAGGCACTGTAGACACATGCCTATCTGCATGTTCCCAGACTTCACTGGTGCATTTCAGCCTGCTTCTAGACTGTAGTCCTCAAGAATGTCCAGTTCTTCCTGTTTGTTACCTATTACACCCTGTGTTGATCACGCTATGCTACTTACTCCCAAGTGTGAACAAATGTCCTCATGAACATGATGTCTCTCACTTCTACACCATAAACCAGAGCCAAACATCTGGAAACATTTACAACCCTGTCATTTAGAAAGTTTCGGTTTAGCCACACTACATCTCTGAGATAGAAAGATGTAGCTAGGGAGACAGGTTAGAAACAAATAATTAATGGAAGTGAGAAAATCAGGTCTCCCATTCAGACAAGCACTACCCATTGAAGGACACAAGCACATTTACAGCAAGTGTCACATGAATACAGCCAGCTAAAAAAGAAACAGTCTTCATACAATAAATGTCCAAGCTTTCCTTTTACTACAGGAAATCATTGCACTGATCAGCAGAAAGAGGAAAAGAGGAAAATTATTAGGTTCTGACTCAATATTCCATTATTGCCATTCAAGATGATGTTTACCAAGGACTAGGTTACTTTGCTGTAAAATAATACTTTTGTCCTAGTAATTTAGGCCCTTTCAAAATATTAATTCCCTTTTTTATTGCAAAATTACTTAAGCCTAGCTTGTCTGTGTTTGTTTGCTATCAGTGCTCCCATATAGGAGTTTTATCTGCATATTCATGTATGGAAATTTGCAAAAACTTGCAGAAGTGTACATCTACCATGTTCATATGCAAGTATTCAAGACAGAAGTGCTTGTGTGCTCATTCAACAAGGGAATAGAAACAATACCAAATAGATCTCTCTGACCAACCATAATTAAGTAAAGCAGCCTGTATCAATCCATAGAGTAAATATTTTCCAAGAAGTTCACTGAATAAATTCAAATAAATTTGAGGAAATTATGATCTTCACAATTGATACTCCATGAGCAGAAAAAGCAGCTAAATTCACTGAATAAATTATGTGTTGAGAATTAGTCCCCCAGCTCAGCAATTACTATGGCTGGATTACTAGAATGGATGGATAATTTAGCATCAATAGTACTATATTTTCTGGGTACTGCTCAACATCAATTAAATGACAGTTTTTTGTTTAATTTTCTTTGTTTGGGTGTTTTTTCTTGTTTTGGGGTTTTTTTTGTGGGTTTGGGGGGGGTGTTGTTTGGCTTGGTTGGTTTGGTCAGGATTTGGTTTGGTTTACTTGTATTTTTCACAGAGGAGGAAAATAAAGAAACTACCTTTCTGGTGTCAATGTGTGTCAAAGTTCCCAATGTGCACCAGCTCAGCAGACTGCAGGATATACAACCCACATCCCTGCTGGATTCTCCTTCCAGCAATAGCAGAAGAACTGGCTAGGACATGATCCCTCACACTCATCCCTCGTCCCTCTGTACGAGAAGATGGCTGCATTTGAGATGCAGGAAGGGTAGGGATCCTGTTAGCTTAAAGCAACAGGCAACAGTTCCTGTTCAAAAGTGTCTCACTACATTTAATGGACTAGCGAGCACTAGATTTGCTCTTTTAGAACAAGGGTCCTTGGGGAAAATCCATTATTAATTGTGATCTCTTCTGTAGTGTCCCCAAACTATGATGCTCAGCAAGCAATACTCCAGTCTGAGGGGTAAATTAGTTAATCGGAGAACTAGAAATTATATTGAAATCAGTCTGTTACCACGAAATAATCTGGGAAGTAAGCTGCAGGGTCTCCCCCTGCAACACCACCTCCAGCACCACACACTCAACTCTTGCAGGAACAACAGCAAACACTGTCGCAGGAAGGCAAAGGGTTTAGGAGGTCTGAGCTGCCCACTGCCTCCTGAGGGACTTTCCTGGAGCAGGGGTAAGACACTGGCCCAAGCCAGGGAAAGTGGGAGGGCAGCTGCAGGGCAGCTTTCTCTCGTGATGTGCCTGGGATGGTAACTAAGAAAATAATTTTGTTCTGCAAAAATCATCACTTTGGCACCTTGCACCAGCCTCAGAACTATTCTGGTTAAAATGAACAAGGCAATTTCCTGATAACTTCACTCAGTCCTCCCAGTTCTGATGTAAAGCCACGGGTTAGTGCTCGTCCATTCCTCCCTTCCCCAGGTGCTGTGCTGCTGCCACACGCGAGATTAACAAGGAGGTTATATTTAAACTTCCAAGAGGAGCTGCTGTGCGATTATGGGTCTATTTAAAATCCTCCGGGCAGCTGCAGTACATAATAACAAGTCAGCGGGAGGGAGGGAGGGAGAGAGTGGAAGGAGAAGAGGGAAAGGAGGAGGGTCAGGAAAACATCATGGATTGTCCCCAAAAAATTGATTGCCAGAAGATGGCAGGGGGTGCAGCCAAGTTAAAGATGCCCCCTACAGGGAGTGAAAGGGAGAGGGGGTCACGCAAGAGGGGTGGCAGCAGCGGAGGAGCGCGCCGACAGCGGCAGGGGGATTGGAGAGACTGGCGTGGAAAGCTGCCAGACCCGAAACCTCACTGCCTCGGGCAAGGACGTCATTCCCTTAAACCCACTCCGCTGGCTCCGGAGGGCTCTGTCACACGCCACTGGGTGCCTGTCCAGGCTTCCTCAGATCACAGGCGTTTGAATGAGTAAACAGCTATTATTAGACTTCTCCTGCCTGCCCACGCACACACCTCAGCCTTAGGCCAGCATAAAACTACCCCCAAGAAAAACACTACTTTTACTTAATCCAAAGGGCTTTACCCAGTCCTGAGTTCTGCTATATCACTTGGAAATGTGCTCCCCTGTCAAAATTGCAAGTAAAGGAGGAGTGCTTCCTCATGACACCAGAGCAGGGACTCAGCTCTTCCTGCCTCACCATAAATCACATTTTCTGGCATTTCTTCCCCAACCCTCTCACCAGCTGACTCGACTACCTTCTGTGACCAGGGAATGGACAAAATGGGCTGAGGCCCCCAGGTGATCACTGACAAACATTCTCCAGCTGCAGTGATAGCAGAGCTCAGTGACATCATGTCTGGTCAGGTTCCACAGGTGGACTTGGGGCAGGTGAGATGGCAGCAGCAGTGGCTGGGCAGATGAGTGAGAACCATGTCACAGCATCGCAAGAGGCTGTGCTGGTCGCACCAGCACTAAGCTGAGGAAAGGGGCCCTCAGGGCTCCATAGCACTGAAGGATGAAGGCTAATTCATTCTTCATTGCAGGGGTGAGACCTTTGAGCCACAGGTGTGTTTCAGATAAGTTCCACACCATCACACAGTTTCACATCTAATGATGTCCCTTTGGTGGTACCACAGCCTCCTGCCTGCCTGCCTTCTCCTAACCAGCTGAATTTCCATGTCCTTTCAAAGACTTGCTGCAATCCAGCCAAGATGACTGCATTTCAGTGCTGACTGGAGCCTTTGCGATGCAATCTATAAAACACTTTGGGAGCTTTCCAGAGGAAAAATGCTCAAGAAACATCAGTCATAGCAGTCCACACACATTCACTGACACTGTCCTATGTGACCCTTTCCTACTCTTCTTTCTTCCCTGTCCTCCCATCTCTACATAAGCATTCTCAGTACTGGAGGTTGATGGTATCAGGCAGGGAAAGAGTGTCTCTCCAGAATGAGATTTGCCTCAATTTCCATCAGCAACACAGAAGAATGGAAAAAAATGTCCAAATTAAGCTGCTTGATTACTGAAATTAATCTTGTCACTTAGCATCCCTGTTCCACAGAATGGGGCCTTTGATTAGCCTCCTTGTTTCAGAATATTACAAGCAGACGTTTATTAAGCAGAAGGCAATTCCTCTGCAGGGGAAGAGGGGAAGCTGATTCCAAAGGGAAGGCTGCTCTCTGCATAAGAGATGCCCACAGCTTTGCCTGCATCCCTGGCAAGTGAGGGGATGCTGCTCTGACAACACAGCCAGGGCCCCCAAGGATTCTCCAAGATCTTCTCCCCAACATATGACTAAGGACCATCCTGTTATTACCGTGACAGGCTTGGTATTTAGAAGGCTGACAGCTCTTGCAGCAAGTTATCGCTTATTACAATCATCCTGAGAGCCCTCAAAGGTTGTGAGGTGCGATGTCCCCCCTGTCTGGCTCCCTCAGAGTGCTAAGGAAACACAGAAGGATGGGGAGCATTCCCCAAGGCAATCGAAGGAGCAGTGGACCTGCATGTGGGACCTTCAACACCCACACTTCCCTCCCTGCTTCCTCTCCACCTCCACGCAGCATCGCCAACCACACAGCTGTGACTCTGCATGACCGTGCTGTCACAGGCAGCTTTGTGCTTTTCCACTCCATAGGGCACATGCTCAGAAGCCAGTGCCTCACTGTAGGCGTGGGCTGCTCTTGCTGACCTGACGCAATGTGCCGTACTTGCTGGGATGGCAGAAGGGAGAGCTCAGAGACAGCAGTGGGGTGACCCATGGATGCTCTTGCAGCTCCCAGGGAATTTAAAATTGATACACTTTAATACAGGCTCCTAGGTGGTGATATCTAGGAGCTCCAGGGTCCAAAACTGGCACTGCTTGTACGGAAGTGGGATAGGAGAGGGTAGAAGGTTGCCTCTCGTGGCTTGTTCTGACTCTGCCTCCACCAACCAAAAGGTTTTTGGACACAGCTACTGGCATAGGGACATAGCAGCATTCCAGGCAAATTACCGACAAATTTTAAGTAGGTTAAACTGATTGCTGGGTTTCAAGCTACACTGGTCAAAGTCAGCCAGCACAGAAAGGTTGTAAAATCAAAGATCAACCTCTATGCTATCTTCCTTTCCCTTTCTGTGCAAGGGATGTTTCTGGTACTGCAGACCTAATGATCCCAGTATCACTATTAAAATTGCTGTATTGCAGTCTCCATGCACTGAATCACAGTGCCAGTGCTCCATCCTGCAGGAGAAACACAGATCAGAGGGAACAAGAGGGTGAGGCCTGCATAAGCTTTACATAAAATTTTTTTACAGGCTGTTGATCTGAAGCGTGGCGAAATTTGGCAGTTATCTAACCACTCTCACCAGAGGGCCTCAAACTACTTTCCAAACATTAGCTAAATAACTTCTACAGTAGCCCAAATCCTGCAAGGACTTGCTTGCACTGACCGGTGAAGTCAAACTTGCCCAGCCTATGGGATGGTATCAATATCTTCTCTGTTCTACAGATGGGAAAACTGAGGCATGGGGAACCAAAGTGATTCAGAGAAGATCATGAAGACAAGCCAAGAGTCGAAGAGAGCTTTTCTTGTTTCGGGTCTTCCTTAGCCTTCTGCATCCCCACTCTTTGCAATACACTCAGAATCACAGAATCACTTAGGTTGGAAAAGACCTCTGAGATCATCGAGTCCAACCTGTGAAACACCACCTGGTCAACCAGACCATGGCACTGAGTGCCACACCCAGTCTTTCCTTAAACACCTCCAGAGATAGTGACTCCACCACCTCCCTGGGCAGCCCATTCCAAAGTTGAATCACCCTTTCTGAGAAGAAAGTCCTCCTAATGTCCAACCTAAACCTCCCCAGGACAGCTTGAAACTATGTCCTCTCATCCTGCCACTGGATGCTTGGGAGAAGAGGCCAACCCCCAGCTGGCTACAGCCTCCTTTCAAACAGTTGGAGAGAGTGATAAGTTCCCCCCTGAGCCTCTTTTCCTCTGGGCTAAACAACCCCAATTCCTTCAGCCATGTTGCATAGGACTTACCCTCTCCCCCCTCACCAGCATCACCAAATGTCAAATCTCATTCCTGAATTGAGGGGCCCAGAACTGGACACAGAACCCAAGGTGCAGCCACACCACTGCTGAGTACAGGGGAACAATCACATCCCTTGTCCTGCTGGCCACATTATTCCTGACACAAGCCAGGATGCCATTGGCCTTCTTGGCCACCTGAGCACATGCTGGCTCAGGTTCAACCTGCTGTTGACCAACACCCCCAGGTCCTCTTCTGCTGGGCTGCTTTCCAGCCATTCTGCCTCCAGACTGTAGCGCTGCCTGGGGCTTCCAAACTGCATTCAGCAGCCCACATATAACAGCAGATCAAAGATTCTAGAGTTGGTCAAATTTACTTGAACCTCCAAAACTATTCTGAGGGGCTCAGATGGAGGTGGGGGGGACAAGTGTGTAGCAAGCTCTAATATTAGCTGATTTGTGCTTGCTCGTCCTATCCTCCCCCAGGGTGGCGGGTAGGGCGTACAGACTGAATGAGAAACCGTGCTCTAATGAGGCATCTACAGGTTTGGTGGGGTTTTGTTTGTGGGTTTGCTGTTTCCTGGGTACCAGGGCTGTGTGAAGCATTGAAATTCCACCCTGAGCAGCAGTGAGCAGCAGAACCTGGTTTCCATAGCACTGCCATGGAAACAGCACTCTGCGAATCTGTGCCTTCAGGCCCCTCTGCAGCTGAAGCATCTCACTGCTCCTCCCCAGCACCCACCTCCACACCACAAGCCCCCAGACCTCCCTGTGTGCCTCTGATGATTAAAGGGTGCAGTACATAGGAATAGCAGGACCCCCTGTTTGACCTCTTACTGAATCATAATGTGTAAAAGTATTCTTTGAAGAAAAATACTAACAGCATACTTCTTTCCCCCTCTTCCACACATGAAAGTAGAAAAAGCTACAGTTAAAATTCAAGTTGAATTGCACAAGTAAAATTTCACCCGGTAATATACTAAGGTGCAAACACAGTAATCTCATGCAATAGGTTCTTTTATCTTCCTTTGTCTGCCAGGAACACCAGCTTCCAAAAGTGATGGATTTAATTAACTGTTAGAATGTAGAACGGGCTCCCCTTAATCTTCTCCTCTGGTTTGGTTTGTTTTTTTTTTTCTTCCCATCCCATGGTTCATACCAAAAAATACTCATGGCAAGGGCTCCATAAGATGAAGGGATAAGTCAAACAATGGATGTATGCAAGACACGTGTTATTTCCTCCCTGCATCCACTGAGTGCCTGAGGAAGTGCACAGTACAACACGCGTGTTGCTGGTATTTGAGCATCTCAAAGAGATACAGCCTATGAATGTTAGAAGCCATCTCCACTGGCCGGAATACCACAGGTCCACCTAGCACCTTGGTAAGTCAGTCCTTAACAGGCTTGGCAACCATGAGGAGTTTGAGTTGTAGTGCTTAGGCCCTCTATCCCCGGAATGGGACAGGAAAACAGTCTGAATTTCAGAGGGACACCACCAGAGAAGCAAGGGAGTGACAGGATCAAACTGACAGGCAGCAAAATGCAAAAACTTCTTCTTACTAACCTCCATCATGGGTCCTGAGGGAAGAATCATACCCAGAGCAAGAGAGAAAACTAGTCTCTCTGCTCTACCAACATCCTGGTCTCTGGCACAGCTACAGAAAATGATATTGCATTACCCAGATAGCCCAGAAAATTTTGTTCCAAGTGGGTTGGAAATCACCCACAACTAATGATAAAAAGATGCTTTATATAATGTAAAAGATGGCAGTTGTCACCATGCATGGAGCAAAGTAAGTCCCCAGATGGGAAAAGGACCAGTTCTAACCGGCTTAGGTCAGAGACCATCAAGGGCACAGACCCTTGCATCTTCCTTTCCCAAGCAAGATTCAGAATAACAGGAATCAACAAATATCAACATAATACCAAATTTTGCATATTTATAACCTGTCCACTGCCTACTCAAACAACTACATTGAGTTACTCTCTGAGGCAACCTGTGCTATCATGTGAACCAGCTCTTCTCCATGTGCAGAGCAGTGTTGAGTCTATCAGTCACATCGTGACCGGGGTCACATCTCTCACCTGCTGTGGCTGTAACTCATCTGAAGCCTTGCTGAGCAAAATGACTGATTTGCTGCATTCCCATGCGGAACGTGAAGATCGCCTGTCTTCCATCATGTGTCCACCTGACTTGACAGCCGTTACAACAGAGTATCTTCCTGTGTTGCCAAGCCCAGCCCTAGCTCTTATTCTCCAGCACGTGTGTGTATAAAATCATTTCATGAAGAAAGGAAGCTTCTCAGACCGCAAATGCTTCGAGATTTTTGGTTTGCCTTACTTGTCCCTTCATATAACTAACCACAAATCCCAAGTCACTTTGACCCCAGTCCTTGACTCCAGTTTTCTGTTGAACAAAAAGCCTGCAGGAGGCAAGTCTCACCCTGTTGATGCCATGCTGTGATTTAAAAGAGCTTAATACAGATCAAACTATAGCCCACATCCCTTTCACTCTGTTCTTTATTATTTTAATGAGGTTTTCAACCCATCTGTTAAATCATGGATGAAGAAAACTAGCAGTTACATGTCAAAATCCATGCAAACTACTTAAAATTCATGCCTACTAAGCTGGCCTGTAGTCAGATGTTACTAAGTCAGGTGTACCATGTCTGGAAAAACAAATTTGGTATGCATGATCACCTACTTAGCTGGAGTGTCTTCTAATAAGGTTAACTCGAGGAAGTGAGAATAATAGCTTAGGACAAGTACATACTGAATTGCTTTATTTTTGTGTTGGTTGTTTTGCTTCTTTTTCCAGGCAGTGAGGGGACAGTTTTCCTTGTACCACTAACTCTTTCACTTGACGTGGCCTACATTTTACATTTTTGGTATGGGTGTGAAAAGCTTTGACAGCCTCTTCAATATCACTGCTCTTCTGAGTTCAGGATAAAACCTCTCTGGCCCCTCTCAAGTTCCTTTTAAATCCCTAAATTACCTTCACATAATCTTCAGCTTCTCATCTTGTATTCACTGGACATCTTGCACAGAAGTACTCTCAAGACCTGGGCTGCTGGAACTAAATGAGACACTGAAATTTCTTTACAAAGCTGTGGTACTTTTTCCTTGTCTCTGGAGCAGTACTGGTGACACTGTGATCTACCTGCATAAACAGATCTTCACAGTATGTAATTTACACTATATTGGTACTGGTTCCTCACAAAGATCTGATAATGGCTTTATGGAGTTTAAATGCAGCTCAAAATTTCTACTACCTAAATGTTCACCCCCTCTTTATCAGAAGATAAAGATGTTCTTCCCCTCACAGTAGCAGGAACCGATCTATCTTTAAACATTAATTTACTCTTTAAGATCGTATGTGTCCAGCTTTACACACTTCACTTCATCACCTGATGATTTCCAGAGGAATAAAATCTTTTATTTACTCTCCACTTACGACCAAAAGGGAATTTTCTAGGGTCATGAATCATGGGCTGACTCGGCTCCTACAACACTACCCTGTAGCTAGGCAGCTTCCCTCACCCCAGGAAAATATCCTCAAATGGTTCCTTGAAGAGAAGGGTTAGCTGATTTTGATCCTTACAATTATAGACCATTCCTTCATAAGTTTGTTGGGCTTTTAGCCATACTTTCAATTCAGCCACTTCCTTGCAAAAGACCAACGCATTCCCATACATCTTAAACTTCCCTGCTTTATCACCCTTCCATTATTTTTACTTTCAAGGCTAATGTCACTTTTTCTGGCATCAGACTAACATACTCCCGTGCAAGTTCACATCAAGAAGTATCCCACTTGCTTTGATGCTGACAACAAAATCATCTGCTATTGCAAAACTGTTCTTTGCAGCTACAAAGATGCCCAGTTTTACTGATGATGATGGCATCTTCATTACTATATTGGGACTGCCTTTGCAAAGAAAGCACAGCACTGCAGTTCTTACACCCTTTTCTCAAATGTCGGCACCGTCTTGGTTATTGCTGTTTGCTGCAACATCAGTAACTCTCTGTGTCATTTTTGGTGGACGCTGACTTTGAAAAGGGAAGGTGGCCAAATAGCTTTTTGCAGATTTCCTCTTTTGCAGCATATCAGGTTCCTTACCAAACCCAGGCTTTCACTGGACTCAGTGGTTTCTCCTGTCAGAAAATTCAGAATACTTTTCCAAGGGTTACCATAGAAAATCTTGTGCTCATGTTCTCTATCTGGTCACACTCACTGATTTTTGTCGCCTCCTAGCACCATCCAGTCTTCCATCAGGGACTGGTTTAACATCTCAGAATTGCCAGACAGGGAGGACTTCATCCTTTCCACTTTCACAAGCCCCTCTTGGGTTTTTGTCTTCTTTTTTACTCTGGTTGAAATCCACAGGATGAATTTACACTAATTCCAGGATCATTGCATTTTTGCACTCCCATTCCAAATGAAAGCTCATATGCGACAAAAACCCCTGAGAAAAGCCCATGCTTCTAGCTACACAGAGTTTTCATTCTGCTTTCAGGTTTAGGGTCAGTTACCATGCAAGTGTTCCCTAGCATCACCCACACTTCCAAAGAGACTCAGCTATGGCAAGGCTTTTGTCTGTTCTGTTCTTCTACTCAACCTATTTTCTTACCTCATTTTACTCCTGGTGCTATGTATTTTCCAGTATTCACTCAGAGTCAAGGAGCCAGCCTCATCCAGCATCCATTCACAGGTTGCCTCACAGGACTAAGGGAAGCATCCCTGTAACACAAGAGCTGGCTACAGCTGGGTCGTGCCAAAGCATCCTGGAGAACGTGTCCTCTGTGCAAGGGCTTGCTCAGGCAGCTCAGAAATGACTAGGCAAAAGCCTCCTAAAAGGAAGCACGCATTGCAAATCAACATCACCCTTATGTGTGGGATCTGACCATATAAAGCCTGGTTTAGAATACATCTCTGGTGATGGACAAATCTTTCTTGGAACTGTCTGGTGATCACTCCACTTTTCAAGGGCTTCTGGTCATGCAGAAAGAAAAAGAAATGCTATTGGGGAGTGACAGGCCATCCTCATTACAAACTGGAGGCAGATTTAGTCACCCAGACACAGCTTCAGGATGGACTCCCTTTATCAGGCATGTCTGGCTCAGTTACTTAATCAGCCATGCTCCTCACAGAGTTTTCAGTTCTGCACCCCAATAATCCCTGGATATTATCTGTATTTTGGACTGGCATTGCTTTGCAGGATGACCAAGAGGATCTGCAAAGGTCACCCTGCTCACAAATTGCAGATTAGTCCAACTGCAGAAGGTAAATTATAAGCATCCTGGTCAATCACCATATGGAGTCCAAGCAAAGCACCTCTCCTACCCACCGTGCTACCCACCAGGACTTGGAGAGAAGAACACAGACCCATATGGGGAAAGGCTCCAACTCTTTCATAGGTGTGGTTTAGATATACTAGGCCCTGAACAGCAGCATGTCATAGAAAAGTCAAAAAGCTCCTTTTTTTATCTAGAGCCTCCTGGAGACACATTTGCAGGAACAAGTATGCAGACATGACATCTTGGACCCGCACAAGCTCCCACTTAACGCAGCAGAATAGGATGTTACGCAAGAAGCCAGCACTGAGCACCAAGCACAGCCCCTCTCCACATAACATGTGCGTGTCCTCAGAATGGAAACCTCTTGCTTCTCAGCCTCTCCTGCCCCCCCCCATCCCATCTGCCTTCCCCAGATTTCTGACAGCT
Organism: Oreocharis arfaki; assembly: GCA_013398015.1. NCBI lineage: Eukaryota > Metazoa > Chordata > Aves > Passeriformes > Paramythiidae > Oreocharis > Oreocharis arfaki. The sequence goes on along the minus strand of VZRR01004853.1, from coordinate 713,731 downwards.
TCGGCTTGATGTCCCCTCACTGTTCCTAGTAAACACAGCCTTTCTCTCCTCAGTATTGCTCTTACAGGCTCTATCACCCAGCTCTTACAAGTCCCCACTGCCACAAATCCCTTCTCTCCCCCTACAAACCCCACAGGCCACCACTGCCTCTCAGAAGGAGGGATGTGTGTCCTCAGCAAGTGGACAATGGAGACAGAGATGGCTCGGACGAGTCCCACACCACAGAGGGGACTCCCAGAGGAGAAAGAAGCACCAGAGGAATCGTATCTAAAAATTTCTTGCCTCTCTCCTCCATCCTCTATGCTTTCTGTAGGGAGGCAGCTCTTCTCATTTGCCCCATCCCACCCTATACCATGCACCTAAATATGTCTTCAGGATGGGGAAGCATCTGCGCAGTGGGTGGTGATGCGGGGGTGCAGCCAATAAGGCTGCAGCCTAAAAGGACTGAAAGAGAGATTTGATAGCGATAGGCCATGCGTGCTTTGGGCTTTTGCTGATAAGAAAGGCACAAGAGCAGCTTGAAGGGCACTCCAGAAGTGCATTTCGTCTGAAGGGGTGAATTGGGTCTGACTGAGAGTTCATTTTTGCCTTAGCAGCCCTCACAGTGCTCTGCTTTGCATTGGTAGCTGGAAGGGTGTTGATAATTGTGCTGTGGATCTCGAGCTGGCAAGAACACAGAATTGCTGTTCTGTTTGGAGTCAGAAAGCTCTCCCATTAACATGTACGAAAAATCAAATATTTGAGAAAACTTACAGAAGATAAATACTTCAAAAACTCCAGTTTGGGAGCTACATTTTTTAGCTTGTCATCTACTCAGATGGCAGGCAAGGGATCTGGAAGAGCTGCACTGACTCTCTACAGACCAACCAACCTGCCTCATTTCCAGCCACAGCTGTGACAGGCCTGACACATTCACAACAATCAACAAGAATCAACAATTTCCAGCAGAAATTGTTCCACAGGAAAACTTTCCAGGTAGTTCTACTACATATTTAGAAACATTTTGTATATACCAGTATGTTGGGCATATATTAGTAGGCTATTCACATTCTATAATCTCAAGATACTTTAAGTGCCTGTCTCTAAAGAAAATGACCCTAACTATGCCCCTTAAAACGCCAATTACAGCTAAAATGACAAATGATCAGCACAAGCTTTTGCAAGAGAAACTCATAGGTGGACTCTAATTTTCATTCTTGCTCTGATCGTATGGCTGACTGCAAAGCAGCTTCTGCCATGCTTGTGAAGAGCCTCACTGAAGTCCACAAGGATCTGCTGACAAGCTGTGGACACATGCATTATATCAGCACACAGGTGTGCCATTCCTGTATGTCTTCAGTCACACAGAAGAGTGCGGATATTGCACATACATACTGGATTGCAGTCTCGACTTTATCATTTTTTGAAAGGTCCCCTCAACCCCATGAGCTCTCTCCTGTGAGACTCCATGGCTGGAAAAATTAAAAATTTGTTTCCTTCAAATGCTACACTTCTGCTTTTCCTAGAGGCAGCTACAATTCTTTCTCTGTGATCTGAAATTGCAGCAATAATTATATTTCCTACTTTGTTCACTGTAGTTGACTGTTTTGGCAGTCATCCTGTAGCAGTAATCCACACATAAAGAGTCATCTTGCATTTTTCAATCCAATTTAAAGGGAATTGTTTCTCAAGGAAAGCAAGAGGGTGAAAATGTTCCCCTCTGGCAAAAACTTCAAGTAGTTCGGTATTACATGTGAGAATTTTACCTACCTGTCTTATTCACTGTTGCATTTTACAAGCACTAATTTAAATTCTTTGCACTTCTAGGAAGGCATGAGACTTTCTTTATGTGGTTTTCTGCTTAGTCCTCCCTTAGTTCTCCCAGACACTCAGAGAGAGAACTTCGGTTCCCTCTTTCCAGATGATGCTCAGAGCATCAAGTGCTCTTGTTTTGTTCTTATTTTATTCTGGGGCTATTTGTTCATTCTAGAATAGGGGAAAGGATGCCATAGAAATTAAGGCAGGGGTGCATTAGGAGGCAAGGGAATAAATATTCATTCTTGCCATCAGCTCATTCATTTGGCTTGATTTACACCAGTTGCCCCAAAGTTTTCCCTCTAATTTTTCACTGAAATACCCAGAAGCCTTTAATAATGGCATTTACATGTATAATGTAGCATTATTAATGTTAAACAAAGCCTTTGAAATCTCCTCCATTCTGCACGCCTCATACCATTTCAGAACAAATTATTTTCACAATAACCTCTGCCAGACACACACAGACACACATACCGCTGCTATTTTATTAATTTCAGATACATTTTCCTTTTTCCCACTCATTTCAAACCTATTATTCTATAATATATAAGAGCAGCACAAGAGTGAAGGTGCTGTGACCAGAAACAGTAGGGTCAGGGCAGACAAAGCAAGGTGACTACAGATTCAACCTTTAAATCCAGCAGCATGTATCAGACTGGACGAGCACCTGAAATAACAGAATAGCATTACAAGAAAGAAATGTTTCAGGACATCTTAGAACAACCAGAAGAAGAGAGTACTGAAAGTTTAGGAAGCAGAATCGTTGTTTAGGAAGCATCCTGCTTCCCATCCCAGCACATCTCATCTTCAGCCGGCTTATACCACCAAAACCTGCACATCATCTGAGGAAGCTTCAGATACATCTGTTGCAATTACAGGAACTCTTAGGAGCTTTGTTCTGGTTTTTTTAATTGTTGTTTCAATGGGCTTTTCCATCTCCCAGGCATGCAGTGATTTAGGCGCCAGTTGTTTCTACAAGACCTCTGCTGCATCCATCCCTATGACCCAGCTGCTGCTCTGCTCAGCAAGCCAAACTCACCCCAAGCCATGTCCCACACTTTGTTCTCTGCTACTGGGGCCTGTTTGAGCATCCCCGTGCAGCTGGGCAGGCGGGCTGACGGAAACCCCAGGGCATCCTACAGCACTTACTCAGCATGCTGCAGCTTCCCAGGGATACGGTAACTGCTCCTGGGCACTAAAAAACCACCTGTTCAGCATCGCAGCCCAAAATCTTGCCCTGTGCTTCCTCCAGGAATGCAGGAAAGGGACAAAAACCTAATAGATCAATGCCAATGTAAACTGAAATCGGAGGGGGAAAAAAGAGTCACAAAGAGGTTTTGTACCATAAAGGCAATTCTAGAAGTTTTCTGCATCTTACACTCATGTATCATCTCTGGGGCATCTTAGTGTCACTTCATGGCATCAGACTGAAACACGGGCAGGACAGGGCTTGAAGGATCCCCTCACAATGAGGCCATCACCAGCAGTAGATCTGTTTAGCTGTGGCTGGCCTCAAGGCCCTTGTTCCAACACTGTACTACCTTCCTACTGAATATTTTTTTCCTGTTGTCCAAGGACCTACCATGGCCTTCCATGACACCATCTGGCACTACCAAGAACAGACTGGCCCCATCGTCTTTGTAAGTACCCCTCAATCAGGGATGGACACCTGCACCTCTTACCCACATCTCAGAGGGCAGAGCCAAAAACAGTCCCTCAGGACAGCACAGAGCATGTTGTGTCTGTGTCAGGACTAGCTCAGTTAGATATTGCAGGAAATTCCCATGGCCTATGGATCTTCTCATTTCCAATGGAGAGTCTCTATGAAATATCTTCCCACAGAGAGATGCAGAAGAGGCAAAAAAAAGGTATGATGATGGATAACACTACTGGAAAAGTCCTCCTGATATTCAACTAAATAAATTACAATTCTCCTGAAGAAAAGTGACAGTAAGTAAGGACTTCTAAGGTCAGGGGCTGAATAAAGAAGGTGAAGAGGGAATAACTGTTAAGCTACTTTTTTTTCCTGTAAAAGAATGATATCAAAATGAGAATGCCATGGAGCAAGTTTCCAACAAAGGACTTCTTCACACTATGAGAAGTTAAGTGGTGAAACTCCTTGTCTCTTGGATGCTAAAAATGTGCCTGGGTCCACAAATGCCAAGAGTTTGCACGTTGGTATGAGTATGGAAGAAAAACCCATCAAGCACTACTAAATACAAAGACACGCTGACTATCTTAGAGAGTTCCAAGTCGTAACTCATGGGATGTTTGGAGAATATTCTGAGGTAGTATCTTTAATTGATCCTCTATCAATTGCTGTCGGATGCAAAATGCTGGACTAAATCACCTTGTGATATAAACAAGTTCACAGATCATTATAAGAAAGTTTCTAAAATTACATCTAACGTTACTGGACAACTTCTAAGTCTATTGGGACAGTGTAGCAAAGTGCCTACCACTATCGGTCAAACCAATATACAAGTTCACTCACCTCTTTTTATTTAAACACTGCATCATTAAACAGAAAGAAGGCTTTTGGCTTCCTGGAGCAAAGGCAGGACATTACTGCCGTCCCACGGCAGCCAAACCTGCAGAGCACCTGGGTTTGAGCCCAAGGACTTCAGCCATGGAACATCACTCTGCTTTGCTCTTCACTTCACAGCCAACTGCCCCCAGCTTCAAAGCATCTTTTATGAAAAACAGCAATGCTGTACTATGGCCAGAACAGAACATGCTCTGAGGCCAATCATCTTCTCAACCAAAATTTATACCTTAATCTCCACTCCAAATACTCACAATCCATTATTTTTGTCCTCCCCTGATTTTCTACCCTCTGCTGTACATAAAACTCCCAAAATAATCCACAGGGTTAAAAACTGGTCTTGGCACAGTAGCCCGTTTGGCCAGGGGAAGAATGAGCAAGGAAACCACATCTCATCACCTTTTCACTCCTGCCCTGATGGGTAGAAAATGCTGGACTGTACTGCTCTGCCACATATCACCTCACACTGTCAGGATGACACTCCTCTGGGACAGCGGATCTGCTCCCAGTTCCTGACAGTACTGAGCCACCCAGACCTGCCCAATGTGGGCATGCCTCCATTTCTGCAAGTTTCTAGTGCTGCCTGCGCCAACTCTTCTCCTGCTCCCTTGGGTCGGATGCATAGCCCAGGAAAGACAGTTTGGCTGGGGGCATCCATGTGTCAGACTAATCCCAGCTGCCGCAGGGGCCCTGGGAGTGTGTCAGCAGCCAGAATAAATTGAGGTGGGTCTGACTCATGCCAAATCCAAAGCCAGCAAGGGGAATATACAGGTGCAGAAGTGGTATAAAGCCAATTGCCTGCTTCAGCACACTGACACATACCAGGTACATCTCAGTGTATCCAGGGGACAAGATCCAGCATTCACAATTCCCCAATGAGACAAATGACTCCTATGGTCCTCCAGCTGCAGGTGCCTGCCCCTTAGAGGATGGGACCTTGGGGATCCAAGGCTGTCCGACCGATTTGTGCATGCTAGCGCATTTACATTCACCCCAGGTTTATTCCACTAGCTTTTCTAGTCCTAAGATATATTTTAAGCTAAGCAGCTCTCATCTCAACACCCAGCTCCAGACAGCCCTGGCAGCACCCAGGCAGAGATGAGACAATGGTGTACTAAGCAGGGAATGAGCACACCACGGTCACACGCTGCTGTCCCCTGCTAACCTCACCACCTTTACACCTCTCCCACCCCTCCTCACCCTGATCCTCATCCCGCAGCAGCTTCATTGTGGAGCACAGAGTTGGTCCACGCCAAGCTGGCACAGGCTTCAGAGGAATTAATTCAGACGGGCAAAGTCTGATCCCTTTCAGGGAGCGTGCGAAAGAGGAGGCAGCACTCAGCACTTTAGACATCAAGGGAGAGTAAGAGAAAAAGAGATGAGAGAAAGCCTCGCATAGAAAAGGCAGCAGGAAAAATGTCCTAATTTGGAGAGACAGGGCTCATTGCCATGGCAACCCAGAATCGCCCCAGAGCGGCCAAATACGACTTTATATGTGGTGTTAAACGATTCAACCATTACGAGAAAACACTATGGGGAAAAAAATAATGGGGCTGTGGAAGGGAAAGTATTTGGTAACAAATACTCTGGGGGTACTCTGGAAACAGAAGTGAACCTTTTGAGTCCTAAGTTGTATTTCCCCCCCCCCATCCTTAGGTGCAGAGACATTTTTGTGCATTTGCTTGTTTGGGGAGAATGAGTCACTCCTTCCTGCCTGCACTGCCTTCCCTCCCCAGCCTGGTGCTCATCAACAGTGGGGCCATATCCTGTCTACTGGGCAACAGAGGGAGGAAAGGCAACTGGAACCTCTGTTCCTTTCTTTAAAGTCCCCCACCAAGACCTCCCAGGACTAGGCAGAAACTGGGAACGCATGGCAGATCACATGGGAACACTGCAGGGGGGCAGCACATGCCACCAAGGAGGCGGCAACATGGTACAGGGTGGCAGTGACCACCAGGAGCTCCAGCCTCCGGTCCACAGCCTTGAGAAAGCACATATGGAATGTTCGTAAGAGAGCTGGGGTTGCTGAGTACATCTGGCTATGGGCTAAGTGAGAGAAGCAGCAGGAGTGACATGCTCACTTTAAGTCACACAATGCACATACTGCTGGCTGAGAGAGGAAGATGAATCCCTGCAGTTGTTAATTAATTATCTGATCTCACCCTGAGTCCTTTTTATCTGCTTTAGCCTATGAACTACTTTGAATATCGTATCAAATTTCCTCATCCCACACTCTTGCCTCCTTCCGCCCTCGCTCTTGGGGTACCTTCCTCTGCACTGCTGCCTTTTGTTAAACACCCCTATTCAGCAGAACTTCTCATCTCTTTTCTTACCCCTGGCACAGCTCTGTTACATTTTCTCAGTCCTTATGAGAGGTCCCACCCAGTCTGCAGGGGCTTACACCTCACAGGGTACTAGTAAATAGAAGTGGATCATACAAAGAATAGTAAGATCAGGTGAGGGGCAAGGAAATTATTTTCTCTTCTGGAGGTTACCTCGTTGTAACTGAAGGTACAAATCCCAGTGGATGAGTTCCCAGAGGACCATCTCCTACAGATTCCTAAGTGTAAAGCAATAAATTCATTGTCAAGATCCTTGTCACTCATGTCTAACCTATTCATGTCACCTCATTTCCCCATCCAATTTATTCATCAAATGCAGCAAAACATTTGGCCAAAAGGATTCCTTGAGAGCAGGGATGCATGCAGCTTGGAGGACAGGACATGCTTCCGCACAGGCACGGTTACACAGAGACACAGCCACATGTCTTCTACATGCTGTTACCCATTCCTATACTAAACCATTTCTCCCTGGCCACAGAAACCTAAACAAGCCAAGTGAGATAATCCTCTCCTTAGTATTTCAGTCTAGACTAGACCAGGAGAGGGAAAAATGGAAAAACTGAACTCACTCCACTATTACCAAACAAAAAAGCCTTCAATGTATGATTCAAGAGATTTGTGTATTGTGTAGGAGCAGCACAGCATGAGCTGCTGGCTGGCTACAGGCTCTCTGGCAGCACAAAATGCTTCCCCACAGCTTGTACTGTGTTTTACCGAGTGTTACTATAGGCACACCTCAAGACATAGAGCAACAGACTGCTGGACCAGTACAGTGACCAGTGAGTGACACTGTCAGACAAAAACGTGGTCCTAAGCACAGCAAGAGACAAATGTCACTCACAACCTCTATTTCTCCTTACAGTGGTCAGTATCACAGCACGTTTTTTTTGCCAGCCTCTAGTGAGAAAGCTGCCAGCCACAGCTTCAGTTTGTAACAATTAAGCAGTTGAAACTTCAGATCCACATGTGCACATAAAATCTTCCAAGGGGGCTCAGACAAGGGCACAGGGATCAAACAGAGAGAATGGCTGGGACAAGTCCTGGTGAAGATGAGCCCTGTGGTCTCACAGCAGGACATGGAGACAGCAAAGGTTAATGGCAGCATGGCTCATTGGGGGAAAATGGACCATGGGCACCAGCACAGCCTGGTGAGGTTTCCAGCCATTCCCTAAATGAAGCTGTTCCACCATCTGCAGGCAAGCACACTTTGGCATTAGACATTTTCCATGAAGGCCTATTTAATGGAGCACAAAGTGACTTATTAAATCCAAATTAAAGAACCAATTGACTAGCAAAAAAAATTAAATCTCTGGGTAGGTAATGGCTGTGTCCAACATTTGGATGCGCCCAAAACACATCAAAACTAACCTCACAGTTTCACAATAATAAAAAGTTTACCAAAAGATAATCATGGACTTATACAACAAAACAGAAGCTGGGCACATGAGTCTGAGGAGTCTCTCAGATGACCAAAACTAACAGAAAGAGACGACTGACTGGTTCAGCCTCTGTCCAGTTCCAACTTACCTCCCTCCACTCCAGCACTGCTGTCCCCTGCAGACATGCACATACTCCAAAAGTTTGTCAGTCCCATTATAGATCATTTCAATGGCCAGACTTCAGCTGCAGAAATTGGCCCAGAGAGCCATGGAGGACTAACTGTTAAGAGGGACAGCCAAAGCTTGCCGGACACTTCCCTGCCCTGCATTTCATCTCACTACACCTTTCAGACCTCCCCATTCCTCCCTTCCCAGGGCTTCAGCCCTTTCAGCACACTCCCTCCTTCAGATCAAGGCACACATCCTCCCCTCTTTTCACCTTCAGGCTGGCTCCTCCTCAGCCCACCCAAGGCACCCGGTGATTAGAGTACACCTTGATCTTCAGTGCCAGTTGAGGAACTCAAACCACCAGTTTGCTGTAGGCTTGCCACAAGGCTAAGAATAAGGCTAGACAGAAAGCTCAGCCAGTCAAAAGGCAGAAAAAAAGTGGGGCAGAAAACAGATGTCTGCTTGACAGTTATGAAGAAAAAAAGGCCCAATTCACATTTTAAGTTCAATTTTTAAGTCTGCATTGAAAATATACTCAAAGGCACATGTCTTTCTCTTCCACAGAGGATACTGACGGAATAATCCAATTACTGCTGCTGTCATCAGGCTAATTTCTTTTCTCAGGAGGTCTGTCGTGGGACAGAAATATTAAAACCTCCAGGCCTCGCGCCATGTCCCCCTCCGAAAGCTCACCGGTAGGAGCATGCGACACTGAGCGAGTGCGTGTTCGTGACCGTGCCTCCTTCGCCGCTGCAGCCCGGGCCGCTGCGGCGCGGCAGCGTGAGTCACGGAGCGCACACAGCACACACGTGTGCGCCCCGTGCAAGCGTGACCGAGCGTCCCGCCCCGGGCCTGCCCCGCACGCCCGGCGGAGCGCGAATGGCCGCGAGTGCCCGCGGCCGTCAGTGCCCGCCGCAGCGCGGGCACCGAGCCGCACGCGTGTTCGGGACGCGCTGTGTGCGCGCCGGTCGCTTGTGCCGAAATCACGGCTCCCGACGCGCTCCGGGAGGTGCAGGGCTGTGCCCGCCTTCTGTGTGCGATTTTAGCTTGTTTCCTTCAGGAAACAGGACTCTTGCAAACCTGGGGAGGGCGGGTGTTTGTGCATAGGTGAGTCAGGCTTCCCAGTGACTCTTGAACCTGCTGGCCAATTTCCACCTGATTTGGCAAAGGGGCAGAGGACACAAGGAGAATTAATTTCTTACAGTGCTGTACAAAATACAGCCTGCAACTGCATGCAGTCCCAAAGCCTTTATCTGACCCCACAGCAGTGTGTATGATTCACCCACTCACAGTCAAAGGCTCACTAGGCAATCAAATAGACTTCATCCTGACCTGGCAGCATGCCTGTGGTGGACAGCCCCTATACACAGAAGCCTCGGGGCACCCCAGTACAGCTCTCTCATATACTGTGCCAGCCAGTAACTATAAAAGGCACAGTGGAAATTGGGAGAAAAACAATAGGAGATCTGGGGAGAATGGTATTTTTCTGGTAGGGAGGAGGTGTAGACAGGTCCTGTAAAATTGAAGCTGCTGTGGGTGCACACACTTTTTTGCACTGGACATCTTCTAATTGATACAGGGCAGTGGGTGAAGAAATGAGACCCTTTTAATGCCCCTGGCCTTCACCACTGGGGGAAGTATGAGTCCAGCTCTTCTGAAATATCTTCACCCAGCTCAAGTTCTCATCCCTGTGGACTCTCTGGTGTCTACTATGGACTGAGCTCACATTAGTATATAATTCAGTTAAAGAGTCAATTAACCGTGAGATGTGAATCCAGTGAAAACAGGATTCATTCATTTGGGAGCTGACAAAATTACTTGTTCCATTGCCCTTCCACTCACCGTCTTCTCCACAAGCTGTTCCAATGTTAGGTCATAACATTCACTTTCAAGTGTGTCAGATAAGGGAAAAAATAAATAAAACCCTCCAGTGTGCTCTCGCAGAAGCCATGAGGGAGGGACCCTGAGTGTCCATTCAGAGATACAACATGAAAGGCTCAACTTCCAGAAGATGGAGATGCCCAGCATTTTCTCAAATGTAGGCTGCCTTAACCTGTCTCATGTTGGATGTTAAAAAAAAAAAAAAAGGATCTATATTCACTGTTCACACTTAAAACACTCTAGCCTACTTCTTTGACTGCCATCGCTTCCTGGGAGGTGGGCAGAGCCCATTCAGATACCAGGTGTCCTGCGCCTTGCAGCTTGGCAGGCAGTGCCGCGTGGAAAAGGCGCTCCACTCCACCAGACTCGATGCCACCTGTTCCCAACCCTCCCGCCGCCCACCCAGCCCTGCCATGTCGAGGAACAGTCTGAACCTGGCCCACTGCCCGGGCCATGAAGGAGCCCAAATGGAGCCAGGCAATTTGGAGACACGGAAAGCAGGCACTTTTGAGAGATGCTCTCCCCATACACGGTTATCTGACAAATACCCCATTATCCAACAAGAGCCTCTCTCTCCACTTCCCAAGAAACTGTTTCCTTTGTTAAGAATTCACTGACCCTTTCTTTTTGTCTACAATGCTGTCAGAAAAGAATCTTTTTCATTACATTTCTCTTGAGCTCACGAGGTGGTTTGTGGGGCTTTTTTCAACTGGCTCTGGTAGAGAACTAAAAGGTATTGGTAACCATCTGCTCATTGCATGCCCTGAAGGAAAGCACGTACTCTCCTCGCTCAAACTCCTTCCATGCTACACCAGAAACAGGACATTCCCAGCTCTTCACAAGTCTTCGTGAACTGGAAGTGATGGAAACACTTCATTTCCAATGGCAGGAGTCTCAGCAAGAAGCCATCCTTTTCAGAGGGAAAGCTTATTTAGCTAAAGAAGGTCAGATCTACACGTGGCCACTTGCAAGAAAGAACATTTCTGGCGATGGTGATTTTACCTCACACTCTGACCCCATGCAGGGTATGTGAACCCTGCCTTCTGATCTGGCAAGCTTAAATAGAAGTTGAGAAAACAAAACCGTGCCAGATCTCTGACCTTTGATAAATGTGAAGAGCTGGTTAATGCAGCACACCAAATATTGAATCTTCAGCTTGAGCAGGTTTGTGTTGGAGGTAGCCCCTGTCATCTGAGCACCATGAACCATCTCTGCACACCGCTTCCTTGAGGGCAGCTCTGCCCCAGCTGAGGTGACACCCCACACTGCCCCTGGCCAAGCCCCTGAGAGATCAGCAGCCTCATCCCTTAGCCCAGGGGGAGTAACCAGCAACGTGCAGGGCTGTAACAAATCATTCCCCAAGCTTCACCTCCCCTTACCCGCTCATCCATGACATGGACGCTAGTCTGCATGTTCGGCGATGGTGAGAGGATCACTAGCTTGTCAAGCTGGTGATGTGGAGAACAGTATTAACTGAGTAATTAAATCATTTCTGTAATTACTCTCACACAGCTCTAAATAATGTAAGCCCACATGTTCTCCCTGGAAGCCACAATAGCAAGAGAAAAGAGAGTGAGGTATGCCAATTAAAAAGGAGAAATAATAATAATAACACTTAACATTTATACAGCACTCCGCATTTTCAAAGCACAGTGCAAACAAGAATTAAGAAATGGGTAGAGTGACAGACAGGAGAGGGTGAGAGGAAGGGAAGCAGGAGAAGGGAGAAGATAGGAATGGGGGCATGTTTGGAACAGGATTTGAGACCCAGCAGGGCTGGTGACTTGGTGTATGCTCAGCCCAGCCCCGTGGCAGAGCCATTGGCTCTTCACCGCACACCTCAGTACTGCTGCAGAAGCCGGGGGGGCAAGGACACAGCTCTGCCTCTGCAGAAAGCGAGTGAGCCGAAGCGGGAGCGAGGACAAAGCGCTGCGCTGCAGGCGCTCACACATGGAGGAGCTGGCAGCTCCATCATGGAGCTGATCCCCTCCAGCACAGAGGCCTGACAGTGACCATGCTGGCCCCAAGCCAGGCAGCTGGTGGAGGCGGTGAGGGCCTTGCCCCCTCCTTGCAGGAGCTTTTCCCCCTGCCCATGAGGCCTGGGGCCCTGGAACGAGGCGCACTGGCTGAAGGAGTGCACAGCCGAGCCAGCCCCAGGCACACTTTGGAAGACCCGCTGGCCTTCCCCCAGTGGGGAGCACTGATGCCAGTGTCCCAGTCACCCTACAGTCATTTCTGACTTCCTTTGTGGCTCAGGGCAGAATGGGAAGGGAATATTTCTGCCCAACTGGAGGGAAGCAGCACACTCAGGGAAAGCATCGCTGCCCAATCCCACTGTCCTGTGCCCTGCCCCAGCCCAGGTCTGGTCTTCTCTACTACGCAGTTCCTACCTGACAGGTTTTCCACTCGCATTTCACACTCCTCATCCCATTTGCTCAGCAGTTCTGCCACCCGCTTTGTGCCCTGGCTCTCGCTCTTGTAGCCAGCAAGGAAGCATAACCTGGGCAGGTATACCACTTTCGTTCTCTGCATTTTCCCATCTCCATCATCTCCTGCTTCCCACCTTTATCCAGTCCCCCTGCCTATCTCCTTGTACCAGGATCTCTTCCATATGCTCACCCTCTGCACTGGCTCCTCAGAATGCCCTGCATGCCCCCCACCCCACCCACATTTCAGCCCAGATTCCCTGCTACACGGCAGATTTCTCCTGGCTGGATCCCACCAGGATCCCACAGGAGAGCTCCAGCTCCAGCATAGCCTGTGCAGCCCCCACGGCCAGGTGCAGTTTTGAAGCACAGTTTGCAAGGACAAGTTCTTTCCAAGAGACGTGGCAAACATCTAAAAAGATTCTAGGTACATCCGCAGTTTCTTACACTTATAACAAGGCCAAACTTGGGGCAGCCTATGCAGTGGTAGCAAAAGCACATCTCTGGTTACAAGTCCTTCCCTGCAAGACACCCCTGCTCCAGACCTGTGTCCTTGCTCTGAGAACATGTGATGGTCAGGCAGAACCTTTGGAGGAAAATGTGGCAGCACCTGCACCATAGATAAATCACATATCGTCCTGTGCCACATTTTCAGAGAGAGATGTTTTATTTTCCAAATAAATAGCAGAATAAATCAATCAGCTTGAGGCATACACCTGGCATAGGAAACTTTGCTCAAACAGCCATAGTCTGGCAAAATTACAGGAAACCCCCAAGAGGATTTTATAATGGGAATGCTGGCCAACCTTACAATAGATGGTACTATCAGCCCTGCATAAAATGAGTTCTCCAGCATGATGCAGCTATTCAGCCACCACCTCTAATGGGGGGTTAAAGCTTCTCCTCCTGGAGTCCAGATTTTCATCTCAAGCATTGTATTTTCTTCAGTTAGAGAAATCCATTAATTGTTTCCTAGTAATTAGGTTTTTGCCTTTTGTAGAGTTCAAACTTTACAAAAACATTGTTATGGTCTTCTTGTAAAGGGCAAATTGCTGTAAACAGCAGTTGAGCAAGTGTCTTAAAGTCATGTTTTATAGCAGAGCTGCAGTGAGGACTCAGGTCTATTAGAACTGCTGGATTCTGTTGGCACCTTTTAGATCAACTCTCCTCACTGCATGTACCTGCCTCCTTTACTTTTTTGCCCTCTCACTCTCAGACTCTCCACATCCTTCATTCCTGTCTTCCCCCTTCTTCTGAAACCTACATTTATTGTTATTATCAGGAACCTCACAGATACACAGCTAAAAGCTACTGCCAAGAACAGAGAAAAATTGCTTCAACAGAGCTTTTAAGGTATTTTTTTTTTGTCACCCTCAGAACTTACTTTTTTTTTTTCCTTAATTTTCTCCCCATGATCCTAGGTTCAGGAGAAGTTTTCCTATCTGTCTTTCATCTTCTTTATCCTCTTTCTCCTCTGCTTCATCTATATAACATGTTCTCCAGCACTTAGTTCAGTCCTGTTTGAAAACAGCTGAAGAAACATGGTTTCCATCTCTTCCCTAAGAAGTCTAGAGTCCTTCCTAATAAAACTCAGTGTCTGAGCCTTTTTCTTGATACACATATATATCATTTATTATTATCATTTAATGTATCATAATACATCATTTAATGTATTTTCCTAACTTTATCCTGTCATTCCTACTTCTGCTTCTGGCAGCTACGCTAAGCATTTTTTTCTCTAGTCTACCTCTATTCATTGAGTATATAAATCACACCCTGAGTCATTGTTCAGCCAATCTACACTACAGACATACAGCTGTTTCACTCTTTCTTCATATATCAGCTCGTCCAGACCATTAACAGAGTCGCAGACTACAATTATGTCTTCTTCTGTACCCTGTTTTTTCCCAGCCTGTGTACGTATAATTCCCTTAGCTTCCTTCATAATCCATCCCCTCCAAACTTGGCTAATGAGGCAAATAAAAGGCAAAGAAAATAAAAGATTCCCTGGAAAGAATTGTTTCTCTCTGTCCTGCGGTTACTGGGGAATGACATGCAGATCTAAAGCAGCAGCATCGGGCAATTTCACACTCTGTGTTTTCAATTTCATTTTGAGGCCAGTTTAGGGTAGGGACAAATTTGAGTGTAATTAATTTAGATTTTGTGAGACAAGTTACTGCTTGGGGTGGTAATAAAGGACTGCCTGTCCAGATTGAAGAAACTAATCTCCTTGTCCAGCTGGAGATGGCACAAATTGATTTAAGACCTTTTCGTTGGGTTTTGTGTTTTGAAGAAAGGGGTTGTGATAAAGATTGTAAATAACTATTGGTCAGAGCTCCTCCAGCTTCCAGATTTTCTTTAGGTAAGTGCTTACAGATTTGGAGATCTACCTAAGTATCATTACTGTGAAAATCAAGGTTAGAAATCTATCAAGAAAGAGCTTTTTCACAGATGCCCAGGTCCAAGCTGGGTGGAAATCAACATTTTCCTCACAGACACTTCAACAGTTCTATTTCCAGGTAGACGGTGGCAACATCGCATTTAAGCAAGAGCAGTGACAAGGTTAATTCACCTTCTCTTTACCTCAGGTGGGTTGCAGAAGTTGCGTGCAGAGCTAGGGAAGGAAAGGTCTTCTGTCCCTCAAAAGAAAACATCACTATAACAACAGAAGAAAACTAACACTCTGTACTCCTGGAGGAAAAATCCTATGACCCGAAACAAAACAGCTTATAAATAGCTGCAGAAGGCTGATGCAAAGGAATCAGACCTCACTTTTGCTTGACATTCGTTGCCTGAGACAACTTCTGCCACAGGAAGGCACCCACACCTCTGTGTGGCCATCCTGTCCCTCAGCACAGCTTCTGCCCAGAAGTGTCCCCAGGGCACCTTCGCAGGGCATGAGCCTCACACCAGGGTACCAGGTTTTCTCCTTCCCAATTCTGTGACGAGTCAAACTCAGGTAACACCTTCAAGCATCAGGTGTCCAAGGCTCAGGGCAAACATGAAGAGCATCATGTATAAATTATTAGGAGGGAAAACGTGATAGGGATATTTCATGGAAATTTACACTTCCGTAAGAATTTTGTTTCCTTTGCTTTTTAAAGAGGCTTTCTTGTTGCTTTTAAGTGATAAACCAAAAATAAAAAGGTATCAACTCCACATTTTTTTCCTGTGACTCTTGAAAACAATACCCCAGAAAAAGTGAAGGCCTTGAAATGGAGTTCCTCCCAAGAAAATTGGAGATGAAGTAGAGGAAAGCTTTAAAATTTTTTTTTAAACCCCAAAAACAAAAACAAAACCAAAAAAAACCCCACCACTATTTTAATAGGATAATCAATAAAAGAAATTATACATTTATCTAAAAAGTCATATTTTCATTGAAATAATACTAATGAGAGTACTTGAGCTCTTGTTTAGAAAATGAGAGTTCACATTGAAGGATTTATTAGCCCTGGGGAGAGGTTAAAGCTCTTAAAATTTCATTTCCACGTTTCCTAATATCTGAGGGTTCTTGAGTGCTGTAATTTATTTGTAAAGTAACAAAAATAGTTCTAGGAAAATTCTCAGGTGTTAAACTTCACAAAAATATGCTGCCTATATCCCCTTTCTTTACATGAATAAAAGAAAATGTTATTTTGCAAGGGTTGATTAGACACAGATGTAAACATAAATTACAGACCCACCTGGCTTTTCATTACATGTGTATACAAAGGAAAAACAACACTGGCACAAAATACTGGCTTTTATTGTCTATGTCTCTGTGACTTACCTTTTATTCTCCTTCCCCAACCTTTGCAGCAGACTCATAATTTGAGGACACATGATATTTAGTTCATTATTTGTGAGCTACAGAGAGCTTAATTTTGGCAGCAGAAGGAAACAGAGTACCAAAAGCAAAAGAAGTGTATTAATCACGTCCGTAATAAAATTATTAAGAGCTTGAAGGGAAACTGCTGATTTCTTTTTATTTTATTTTTTAAAATCAAACTCATCTTTGCTAATCACTAGATTAGTTTAAGAAACATTTAAACCATTACTATCATCAAATGCAGTTTCAGAGAAATGAAAACACTTTGTGAAATTACATGAACTGCATATAAACTTGTTAGGAGGGAAAAAAGGGTTAGAAATCTTTCAATGCCTGCAGATCAAAATGTGCCCTTTTCCCCCCTTCTAAGCAGCATTTTGTTTGGAATTTATTTTACTTCAATTCATATAATCCTTTCAAAGGGAACTTTATCTCTTTTTTTTCTTTTCTTTCTTTTTTTTTTTTTTAACTGAATTTCCTTCACACAAGGGCTTGAAAAATTTCAGATGTCATCCCTAATGGAAATGAAACAAATTTACACCCAAAAAATGAGGTTTTCATTCCCCATGCATCCCTATTACTTAACCTTTGAAAACCTGAGAGTGAAAGTGCTTTCCTTTTAATTACAGATGTTCTGCTTTTAGCAGCACTGTCCCAATGTCTTTGACTTTGTCCTGGTTTCAGTGTGTATCTAGGTGCTCAGCTTATCCAACTCGTTTTGGCTTCCCTGTACCTGCAGCATCACTTTGCTGCACTCTGGCCAACAGCTACCCTCCTTCCCTGGTGCTTCACCCTCACTGCCCAACTTTGGACTTGCTCCCCACCAAAAGACCAAAGAAATGACTGCAGCAGCAGCATGGCCCAAACATGGAGTGACCACAGCAACCTTCGGCATTGAATGAGAGAGACAACACATCTTGGAAGTTTTACAGGAAACAAAAATAAAGGGGACAGGGATTTATGACGTGGGGATAAAAAGGCAGAGGAAAACATTGCGGCTTCTGCAAAAATAGGAAAAAAAGGAACAAGGTAGTGGAGGGAGTAAGAGAAAATCCAGCTCCACGCTGTGTGGAAAAAAAGGAGGGAGAATCTGGCCTAGAACAGATCACAGGTTTTAAATTTCAGGTTAGTTTTATGCAGCTTTTATACAAATTGTATTACTGGCACAGCCCAGTGAAGGATCACT
Source organism: Oreocharis arfaki (assembly GCA_013398015.1). Classification (NCBI taxonomy): domain Eukaryota; kingdom Metazoa; phylum Chordata; class Aves; order Passeriformes; family Paramythiidae; genus Oreocharis; species Oreocharis arfaki. Next base: position 696,199 of record VZRR01004853.1, on the reverse strand, counting down.
CTTCCCTACTGTTTTATTTCCATCAGCATGCTGATGCGTACTGCGTGCATCCCTGTGTGGGCAAGCCCTGGAGAAAATAGCAAGGGATGCAGAGACACAGAAGACTGATGTTCACCTGGGAAAACATAACCATCCTCTTCTTCCTTTTCTCCTCTTCTGCCTGTGCACCATTGTGTTACTATAAAGCTGCCCAGGACAAGAAGCTTTGGCAAAATAACATGACTGTGGACAAGTAATAAGGAACAGTTCCAGCAAAAGTGATTACAGCTGTGCTATAAGAGAACCCAAAGCATTTTCTGCTCTTACCTTTTCTGCATTCATTATCACCACGTTGGCTTCTTCTGTTATTTTAAAACAAATAAATAGTCTATCATTACAAAATGGACCAGTTAGCCAAATGGTGTGGTCATTTTTCAGGCCAGAAACTAAATCTTTTCCAACACAGTAAGTTTTGTAAATCAGAGTAACAATTCACCCTTCTCTTGAGATACCCATGAATATACATTTGTAAATGCTATTTCCTTTTTTTGTGACTACTCTTTTCCCTTCTAGCTCTGGAAAGAACTGATTTTAGGTCTGGGAAGAACTGGTTGTAGGTAATACTCAAAAGAGAATGAAGAAAAGCCTAGTCCAGATTTCCAGTTCCAGGTGTGCAACCCAAGATATTGGTTTGTGCGGTTATCTGAACAGAAGCTTGGTTTGCAGTCTTGAAGGTTTACTTTCACCATCAGTCTCCCAAAACAGGGTATCCTCATACAATTTAATTTCTGCTTTCAAAACAATTGGGGAGAAACAAGAAATTATTTTAAACACTGCAAGGCCAGCAGATACGTTCTCTGGTCAAAAGTGCATTGCTGTCCTCTAGACAATATAAACTAATGCTTAAAATCAGGAAACACAAAGCTGTTCAAAGTCAGGTCACTGCAGCAACATCAGGCAAACTGAAGAGACCAGCAAGCTTCCACATCAAAGTTTTTGGACCACAGAAACCTAACACTGGTGGTGGTGCACATTTCTCTCCTTTCCATCTCATCTATTTTGGATTAAACACCAGCGATCAGTGCTATTCCCTTTCTCATCAGAGGTCCTGGTGAGATGATGCTATTGCCCTAGTCCTTTTCAAGGAATCAGCAGCAAAATAAGGTTTCTGACAGGGCTGAAACAGTGTGAGTGCTCTTCTACCCTGTCCCAAAGCTCCTCTGAGCAGAACTAACATGGGGTCTGTTGGACCCCTCAGCCATCACTCCCAGGACACCCAGCCCCAACAAAAGGGCTGCTGCCCTTCACTCCTTCTGGCGTCACTGCTGGCATGCTCATCAAACTCAGGGGACTGAACCGGCTATGACAGAACTCTCCCTTGGCAAAGTGGCCTCTCCAGAGCTCCAGTGAGGCACGTCACGTGTCTCTGCTTCACCGTTCTCCTGGAACTAAACCCAGACCACAGTGTGCACACAGATCACCTGGTCACTTTCTTCTTATGCCAGATTAGGCAGAAATTAAATGTAACACTCTGTAACAGGTAAGCAGGTGGAATTAGAGACACGAGCACCAAGGAGTAAAAACACCAAAAACACGTAAATTCCTGTATACTTATTTTTCAGAGGAAAAAGGCAAAACACAGGGAAAACAAAAGTATATAAATATTATTTACAAAATCTAATCAAATGCAATATTAAAGAATGTGTATTTGGACAAAACAATCAGGAAAAACAGACGTTCCACTTTCAGCAACATACCTCCACCTGCTATGTCACACCTAGAGCAGGATTCATGGCATTTAACTTGAGGCATCATGAGCAAGTTGAGGTACAGCCTTCTTTAGTAATCAGTAGGGAGACACAGGACTGTCCCACGAGCATTTCACTGCACCCTGAATTGGGCGGGGTGAATTGTCCTCAGGTGGTGCCTCCTTTACTACTGATGCCTAAATCTCCAGCTGGTGGGTAGCAAACTTGTAGATGAATATTAACTGAGATAAAGCCAGCTTGAAGTGCACATTATACAATATTTCTGTCTTTATATACAGGACAAAAGAAAATTCAGGCTTGAAATCCTATTTTTTTTTTTTCTTTTTGCCTGTCCTTTTGTGTCTCAATTTACCAGTTGCATGGTACATCACAAAGCCCTTTTTACACATGACCCACATTTCCTAACAGAACACTTACTAAACCCTCGCTGAAGGTGAAACAGAATTTCACATGCTACTCCAGGAAAGGTGGTTTGACTGGGGAGTTTTTTTGCGTCAAACTCCAGCGAAGAGGGGCTTATCTGTCACACCAAGGCGTTAGTGGTTTCTAGCATTCCTTAAGTTTGCATTGGCGCTACTGATCACAAACACACGGGGAGCATAACGAAGCTGTAAGTGCAGATCTGAACCTGTGAAATGCTGAGCAAGTTCAATCACAGCTGACTGCTGTGGGCGTTGAGGGGATGCTGAAAGAAGCAAGCCATGCTTGCAGGATCAAACCTCAGCCACACAACTCATCTGCAAAGAACATGACTAAGAGTCACTAAAAGCAAAGCCTCTGTCAAGGCCCTCTGCGGAAATAAATTGTTTAATGACTTACCAGGCTGACTTCAGTATTTTTAGTAGAATTTAAGTGTATTTACTCTCTACCATATTTTAATTCAATTCATCAAATAAATATTATCCATTGAAGATTACACACCTGTGGATCAGAAGTTGTAAAGGTCAGCCTTTTCAAATTATGTTTCAAAGAAACCTTGGCCTTTCCTAAAACTGCAGATCTTTGTACATAACCTGCAAACCTCCTGTCTGCAAAACCACAAAAAAAAAAAAAAAAAAAGGAGTTTGGTAAAACAAAAGTCTCCATTCATAAGGCTTTCACCTTTGAGCTCCCTGTGGGCTGCCTGCCTGCCAGAACGCTCTTCTGAAGCAAGCCAGTGGGGTACACAGGGAGGTGGCAGGAGATGCTGCCTTCCCAAGGAGAGACTAGGGACAGGTAGAAAGAAAAATCTTTTCAAAGTTCAATAGGCCAAACTTCTCTTTGAATTACAGCAGCGTAAATCTGATCTAATTCTGCCAAAGGCAATGGAGTTGTGCTGGATTAACACTGCAGGAATCGGAAATCAGAACCTGGCCTGCCATGTTCAAAGTCACAAGGACCTTTTCCCAGTGCTTAGGAGGTCTTGTGTCAGTAACTCTTACACTTGTCAAAATATGTAAAATGTCGACCCCATGTGTGAAATGCAGCACTTGAGCACTGCTTCCAACTCTCTTTTGCACAGACATAGATAAACATGCAACACAGCAGGCAGGAGATGATGCAGCATTGCTGCCTGCCTGGCCTCCAAGGCAGAAAAGCTTCAGTGTGGGTGGAATGGGGCAGTGTGACTTCAGCACATGTGCAACTGTTCAAGGAGTGAGAGAAAAAAGGCCCGTGATTGTTCAGTGACTATTTCAGTTTAAAGGCCGATACGAGAAAATAACACTGCATACCAACTGTGTGTTATTTGGCAACTGAAGAGTTGGTCAAAGAGTGAGAAAATAATTTGTTAGCACCTTCAATAGCCTGCACTGGATTATTTACTTGCAAGGTAAATAAAACAGAGTGTGCCTGGATTTCTCATCTGACTAGATCTCTTTCTGAGGAGAAGCTGCCATAGTGGCCAGGTCAATTCTCACCCTTCATTCAATTAGACCTGATTCTGCTAGTTAAATGTCTCAGATTCACTTAGGAGCCATCTGTAAAAGAAAAAGGCTGTCAGCTTGTGTCCCTGTTTACTTCTTTGGGATGCACAAAGAATGGTCAAGAGGTCTTCTCAATAAATGCCTTGGCCCTGACTGTCTGGCTTCAAGCCTGCAAGGAAAGGGACAGCCAGCTCCTCTCACGTGTTCCCACTGGCCAACAGTAGCCCCGAGGCCACTGTTAGCCACATGCACACTCAGTTGTGAATTGCTGCATGTCCTGTTCCTGAAAGGTGGAAAGGTGCTACTCCCTCTCTCCATCTTGCCCTGTTCAAAAGCAGTAGCAGGATGGCTTGTCTGTGTAGTAATTCCTCAGAAGACTGGCTAGGGCCTGGGAAAACTGGAATGTCTGTGATATGAAGGAATAAAGTAGTGCAGTGGAAAAAAGAAAGATTTAGCTGGACTGGTTCAGACTAGTTAGTCACTTTAGCTAACACCTATTTAACTTCAGGAGCTAATGAACACTTTATAGAGAGGATGGCTTTATTAAAGATTCAATTATATTCCAATTAAGATGTAAGAGCTGCATTAAGCATCCCTGAAAATACCACAATGTCCTCCAGCTACTTGCAGGAAAAATCCCAGGCTATGATCCCTGGCTCTTCTAAGGTAAAACACAGGCAAAAATAAAACCTTTAAAAAAATTACAATTGTCAGGGGCTCTTTACCCTTCCTAAGGAAGAAGAAAAGGGCTGATTCTTTTGCAGGTCTCTTCTACCTGCTTCTTTTCCTCCTCAGTTTTTCTCTGTTGAAGGTAATTCTACATGATTAATAGGCTCTTCTCAGAAGTGCTACACACAGTTAGCTCTTTTAATCTGTCTTTGAATCTGAAGCTGTCTAATCCCCCAAGCCTTTGGCCCCATGAGACACCACCTGAGGATCACAGAATAAGATAACTTCTCTTTGTTTTAAGTTTGGATCCACAGGTCTGCAATAGAAGGAAGCTCATTTAAATTTACCTTATCTGCCATGATCATAGAGGAGCCCCCGTGGATGCCCAGGATGGGAGTGAGGGTCTGTGCAGAGATGAAGTCCAGGATCTGGGCAATGGCTTCCTGGTCTGTGTCATCAGCGAATACCACCCCTTGAATCTTCCGGTCTGACATGAGGTCACAGATGCGGGTGATGATGCTCTTGGGATCTGTCTCATTCATGGCCACCAGCTCCACCCGAGGCACCACTGAGAGGTGGTGGAAGTCATCTTTCTCGTGGGCATCTTTGATGGCCACTTCGTCTGAGGTCCCCACCAGGATGACTGCAACGCCAATGCTCGGGTGGCTTTTCTGGGCATGGGCCCCGCTCCCTGTTGTTGCGAGGACTGCCAGCACCAGCCAAAACCTTGGAGAGTAGCACTCCACCCTGGGCCTCATCTTCGGCTCTTACACTCCCTGAGCGAGGAAGAAAAAAAGGAAAGGGGGAAAGTAAAACAAAGTGATTAATTGACAAGTCAATCATGCACTCAGCCTTCAAGGAAGATCCATTGATCGTCCTCAGCCACTAGCTCTCCTCACAACAATCTTTCTGGTCTGATGCCTCGCCCTTTGGCTACATTCAGGGCTCTGTTAAAGTTGGGGGGTCAGACCAGTCCAGCCCCTTCTTCAGAGTCTGGAATGACTTAAGAGAACAGCTGTCAGCAGAAGATGGGATCGTGTCATTTCTCAGGTCCCATGTCATTCTGAGACCCAAGTCAAAAGTGATAGAGAATTGTCCTTTGACAGCTGATCAGCTGTCTTTGTGAAATTAATTGCTCATGTCAAGCCCATTTCTGAGTGCTCACCCTCAACACAGAAGAATGACTGGTGCTTGCAATCAGTTTGGACTTGTGCTGGAAGTATAGGCAGGGAGACTGAGGAGACCAGGCAGATGAGGACTCCGTTTTCCTTTCTCAGCACAGTCCCTCCAGAACAAAGGGAGGACAAATGGGCAAGGTCATTGGATGTATATGCATGTGTGTATCCACAGCATACAACCTTCGTACCGTCACCAGGACACACACACCTCCCGTGTGTAGTACAGTCATATGCTTCCCACCAATACAGGATTCTTTTTCAGAAAAAAAAAAGCCAGGAAAACAAAATTTCCCAGCGGTCATGGCCAAAACTGGATCAGGACCCTCCAAGTCCATATGACAGCTGTGTTTGCACTGAAGTAGAAATGCCAACAGAGCTTACAATGGTTTACCCTCAGCTACTACAGCCAGGCATGTTACATCAGTCTTCTCCCTGAGCATGTCTGCTTTATTTTGTAATCACAACAGTAAAAATGAAAAAACCTCATGAGGTCATCTCTCTAGCCCCTGCCTGAGTGGGACAGCTCCCTGTGGGACTGTTCCTCGCTCTTTCTTGAGTCTCACTTTAATAATAGTTCACATTTCCACAGCACTTTTCATCTTCAAGGCACTCTACAAACACTAATGAACTAATTCTTACAGCACCTATGCAGTGTAAGTATCAGAGACAACAGAGCAGTGTCCCCCCATCTGCCCACCACCCCTGTGGGAGGTAGCACTGCTCAGTGTGCCCACCCAGGGCCACACTGATGTCCCAAGGAGATTTCAGGCATTTCAAACGAAAGAACACTTTTCCTCAACACAACAGGTTCTGCTCAGCTACTCATGCCCATAATTCTGTTCTTCAGCACAGGCACATTTGAAATAAATACAGCAGCCCTGTGCTTCTTTGTGCTACACCTCTGGTCTTGGGTGTCCCAAGAGTGGGACCCTTCCATACCGTTCATTGCTTCACGTGCCTCTATCAAATGAACAGAAAGCCACAGCAGCTGGGACAATGCTGGCAAAACTTCGTGGAAGCAGGAAGTCCACAAAAGAACCCTCGCTGACACCAGCCACCCACAGGAAAAAGGCCCAAGAGGCCCCATCTTGCCCTGCCCAGGAGAACACACAGGCTCAACACCTGCTCCCTCATTGTCATGCTAAGCAGAGAGAATGTATCCTGCATTGATATTACCAGATAAATAAGCAGATAATAAAATAGATAATAAATATGCACCGGAGAAACCAAATCCACTTAAGAAGCTGAAAGGGACTGCGGGTGTGAAGCACCAATCGATTCTAAACTCTCTGAAAGATTTGCTTTCTGAGAGATGCTCACAAGGAGAACCAAGAGACTTTGAGAGTTTGGCAAAATGAACAGTTAACTTCATTCCAGTATGACTGTTATCCTCCAATTACGAGTCACTAAATTAGATTCCTTCACAGTGAAATGCAGTCCCCATTTCTTCAATGCTTTATTAACTTTAATGCACTCTATACACTCTCTGTCTCTCACTCTCTTGCTCACTCACTTAAATGCTATATTTGTTCTCTTAAAATATGTCTCCTGCGGTCTCTCTGCATTGACTCATACAGTATATTACGCTTCGTTGGGCAATGGCTAGTTGTGCTGCCCAAGGAGGAGAGTGTAGGTTTTTCCCAGCCCCTTTCCCACCAGGAATACTTTACAGGGTGTTCCAACCCAGGGCTCAGATAGCATTCATGCAGGAGCTATGCACGCAGTCATGGCAGCCGTCAGCCTTCACGCACAAGCACATGCTTCTCCCAGCGGGAAAAATGGCAGCCAAGAAACCCATTCCCTTCTTTTCATTTGCATCAAAGCCAATAAATCTCTAGCATCTACCTCCAAGCAGGAGAAGAGAGCCCAGATCCTGCAGAGCACATAGGTGCTAATCTGTTGGGTGTCTGTGCCCCACTCGGGCATATTTTTCCATTCAACACAAGATTGAGTTACCTGGACAGTGCCAGATCCTCAGGCTTTGGTCAGATACGCAGGGAGCAGCCAGGGCTATGAAGTAGGTAATACAAAGAGGAGGTTGTGTGTGTCTCAGTAGCCAACCTGCCATCTCCAGTTTGGATCCTCAGCCATAAGCCCTCTCTGGATCAGGCAGAGCAATGCTTAGGTAGCCTGTGTTTTACCAACCAAGACACCTCTCTCTCCATCTCTCCCACATACATAACATGTCTGTCATGCTTGCTATGTCTTTCAGGTGCTCCGTGGGCAGTCTGTGTGCCAGACAGCAGTGTTCTTCCAAGGGAATAGCAGGTACCAGGTCCCTTTGTAAGATGGGAGCTGGGGATGTGATAAGGCAGGAGAACGTCAATAAATCACACCCAACCCAGGGCTGAGTGTGGTTTTCACCATTCAGCTCCCACAAGGCAGCATAGGGGGGAGCTGCTCAAAGACTAAAACAGGGGTGCTCATGGTGTTACAACCCCTTCCTTCCTTGGGGCTGACTCGTGCTCACATCAGTAGCCACTCTTCACACATCTGCTCACGTGCATGTTCTGGCTGTTAGGGAAAGGGACAGACATCCCAACACCAACCTCACCTCACATTCCTCCTCTGGTCTGGCTCACTGCAGGCCCCTTTTGAATGTGTGCTACTAGAAACAAGGTGGGGTGAACCACCACAGACTTATTATCAGATTGAGGGGACCCCAGAACTATTGTGAAAATGTGTTTCTGCATACAGAGCAACAAGTTTTGTCCATAATTTCTACAGTGTTCAAGTGCAAACACTCGAGGTAATCAATCAAGAAAGCACTGGAGGCAGCACATGGACCTCCTAAGTGTGTTCCTGTTGCCAGTGAAAGAGGGCAATGGAGAAATTCACACACCAAGAAATTCATAAGCACCTGACAAGGCTGCAGCTGTAAAACACGGCATTTACCCCTTGTTGTTTCAAGAAATTCTAATAATTTTACAGTATAATTTTGCCAGTCAAGAATGATTATAAAAACATGGAAGTATATTTTATTACCAAGTATTTTACATGAGCAGGATTTTCCCTTAGAGGTGGTGTGGGGCAACACAGTGTTTGAAGTATTTTCTGTGATTTTGGCACTCCAAAACAATTTAGTAAATCTCAAACTCCAGACTGGTGTGTAAAATCCTTTACACATTACTACACACTATTACATTGTCTCTTACTCCCCAGAAAATAATATATGGGAGGGCCATTAGATGAACTGGTTTTACAGACATATCTATATTTAGGTATAAACATGCCAGTAAAATCATTATACCTCTATAATCTTATTTTACTTACGAATAAAACATATCCACCATTGAAGAGGAATACAGCATCTACTTACTGCAGAGCAATGTTACACAATCACTTTCAAAATGGGAAGTGAAAGCTAATTTCACCAATTGAAAATGCAAGAGGAATGTAGGTAGTCAGACAGTAATTATTCCAATTGGAATTTAGCCAGGACCAAAGGTTAGGTTGCTTAAAAATATCATGAGAACCTTACTTGACACTGCACTTTTTACGTGGATCAGACCTAAGATAAGTATTAATAGAAAATTATTAGGCTGCACAGGCAAAATACAGCTCAGCATTAAGAGATATTTACGGATGATATGTCAAAATACAGAAAGTACACAAATAGGTCACTGTGCATTCAACCAGGCTAACTGTAAACAGACTACTGCTCTGGCAGTGTACAGCAAAGCCAGGCAATCTTCAGGTCAGAGAAGGAAACTGAGGCAGAACAAAGGCTGGTCACAGGTTTTTGGGGGTAGCTCTGTTGTGTGCTGACACTGGTACCTCCTCCTGCTGCAGCCGTGCCATCTAGGTACAGAACAATCCCCTCTTGGAAGGGGGCTTGCAGGCTCCCCAAACCCAATCTCAAGACAGCAAGAGGAAAGGAAGTCATGTAATACTGCAGTTCCAGACAAAAAGCTGTCTTGAAGGCAGCTTTCCTAACTAAGAGGAAGACAGTGCTTGGGACAGGAGGCTGAACTATGCCCCTAGCCACCAGCAAAGGGAACTTCACAGGGATATTGGCTCCATATGGGAGAATGAAAAGCCTGCCTCCAGTCTCCCCCTCCTCTGCTTCACTGGAGGGCCACAAGGAAGTTCCTATCCCACTGATTTTTTGGGCTCTGCTCACTGAGAGCTCTGATGCTCTAAGCACTGCTTAGACTTCAAGCCAGAGATTCTGAATTCAACAGCAAATTTTGTATCTGCACCAACTGCAGTGCTAATTCCCAGCCCTACTGCCATCTCTAGCCCAATTCCAGGCCTCACCACTATCACCACCCTCAGTCCCATTACTTCCTAAAGACAGATGTCCTGCCAGACCCAATGTGAGACATCAGCACTACCCTTTGGTATTTGCTCAACTTTGACAGCATCTTAATTCACACTGCCTTCATTCCTCTGACAGTTTGAGCAGTATCAGACAATGAATCCAAAAGCAATCCTTATGTTTCAGGATCTAGTTGGAGGTAGGAAGAAATCCATCTCACCTGGGAAATACTTTACAAGCCTCAAAGGTGGTTTGGGCCTGCTATCCAACACACCACCAGAGAACAAGTGCACCAGAAGAAGCTGTAGGGAAGTCAGCATTGCACTAGATGGCTACTGGGCTGTCACACAAGGAAATACAAGTATGTCCAGATCAAAGAACACTATTTCTGTATCTACCAGTGACAGAAGACTGGCGACTTTTTGCTCTTTTCATCTACTACCTGCCTTATGGACAAACTGGAGGGCCTAAGAAGACCCATGGAAAAAAAAAAAAAAAAAAGAGGGAGGACAGACTGGAACCTCATCAACTGTTACTCCTAAGAGCTGGGGTTTAAAGCTATAAATCACACCAAAATTTACACCTAAGTTTCTCCAACTCTCTGATTTTTGACAACCCAATTTCAGCTTAGGACTTCCTCCCAGTCTCATGGTTACTCTGCAGTGTAGACATGCTGCATATTGTATACCTCTGAAGAGACATTCCTCTTCTTCTTACACTGTTTTAACGATTGTCCTACCACACCTTCAGCCCAGGCTATTTGTACATTGACAACTCTTGTGCTGCTGTTTCCCGTATCACTGCTTACCACATAGGTGACATAAGTGCCCATAAATCTTCTTCTGGCTCACAGCCCTGTTGTTCCAGGAATTTTGTCAACAGACAGAAAGAAGAGGAGGATGGATCTGGGGCACGATAGATGTGTCTTGAAAGTGCCTGAATGCTTCAGGTGCTGATAAACAGAATGAATGATGCTACAGGAAAATCTCCATACGTTCAGAGCAGAAAGATGGCAGAGACTAGAGACAATGGAAAGTGCCATACACAGTGGTGAATGCAACAGTCCAGCACCTGGACCAAAAGGGTTTATTATGGTGACCCTGAGAAAACAGCCTCCCCAAGGGCATTTCAGTAGATTTAGATGAAAACTGATATGGTTTAGTTTATTTTAACTAGCTTTGAACATCACTTATATTATCATTCTCAGCTATAAATGCTCCTACGACAGTGGTAGAAACACTGCTCCAAGGCCTTTTGGGCAGGTCTGCTTTCTGCTCTTCACAATCAATCCCCCTCCAATATGTACCTTTGTCCATGCCTGTAATGTCCCACAGATCCATTTCTCTCTAACAAAATCTATACAAAACGTTTTGAATTTTCCCTTATTTCTCCCAAGTCAGTCTTGTTCTTTTGGGGAAGGCATCACACACCCCCAGACAAAGCCTTCGAAGCCCTTGGAGCTCTCTCATTACCTCACTGTTAGCTCTCCTTCCATAGACACTGAGTGGAAAGTAGCACATATGTTTACTTCTATTCTCTATTTATTTTCTTCAAAGCTGTTCTTTCTTTATTAAACCATGTACAAACTCCTTCCTGACTTGGGCAGTGTCAGATACATCAGAGGCTAGTTTGCCTCTGTCTATCGAACAGGTGTATCCAAGAATAAGGTGGAAAAGTGCTTCCACTTCTCTACCCCATGCAAAAGAGAAGAGCAATTCTCTCCCTGCACTTAAGGCAGTACAAAAAACGCTTTGATCATCAATTAGACCCATATCATTCCCAACAGATGAAGAACTATGTCTCATTATTGTAAGCTTGCCCAAGGGTAAGTTCCCAGTGTCCTCCCCACTTCCTCCCACCCACATATTTTACATATCACGGGTGATAGCTGATACAGCCACAGCCTGCAAACTTCTGTTGAGGCCAACACCAAATGATTCAAAAATTAAAATCCTTTGCTTAATAGTCTTGCCCTTCCCCCAGTCACTTCAGGATTACTGTCTACAGCACCTGCTTTGGCACACTACCTGCTCTGAAACAACTCAAACAGTAAGATTACCACTGCTAGGAGATGGCTCACATTTTGAAACATTTCCCTAAACTCAGCCTAAATTTTCCCTTTGCTCAGCTATCCTGTAACTTTAATAATATCTCTTTCATTCAGCCTAAACCATTTCTCCCTCTCAACTCACCGTTTCCACCGTGAAAATGCTTGTAGGTGGTTATCTGATCACCCCTTGAGACTTTCCTCTGCTGCAGCAAAAGTTCAGCTGTGTTTATTGCTCCCCATCATTAGAGTCCCCTTGGATCTTCATCAGGATGAGCGAGGGAGAATGAAGGAAATAGCTGGATGAGGAAGGAAAGGAGCGGGTCTGACCTGCTTACCCAGACTGGCACACACGTGCAGAGCTGCGGGACTCAGTGTCACACACACAAAAGCCATTAAGAGAGACAGCAGGTCAGTCTGGCATTGCCCAGTGCCAACTTCTAAATGCCAGAGCAGAGAGGCTTGGCACAGCCACCTCTCTCTGCAAGCCTGGCTTGCAGAGCCAGGCTAGAGCCACTGTTCCCCTGACAGGATCTCACCCTCCCCCCAGCATCCCGCTTAGAGAAGTTTAGAGGGTTGAGACAGGTCCTCCCTGCCAGAGACTGAAATATCCTCACCACCTGGAGGGTTCAGTTGCCACAGCTGTCACTCCATGCATGTGTATGCTCCACGTGAAACAAGGGTTTCAAAGCTTACGAGGCATACACCATTTCCCACTTGCAACTGCTGTCTGCCCCACCTCACAACTGGACCTGGGCTCGGAGGAGACCATCCAAATCAAGGGACATGCTGCTGCATGTGGGGCCCCTCCACAGGATTTCAGCAGGGTTGAAAGCAGCTTTGCCTCCTGAAGTGTAAGACTCAGTTTAAACAGGCAGCAGAATGCTGCACAGAGCAACACCAGGTTTGCCTCTTAAATAGAACTGAAACCCTTTGAAAAGCCATGGGACAGTCCCTTCCTTCCTTTCTTGATTCGCCACATCCAGTTTTCATTTTCCAGCAGGAATCAACAGCACTTCAAAAACCTGAGGATATTAAAGATGGCAATTTCCAAAAGTTAGGGATTTAAATACCTCCAATCCATTACTAACCATGAGAAACACACGTTTAACGTCACTTGGATAGTTTGGAAAAGCACATCCATGGCATTTCTCATTATTTCATGTATTAATTTGAGGTTTTCTGTTCAACTTTAATCAACTGTGCATTTTGTGCATTGACAGATTGATACATTGAATTTCTAAATTTAAAAAACAAGGAGAATTTTCATTTCCAAGGGTGGATGGATTTTCCCATTTCCCAGACTCTCTCATGCACCTCACTCAGTACCTGCTTAATTCCCTGCATTATTTCCTTAAAAGAAAAACACAGAGCAGGTAAACAGAGTCTGCACTGGCTCTTGAAGGCGGCTGCCAAATTCCACACCAGTGCCGAGATCCCCATTGGTTACTCGAAGTCTCACATCAAGAGGCAGTTTTAAATTATTTGGATGCCAGATGTAAACAGTGTAAAAGCCAATTCAGAATCATTTTTTAAAACATACCATTAGTGAGAAAGAAAATATTTCCTTTTTTAGGCCAAAATTGAGTGATCCCTTCTTCTACGAGGCTGAGAATTCTAGAAAGGGCATCTGAGTCAGAGGGAGACAGCCTCAAACAACATTTGCACTTCGGACACAATCATCCTGTTTGGTGCCTATCTTCTCACATATAATGTATGACACGGGATACAGTTTTAAAACATAGAGCTGCCCACCCCCTAAGAAAGATCTTCATGGGTGTACATTTCAGTTTTGGACCCATGCAGCAGGGACAAGCTAGGAGAAAATACGCACTGCCTCTGCTCATGATGGCACTGCTATAGCAAATCTTAATCAGCCCTAAAGCAGAGTGCCAGGACTCACCAGGGCTGATCAGACTCTCATGAAGGTGTTACAGACAGCAGAAATGGCAGAGAAGGTGACTTGACGCCTGAAGCACTGAGATGTGATGAAGACAAAAGAGCTGCTAAGTGGAGGTAGTGGGGTGGAGAGAGAGATGCATCCTGTGAGCTCGTCCAGGACAAAGCTGCAGTGCTACAGACGTGGATGGGCCACGTTTCACAACCCCCCAGCATCCCTCAGGAGCCTCATGGCCTCTTGCTCTCCCCTGGTATGTAGCACTTTGGAAAATGTGGTTTAGTCACCAAGGGACCCTGTGACAATGCCAGCCTCGTTTGTGAAATGAGACAGGGAATTAATCTGGAAGTTAAAAGGACCGAGATATGGGTTTAGCATGTGGAAAGAGGCATGAAACAGCCACTGAAGCCAAGAAGAGTCAAAGGCAGGTTCTGGTCAGGCCACTAAAAATGATAGAGGAGTACCCAGAAAACTGTGAGTGTCCTTCCTTGTAATTGCCTGTCTGTTGATCTCTCTCTTCTCGTCACTCTGATCCTTGGTAAAGGACTTTTATGTTCCTGTCATCATTACTTATTGAAAAATAAAACTAAGCCTACCCAGGAGAAATAATAAGGGAAGACAAGTGTGTGACACCTAAAAGGGTGCCATTCTAGATATTTGGAGCTGTACAGAAGCATCCCAAAAAACACTTATCTCTTTAGAAAAACTTGATCCTTACAATAAACACTAAAGCCAGGATAAATGGAGAGTTGATAACGGCAAATCAGAAAATTTTTTTGTAGTCTCATTTTTCTTCTCCTTTCCCTCTTTCTTCTTCTGACCCAACACTCTTCCCTTTCCCTAACTTTCTTGCTCTGAGTTCAATGACCAGTAAGGCACCAGCCATCGAGCAGCTGGATACAATATGCTTTCACAGTACATTAGTGCTGTGCACCAGACCATGCTGTGCCTGCAATTGTATGACAGGTCAGGGCCAATTCATCTTACTGAGACCTTCAATCAACAGTGTCCAGAAAGCTCTCCCGGTTGGAGGGACCCAGCCCAGCAGCCACTGACCTCTCCCTCAGCTCAGCACTCAATCATATTTACAGAGCTGCAGTGACAGAAAGATATACAGGCAAAGCCATGTCTGGACCACCACTCATCACTGGCTGTTGATGCTTCAGGGATAGGGGTGGGAAGACCCAACCCAGTACAAAGCAAACAGACCAGATTTGGCTCAGCTGAATGCCAGTTCCATGCATTTTTTTTCTCTGTTGTTTTCTCCAGCCTCTCATATTCATTCATGCTGGCTGCTTCAGCCACCTTTCCCAGTAGCTCATTAGGCTGTTCTCTCCTCCTCATGCCAGTGAATGCATACAAGGAGGTACAAGCCCATGTCACCTCCCAGCCCAGCTCCACCACTGACTTCATGAGGGTGCAGTTCAGCTTCCTTGGACCACATCTCATTTACACAAAAGTCACTTTAGCTCACGTTTGCAGCAGGAAAAAGAAGCATTAGTAGCAGG
This sequence comes from Oreocharis arfaki, assembly GCA_013398015.1. Lineage (NCBI taxonomy): Eukaryota > Metazoa > Chordata > Aves > Passeriformes > Paramythiidae > Oreocharis > Oreocharis arfaki. The sequence goes on along the minus strand of VZRR01004853.1, from coordinate 680,987 downwards.
AGTAAAAGATAACATGACCAGAATGCGACAATTGTCACAATACTGAATACAAGTAAATGAAAATCAGTACTATGGACTAAGAGTAGCCCGGACTTACTTATTACTTTACGATCAGTTTAGTTTTAAAATAATATAAGAGGGCTTAATGAAAAAAAAAGAAACCAGAATTTCAATATTCCCCATCAACTTCCTTCAAGCTACAATGTATGTCCTACTCTACCACCCTTCTTAGCTTTCTCCATCCATCGTATATCTCCAATCCATTTCTTGTTCTTCATGGCTCCATTTCTCACTTTAAGCACTGTCATATTTTTGGTCCATCCTTGTAACCTCGTAGCTCACTTGCATTCACACCATTCATTTTCTGGTTTTAAATCTTAAAAGCACAGAGGGAACAAACCACAGCAAGTGAAGTCATGTTCTAATCCTTCATATTACCACCTAAAACCAATAAGCTTTTTTTGAAAGTGTAAGTAAATGCCATTGTTTTCTTTCTCATCCTTTGCCTTATTCTCCTCATCAGAAAGGTGGAGATGCATCTTCTCTGCTTCATAGAGTTAGAATGTTTAATTATTTATGGTATTTAAAGTACTTTTGACTCTCAAGCAATAGAAGCTACAGGAGCTGAGATTATAATTATTGCTTTCCATTGCACTTACCCGAAGGCAGCAATGTCTTCTAGTGAGATCATACCCAACATTACTCACAGGATCCCAAGAGAGTGTATTAAAACCTGTATGTCCAAGATCTTCAGGACAATAAATCCTAGTTTAGCTAGGAGTAGAGAGAAAGGAAATCCTGTAATACCAGAAATACTTGGCAGCTGCCAAGCTAACTCCTGATACTCAATATCGACTTTGCCACATGGACTCAAACTGCAAAACACTGCTGATCTGTAATTTCTGATGAAACATGTTAGCAACTGCAGGTTTGTTAAGCTTATGCTCACAAAAACATCTACACTCATGACATATTTCACCTAGTCCCAAGCAGCTTCCTTGCTGGCAAGGAAGAGCAAGAGCAACACGGAGCTCTGGCAACGGAGGCAGCGCTGCAATGGGCAGCCAGCCTTCGGCGCCTGGGGTGGAGCTGCAGCTCTTCTCAGCACTAGGACCCATCCTCCGGGCAACTTCAAACCAGACCTAGAAAACTCCTGTCTCATCAAGAGATCTGCCCTGGGGGTCTAACACAGATCTAGGAGGTCTGGTTCCAGCAGTGATTGGAGAGCGGAAACGCAAAGCCCGTATCCATTTCAATTCACTTGCAGAAACTCAAGGCATGGGTCTCCAAGGTGGAGAGCCTGGATTTAAACTGCTCTGGGGGAAGGTAGGCAGACCAGAGTCACCAGGCTTTATAGTATGGATAAAAGTCTTGGGAGCTCTAGTTCACTTGGGAGCCTGGAGACTGCAAGAGTCCTGCCTGGGGCTTCAGGGTCAGAGGTGCCAGAAAGAGATTTCTTTCTCTATGAATTTGAGATTCATAGAGAAGTCCTCACATGTAATTTTGAGACCCCATGCCCTTAGACCAGGCCATGAGTTACAGCGGTTCACCGCTAGAAGCCCTGGGAGCCAGGAGAGGAAATGTTGCTGTGACAATTTCACCACAATTAATTAATCACTCTTACAGGTACCTCTGAACTTGCAGTATCCCAGTATTTGCAGGGGGAGGGAGGGAATTTTGACATTAAGTTTGGACTAAAAAAGTTTCTACCTCTGAAGGTACTCCCCCTGCCTGGAAAATCTTCTTGCACCCTGGAGGCTTGTGATTCTGTCAGACTTCACAAACTGCACTGCACTGTGCCTGAGCACCCGAGTGACACCTGGGGAGAACAAAATGGGTTTCGAGGGGTTCTGGCAACCACAGGGCAGTTGTTGTCATTGGCAAATTTACAGGGAGAAACTGCTCTGGTTTGGGGGATTTTTCTGTTGAGCAGGGACAGATTTGAAGGCTAGAGTAGTCCTGGAGTCAAGAGAAGAGATGTCCACCCTGACTCAAATTCTTCTTCCACTTCCCATCATTTCCTGGGTTACACTGCCATAGAGCAATGTTGAAAGACTAGTGCATTCTCACTATATTTATTATTAATTATAAGGTAATTATTTATAAGGTAATATAATTAATTATTAGATAAAATAAGGGTGTGTATGTATTTTTTACATGCACACACACATATGAGAGAATATATTTGAGAATATATTTGTTTATATATAAACATAAAGGTTTTATTATTGTTTATTTTCATATAAAATTACAGGGAATATATGCACTCCATCTCATCTTGAACCAGGAGACAAGTCTGCATATCTTTGAAGGTGGAACATAGGTGAGAGAAGCAGCTCTTTACCCCTTTCCTGACCTGAAATGGCACCAGTTCCTAAACACACTAAATCCATGTATTCCTGAAAATGGGAAAACTCAAAAACCATCTGGAAAAATAAAAGGTGGAGACAACATTCAAGCTGCATCCCTTTTACATCTAAGATGGCCCTTGAAGGAAATCATCTTCTAAGTTAGAAACCCAAACCTTGCTGCTACAGCAGGCGTCAGCACCCAGCACAAAGCAGCTGTTCTCCCTCCCAAGAGCTGTTTCTGGGGTGGAAGAAGAGGCACCACTCAGACAGTGGGTGGGGGTTCAGGGGTATAGTGTCAGGGCTGTCTTAACACTGCCCATCTTGGACTGCTGCAGTAGCACTGAGGTGCCAGTCCTGCCTTCTGAAGGACTTTCATACAACCCTGAGGTTATAGTGGCAAATAAGCACCATGTTAAAGCAGTCAGTTAGCTACAGTCTTTAGCTAGGTCTCACCCTTGTTTGTGTACAGCAGTACCAATATTGACATCCTGAATAGCCCAAGATTATATGCTGCAAATAATACCCATCCCCAAAACGATGTAGATAAAGCAAACCCAGTTGTCTATATGACCTGCCTCTCCAAGTGCCTTGAGCACACCACTCGTTCCCCTTTGACTTGGGCTATGCTCACTTTAGGGTTTTCATGTTTCTTTTACTCAACATAGCTTTAACTCTTCTCCAGGCCAGGTCCAGGCCACAGAAAAGTGAACTTCAGCCCCATGGGGTCTCCAGTTTCAAATAAAAAAAAGATTTTAAATATCAGCACTTAGACACCATGCCTGCTTCCTGCAAAACCTCTCTGGCACAGCCCTGCTTTGGTGTCCTGTTCAGGACGACACTGTGACAGGACCTTGTTTCCAAACCAGGAGGCATTTCTGCACACAGCTGTGTCAATTGTTATAATTATGAAGATGGCAAAGTACATTAAAATTTTCAGTGGCTTTTGCACTATTTATTTCCACTACCCCAGAGGGGTGTAAGGCCCCTGATGTGGCAGCATCTTAAACCTACTTTGCAAAGGTGTCAGCACCTTTGTGAGGCACTGCATACCACAGGAGGGGGTTCACAATCTACATACAGAGCACACATCCAGAGAGGAGCCTCTTGCCACACTCCTAGTGATACTTGTCTCAGGGGAAAAGGGGAAAAGCTGGAACAAATAAGACACTTATGCATTATCAACTGACTACATTGTTGGTGTTGCTCTGGGATCCCCTTCCTCTTGTTTGTGCTTTATCTTCAGAGCCTGCAAAGCTTCAGGGACTCTCCACCTCCCTGACCATATTCCTAGCACAGCCCTGTCACCACTTCATCCGGAGGCCAGGGATACTTCAGCAAGACGAAAAACAATACCCATTTATCATTCCTTCTTTCCTAATTAAAAAGATCAGAGGACTTAACAAACCTCAGCTGATCCCCTAGCCCTGGAGCTGAGGTGAGTTGGTGGGCAAGCTGTGCAGCTCTTCCAGGTGATTCATTTACCCAGGCTGGCCTGGCATGCAGCTAAGGAACCATCCTCTCCCGATCCATCTGCCTTCCAGCTTCCCCCCACTGCTAAAATTTTTATTTATTTATAAAATGCAACTGCCTAAAAGCATAAATTAAAAAAAAAAAAAAGAAAAAAATAAAAACCACCACCTCAAATCCAAAATATCAGATACCCAGACATGAGGGAAAGGAAAAGCACTCAGGCAGTGCATCAACTCCCTAAGGGAGGTACTCAGGTTTGAGTTACTGCCAAGATGACATCTGTAGGGAAATAAGCCACCAGATGCAGGGAATGGACTGCAGGGGCCCAGAGCAATGGGGAGGGGAGGGAGGAGAAAAAAAAAGAGCGAGAGAGAGAAATAAATCAAGAAATAAAGTAGTCTGGTTCGTTCATCACTAACTATTCTGCTTCACAAAATTGACAGGTGTTTTCCACTCCCTATCTCTGCTGAAGCAGTTTCTCAAATGTTCCAGTTCCTGCTTCAAACCATGTGGCTTGCCATACCCCAGCCCAGCAGATTCTCAGCCAGAAAGGGTTCAGTGCCCATTGGATCAGAGCAGAAGAAAAGCCATCTTCTCTAGATACTGTGATCTATGGGTTCCCTCACTTCTTCCCTGTACCTACAGGGTCCCCAGTGCCCTCATAAAGAATAATAATCTCATACACATTCCAGCTTTCAAAGGAAGGCATCTTCCCAAGCATCTCTTTGGTAACGTCAGTCCTGTCTCCCTTGCACCTTCGAGCCCGCTGGTATGAAGAGGGGATATGTCCCATGCCAACAGAAATGTGAAAAGAAGAGGCTGATGTTTTGCCAGATGGCTTCGGACTTGTCACAGCAGGGAGAGAAACATGTTTGAAAAACCTGGCCCTGGCACTAACCATCATCTCCTGGACTGGTAGTGCAGGACAGCTGGAGCAGCTGGGGCTGAGTACCAGATGTGAGATGACAGGAATGCAGAGCGGCAATCATACAGGGAAAACATGGAGGCAGTAAGAACCACAGGCTCCCTCTGGAACTGCAATGACATGTTCAGCAGACAACACATTTAGAGCAAGAGCAGTGGAAAAGATGCACATTATCAAAGAGTCAAGGGAGCAGGGTAATGAGGAGTCAAACCATCTGACCACAGCTTACAATGAACTGCATCAAAACAGGACAAGCAATGGGTGAAAGAAGGGCAAGGTCTAGGGAAGGTTCTGCAGCATAAAACAGGCAGGGCACCAGCCTGCCTACAGAGCTCACTAGCCCAGAAAACTTAACCCTCCCCAACCCAGCATCAGTCTAGAATGACCACTAGTGGCAGTTCTAACCTTTGTTTCATAGAGCCCCTATAAAGGGCCATTTTCTTAGACATCATGCCTGAAACATCAGATGACCACCAAACAACTGTACTTTGTACATGTGAAGTCTTTGTACACGTGAAACCTGTACCTGTTGTCCAGCACCTGAAGGAAGCCAAGGAAGATCCTTGTCTTCTCCCCAATGTTTGCTGTATTCCAGGAGACAACCTTCTGCCATGACAGAAAATACCATCTGATGCTGAAACCTCACCTGGAGATACCCCTTCTGTTTTTCTATAACCTTCATTGGATTTTTGGTTTTCATAGGCCTCATCCCAGCACCAGGGTATCAGCCAGATGTCAGCACAGCTGACACACAAGTCTGCTGCAAGCAGACAACAGGTGGGACAAGGGGATCCCATGGGGATGGATGTGACCACACTTTCACTTGGATGACTGAGCCCATGCACCCTTCTCCTACAAAAGTTTCAGCCAGAAGGGGACTAAAAGGGAAAGAGCTGCGCCATAGTCACAGTCTCAGAGCAACCAGCAGCTGCACTAAGAGTAAGGCAGACAGTTCTTGCAGATAGAGCTGCATGATGGAGAGAGGGATGACAGAGATGCTTCGCCTTTTCTTGTCCTCAGGTGCTTCCAACTCCCCAAAAAGCCCATCAGCCTGCACCCTTCCTCTAGTAGTGCACGCTTTTCCAAGGAGGTGGCCATGCACAGTTAGATGCAGGCAGTCCCTCCACTCCTTCATCACAGGCTGACATCCATGCCAGGTGCAATGCACACACCCACATACCCATGAACGGTGATCAGAGAAAGTGGAGAAAAGCTGAGGGAAAGGAAACAGCAGAGCAGAGAAAGGGAGGACAAGAAGAAAAGTGAGAAGTTAGAGGGACAGTGAAAAGAAGAGATAATAATGGGAGAGAAAGTGGAGAGGGAGTTACTTTGCAAGCAGTACCTAAAAATCTCCCAACATTTACAGCAAATGATGCATAAAATACACTGTCAGAAATGTGATGCCCAGAACCTATTGCTGCTAAATATTTAATCTGATTGGCAGGGAGCCATTAAAACCTCAGTGTCTGGATCTCAGGCTTCTACAGAGCAACAGGTAGAGTAAATACATCAACATGTAGTGATTCACCTTGGGTGCCACCAGTCTTTCCAACCTGCAGCACTGTGCAGGGAAAAAATGTTGTCAATGGATATTGGGAACATCAGAAATAGGCTACAGGAAAGGCGCTGTTTCTGTACTTTGGCTCCCACTGCGACCTAGAGAAAAGTGGAAGGTGGATATGCCAAGTGTCTTCCTCAGAAATTAAAACACACTGCTGCAAAGATCTCACACAATGCAGTTCATGTCTCTCAAGCACTAAAAAGTCATGCAGAAAAGTGGTGCATCAAGGCTGCATTTCTACTGGCACACACTTCCCTGCATGTAATCCCTGAAGCCAATCTGTGAGCAGACCAAAGGCTGCCTCCAGCAATCAGCTTCCACCGTGTGTCGAGCATGAAGCAGGTCAGGACGTCCTGCACGTGTGTGTCCTAATGCCAGCACCAAGAACGCAGCGGGGCAGCCGGGGTGCGGGCAGGTGCTCAGCCCTTTGGGGTAGGAAACCTGATCAGCTGCTACTGCAGCATCGTGAGGGCAAACAGGGCAGCCCCCTGCTAACAGGGGCTTGCACAGGCATATGTTTGCACACCCAGTGCAGTCTCCCACTTTGCTGACTCTACCTATGAAACTTTCAGAACCGCTGCTGTCCATGTCGGCTCTGGCGTGCCTGAGCCAGCAGCTGAGCTGAGCCTATGTTCCCAAACAGTGGCTTCTTGGAGCTTTGCAAAGGAAAAGGACTGTGTTTAGGTAAAGCTTTTGCAGTTTAAAAGTACAACTCCATTCTGATTTAGAGTCAAAACTGGCCACTCAGAGGTAGTCTGTGGAAAGAAAAAGACTTTCTTTTCAATCATTTGTATTGTTCAAATCCACTCGTTTCTAGAATGAAGGCATTTAGAAGGTTCTTTATTTAGGTATAATGTTACCTAATAATTTTAATAATTTTAAATTTTCCAATGCAAACATATGTAGAAATATTCTGCTCTGCTATAGTGAGTTTCAGACCAAGTTCCTCACCACCATCCAATACTCCAGCAACAGGAGTACAGCTCTTCCTAAGAATTCTATAGGTCCATGACTCAGTGCACTGGCACTGACAAGTTACAAACTGCATGAGCCCAGTAGTTACCTTCCAAAAAAATAATAAATAGATACAAATAAATACATAAGAAGTAGAAAGCCATGACAGAAATCTCGGGGAAAATCAATATGCTCCATACTTGTTTCAGAGGACATGGGATTTTACTGTCTCCAAAACTCCATATCACATAAAACATCTGCAAATCTAACACTGGCTGCAGAGCATTGAAAGTCTGGGGTGAGGGTTTCACAGATAAAGCAGAACTGAGATCTTCTCTGGGCACAGATCTTGCAGATCTTTCGATAGGTTCACCAGCATAAATCTCCCATCATATTCCCCTTTCTGTATTTCTGGCTGCTTTGCTGTCCCTGTTGCAGCTGTTCAAGGAGCTGACTTCATCAGAAAATGCTTTGTGAAGTGCTTTTCTGCTCTGTATGGTGCTTTTGCTTTTTTTCTTTCTTTCAGTAAGTGCCAAACCACTGAAGAATGCCAAGGCTAGAGCTCTGAAAGCCGAGACCAAGTAAAGAGTAAGTATGATTCTGTGGCATCATCAGCTGAAAAGTGGCACCTCACAAGCACAAAAGGAAGTGTGACTTTTGAATACAGCTGTACGGCGTTCATCATCCCAGCTCGCAGCAGGCTGAGTGACTTGCTCATGGGCTCTGACAAATCCTGCTCTGCTTAAGACTTGTCCAAGCCTAGTTTGCCAGGCTTGTGAGAAGGTACTGCAAGCAGCTGGCAAGGCAGAAGGAGACCTGTGCCTGCAGTTCAGCCATTCCAGCTGACAGTCTGACACGCTGTCCTCAACCAGCAACGAGGGTGGGCTTGCCAGACCACTGAACTACTGCAGGAAAAAACTGCTGGGGCAAGGAAGGAAAATTACTTTACTGACCACAGCTCTTGATTAACTGAAAAAAAGCCAATTCATGGAAGTCTGACAGGAGGACCCTGATGACCTGCCTCCTATCTTTACCACAAGTTGAGTCTTCCTGTAGCCCAAGACAGCACAGCCCCACTTGCACACAGTGCTTCAGCCTTTTCCTTAAAAGATGCCCTTAAAAGTCTGCAGCAAGAACCTGTTTCTTTGATGCTGGACTCCTGTCACTCTTTGAAATTCCTCTTCAAATTGCCCAGGAACTAACACCAGGACAGTCACTGTCCTACAGGGAACTGTGCTGAAGCATTTATTTTACAAATGGCCCTCCAAACAGGTATCCCAAAAGAATATTTTTAGGATGCTCTTCACATCACAGTCGACAGAGCGCTTCACCCAGAGAGACTGGAGCCACCAGCTGAGATACTGCACGAGCTAATGGCTCTGGTTCTTACCCTCACCTCTTCCTTTCACTTGGAAATGCACTCAGTCTTAAAAGCAGCTCAGGAAATTAACATTTCCAGGTATAAAATACTTCCATGTATGAAATACATGAATAGCATGTGAAAATGGGGTTTATATGAAAAATGTGCAGAATTTTTGAAGTAGAACTGGATGAGAAATACTGTGATAAGAGCTCTTCCTTCAAATTTTCCTATGCCTGTCAAAATGAGGAGATATAGAACGGCACACTTTTTTAAAAATTAATTAGGCTATTTTATTCCTCAAAAAACCATTCACACCAAAGGGGCAAAAAAACCCAGCTAATCCCCTCTTTGTTGGAACTAACTCCTCATTGCATTTTTTGTAAGAAGTGTACATTTCCTCCATAGTCCCTCCATTGCAAAAGACAGCATTCAAACAGGTCCATAATCAAAGAAAATATAAACAGAAACATTAATAAATGTGTTAATACACTTAATATAAATAAAAAACCGGCAAGAAAAAGCACCACAGCTCTCTCTTGTTCAGAAGCTCAAGAAGCTTTTAGAGACTACAGAATCACATGAAAACTCACTGAAGCAAGATCAGTTTCCCACTGCCTGCATTGTGTGATAAACAAGTGTCTAATGTCACCCCTGGCCATCTACACTCATAACAATTCCCCCACACCTCCCAGCCTCCTTGTCACCCAACACTTAGGCTTCTACTTCATACAGGTCCTGCTTTTCCCAGCTTCAGCTAAGGGCCCACTTTCTTCTTAGTGACTAAAGAGAATAATTGGCCCCTGTCCTCTCTTTATAACAGTCCTTTACAGATGTGCTGTTTGGTTTCCACCCACAGTTATCTTTCCTCTAGACTGAACATGTCAGGCTCTCTCAGCATTTCTTACAGGATTTAGTGTCTACTGTCATCTACCCCATCCCCTTGCTTGATCCCACTCCAGCCTGCAAACTGTCTTTTTAAAAACAGTACACCCTGACATGAATGCAACACTACACATTCACAGACAAAAGGACAGGAGAGAAACCATCTGTGGATCCTGCAAATCAGAGGGGGACGACTTCTGTGGGAACACCACGTCCTTTCCCTCCTCCCCAGGAGAATCCTGGACTCCACTTGTAGCAAAACTCCAAGAGTCTACCATCACTTCCCTGGAAACAGTACTTTAGCCTCTGCCACATTTCACAGCAGGAACTGTGCTGTCTATTCAGCACTTTCCTTTGTTCATTTGCTGCTATTGTTTGGCTACAGCTACTTCTCAGTCTCTGGTTAGGCTCCTACACAACTCAGGTAGCAGCGCAGAGCGTGCATCTGACCAACAGCTGCTCCGACAGCACTAAACAATCCCTAATTCTACTTCTCTCTCCTCTCTGTTTACATTCTTAAGCACACACTTTAAGGCAGTCATCACATCTCTCTTTTAATTGTCATTTGGTCAAGCTAAATGTAATTAGTTACTTTAATCTTCCCTCTTAGATCAATCCCTCCAGCATCTTAATCATTTTTGTTGCTCCACTGAATTTGTTCTAATTTGCTGCCATCTTTGGGGCACTTAGTTCTCCAGAAATTAGCCTAGGTACACTCAGATCAGGCACATGACGAAAACATGACTAGAAACACGTAGAAAATGTTTCCTTGCTTCAAGACACAACAGTTCTGTTTATGCAATCCAGAAATCACATCAGCCTCTCTGCTGCCGCATTGTACTGTGAGTGCATATCTCATTTGCTAACCAGTGTAACCCCAGTGTCATTTCTGCTTTCCAGGGGTGTACTTCTCATCTCTGCTTTCTTTCCGAGCACAGTCTGATTTTAACTCCTACTATTCAATTTACTATCCACTCTGTTAATCCCCAAATCCTATTCTGAGGTATGACTGCTTAGCTAGCTATGTATCTCAAATCTCTTTGACTTCCAGTGGAAATACTCTCACAAAGCAAAGGCATGGGGTTTGTCATCAGAGTAAAGCCAAGGCACATCCTTAAATTCACAAGACCATAAGGATTCTTTACAGATGTGTCCCCATCATCAGTCCCTCACCAAAAACTGCCAAAGAGTTTTTGAGGGCTTCAGTTTGCTTTGGTGGTGACCAATGGTGGGCCGCTGTGTGACAGCTTTGCTGCTCTCAGTAAAAGCAGTGGGCCCTGGAGACTCAGGCAAGTCCCTGTGACAACAATTGGGAGCACTGAGCAGGTGCTGCTTAAGCATCACTCCAAGGTACCACGGCTGCAGTACATTCTGTACACTGCCTTTCCCTGTGCACACCCTCAAAGTGGTGTTCCCAATAGTCTGAACATCAGCTTCCTCCAAACAGGCTTAGTGGTGCCTTCCCTCCTGCTTCATCCCAAAGAAGGGGGAAATGAGAAGCTATTTCAAAGCCTTTTTGTGAGACACATTTCTGCAAAGCATACCAGATGCTGCCTGAGACCCAAGTAGTCATAGAAGCAGGACCTGGGTGCAAAGAATACTTTTTAGGATGCAAAAGGAAAAAAATCCTTTCCCTCCTCCAAAACTTGTCCTTCTGAAATCTCCTTCAAAACTCTTCCCCTGCCCCTCCAGCTCTCAGACACCAGAGCCTCCCAATAGCTCCCAAAGTAGTTCAAAGGCATTGAGATACAGTGGCTCTGCCTCTCCACCTGTAGGACTGCCCTGGCCCTGAACTGGGGCTGATAGAATGAAGTCCAGTTGAGCTTGTCCAGACTGAAGGAGGAGGAAAGAAGATGGAAGAACAAGGGGAAGGTGGGCGTGGGTGGGGAGCCTGATTCACTGCCTCCACAGCTGCTCAGCTCCATGGAGGAGATGCTGCTTGGCCCAGTCCAGCTTCTGATAGCCACAAGGCAGCTGTGGCTCAGCAGTGTCTAAATGAAGTGGCGGGGGGGTGGTCCTTGACACTATATCTCTGACTGTGCCTGCTCCCCTTCTGCTCTGGGACCCAGATGAACGGAGCACATCTACCACACCAAGTGGGTTGTGGCATCAGCTTCCCTCTTCCCAGAAAAGAAGTCCGAAATAAAGCTACGGCTGCTCCCTCCCACCCTCTCCCATTAATTTGTACTGTCACTGTGGGTAAATGTGTCAGCTCTCTCAGTCCTTCATGGTCCAGGTCATAGCAGGACCAGAATGCAATTTACTGCCAGTGAAAGACCAACAAGGCTTATAAATCTGTCTTCTGGCCACAACCTAGTCTCATAACCCATGTCAGCCCACTTCCTCCTCACCAGCATCAAGAAAAGGTTTTCTGATTAACTTTCCAGACTCAGAAGGGACAAAAGAAGCTTAGCACAACTCAAGTCACTTGAAAAGCCAGAACATGTGTGAATTGGCTGGATTCATGACAGCAGTTAGCATCATCACAAAGATGTTTGTAACAGAATCTGTCTGAGCAGAGAAAGAAAACAAAATGGGTTGCGTAAAAATACAAAACTGTGTCCGTCCTTTGTTCAGAAAACATGAGATGGCACAGATGAACACAAACACCTTTCCCACACTTCGCACTTGAAGCCCAAGGGTCCTCCTGCAGGACAGCAATGTGCTTCTAGTTGAAAAGAAAGACCAGACCTATGCATATGTCTAAAGCAGAAGAGCTCCATCCAAACCACCTGAACATATCTCCTGGCACAGACCAAGGATGGCCACTTGCTGCCAAATGCTGACCAGCACATACTAGACCAGCTCAGCCAGGATGGAGGTGGTCAGCTTGGCTTCACCTAACTGGGATCTGACTACGGCCAAGAGAAAGCTCAGTGTGGCTCTTACCACCTTGGTCTAGCCCACAACAAGATGATTCCCAATTCCATCTTCTCCAAGGCCTTCAGTTTTGCACTGAGGAACTCCATCCATTCAGCACGCCGCAAGCTCTGCTCAAGGTTCCATAGATGTTCCCCAGTACGTTCTTCTATTTACTGGTATGAATGTTTCACATCTCATTTCCAGTTATAGGAGGCACAGCTTAACCTCCTCCTCCCGAGTGAAGCTTGCCTTCACTTTACATTCCTACTCTGATGTTTCATGGAACATACTATCTCCAGATGATTTTATCCAAGTTCTGTATTTCTTTAGCTGGTGTAACAAACGTGGCATTTCAGTAAAGCCAAGGTTCAAGCTGAGTCTTTTGCATACAAACTCTTTAAACCCCAAGGCTTCAACTAAATAACACATAGATTTGTCATATCCAGGAGGAACATTGTCTTTTTGCCACTAAATATTTAGACATCCTATAAGGAAATCAGAAATTTTACAGGGAATTTAGGTCTTGAATGCTTTTTCTTCCTCCTCCTCTGGATCTCTAGTAGAATCAAGTTCTATGATTTCTCCATCAAGTTTTGTCCTGTAACTTTTAAACCATTTTATATTAATCTTTCAAAGTAGTTCAGATTATGAGAAAACACAATTAATTTCTTTTAAAAGTCTCAAATTGTGTTCAAGTGGAAATTTCAACTATGGCAAACAAAGTAATTTTACGCAGTTCTACCAGAGAGCATTGATTTTTCTCCTCCAGGCACAGTCCATCAGGATTTGGGGTAGGAAACCCAACACAAATTAATCTGATCCCGAAACTGAATGTCAACCAGATTCTATACCTACTCCTGTTTCATACTGCAGGAAAAGCAATACATTACATGATCAAGAAAACACATGAAAACTTATATGGAAAAGAAGTGTTTAAGAATCTGTTGCTACCCTTATGCCATTTAATGTTCGAGAAACAAGGAAATCATCAAACACAATAACAAAAAAATAGCACTCTGTGTATTAACATGAAGCATTAATGCAGCATTCATTGCAGGTACCAAAAGAGCAGCCTAGACAGTACCTCAATAGCTCTTTATGATGTTCCTCCAGTGACAAAAGTGAACAAGTTTATAAACAAAAATACTTCAAAATGAAGCTGATTCAAATAAATATTGGAAGCCCTTGCATCTCGTACCCCAGAGTGGACATCCAAATTCAATCTAATCTGATGCTGAATCCACAACCAATACCAAGATTCCCCATTTCAAAGGGACAGTGGAGCCAGTCTCTGGGCTGCAGCTGCATCTTTGTACAGGTACACATTGCAATTTGTCCTGCCACAGTTGCCGAACTGCAGTATCACAGAAGACTGTCACGTCAGAGAAGACACATGGATTTCTGTATTACCCTGTGCAACTTAAAAGGACACAGACTGTCAGGGCAAACCTTCTAATTTTCTGTTTTGTTCGATTTATGCTTCAGCATGCAAGCAATATTTTCTTAGGAAAGATATGCCTTGATGGAGATGGGCAATGCTTCTAAAGGCACGCAGGAAAAAATGTACAAAGACATATAATAAAATGTTGTTCTTCAACTAGCTCCTTCCTGGGACACAGTGCTGATAGAAGCAGCAAGCCCTGGCCATGCCTCCTTAGCCTGCAGCATCCAGAGAAACAGGTCTCTGAAGGGTGCCAGAGACCAGCCCTTTACCTGGCCATGTCAATGAAAGACCTCACGCGCCAACTTGCCACTGTCTGGTTTGAAATCGAGGTCTGAGAAATCCATAGATCGTGGCTCAGCTCACCTAATGGGACACTGGTGTTTCTTGCAAATTCAAATCACGTTTGAGAACCGTTTACATCAGATACAGACTGAGGAACCGCCAGGCCTTCGCGTTCAAAAAAACATGGACTATCAGGTACCCAGTTTTCTTACAGTGGAAAAACACAAGACAGAGGACCAGACATTAGGAGATTTTGGATTCCTCATGGAACGTGACTGTTTTCCAAACTGAGTGGTGAAAGAGCAATAATTTAATACACCCTTTGTCTTTTCTAGTCCCCAACCCTGTACATCCTTAATATGTATACACGCAGAGCAAAAGAGATAATTAAAAGCTTTTAGAAAGCTCATCTATGTAGGCGACCTTTGTCGTCAGCAGGGACTAGCTTTTCTAGAGGGCAAGCTGGAGCACATCCATGGGGCTCCTGCTCTACACTGCCCTATGAAGAACCTGGTCTTTCTCCACTGGCTTCCTGGAATTCTTCTGGAAACAAGTCTCCAACAGCTAGTGTTCACTTCCAGAAAAACTCGCCTTTCAATATAGAAATCGAACATCTCACCAAGCTTTTAAAAGCCAATGTATAATGAACAATGAGAGGGGATACACTGAGGGATATGAACTGCAGGAATTAAAATCCCAAGTGATTTTAAAGATCTGAAGATAATTTTAAAGAGCTACCTGCACATTATAGGAGATGATAAAAATTTTCATTGGAGCAGTAACTCTGGTTTCCTGTCACAGAGTCCGTAGTTCTCATCCCTCATCCTTCGTTTAAGAGCACTTGCTTGAGGATCAGGTCTTTGTTCCCTGGGAATTCACCTCCTCCTGTCACTCTATTCCCCACCTGGAATCAGCACTGGAGCTCAATGCTAAATGAAACATTTTGTTGTCATGTCACTGGGAAAAAACAAATGCATCCAAAGCAGAACAAGAACAAACCTGCACTGACTAATTTGGAGGAAGAATTAGCTCCCATGTCTCCCATGTCTCAGAGGACTCCGCTGCCTCTGGGCTACAGAGCCTGTGCCTCCATTTCTTTCATGCTGAAATAATTTCTCTTTTTATAAGTAATTACTTTATATTGGGCCAAGGAAACAAACTACCTCCACAGCCCAGTCCTTAGAGCAGTCCTTCTCCAGCACAATGAATAGGCATTTATATAAAGTAGAACAGTTCCAACTGGAAAAGTTCCAATTGAGAAAGCATTACTGCAGAGGACCCAGTAGTATGAGCCCTCATCTTGGCTAGGACAACGTCAGGAGCAAGTCCCCACTTCAAAGTATGCAGAATAACGATGCGTCACACAAAACCCAGTTAGTTTTCTGCCCACCAGGCTGCTAGCTATTCTTTTCTCTGCTTTTTCATGAAAATACATCGAACACTCTAATTAATCTCAGTTCAGAACTAGCAAAACCTCTGATTTTTTTTTTTTTTGTGGGGCAGTTAACCCATTTCCAAACCTCTTCTGTCAAAAACCTTAATCATCACCTCTAACGTCAAAACCTGAAGTCAGGAATCAATCTGCCCTAACAAAAAAACAAACAAACAAACAAACAAAAAAATACAAGACTATTAAGGCAAGGCATGTCATTAACCAACACTCATCTCCTAGTATGCATCTCCTGGTTTTTGAAAGTTATTGCTCCCTCCAGTAAGAAAAAAGGCCATTGCACAGAAAGGGTTGCTCATGTAAGATACTCGCTGAGAAAATCCAGCTCCTGCTTCAGTGACCGCCAAGGTACAGGCACTCAGCTCCTGCATAGTTCTTTGAGTCCTGAAGTTCATTTACTCTACGTAGAAATCATGCAAATTAAAAATGGTTAACACATGACCCTTGTGATTCTCTCTGAATCCCTGGTTTGAAAGTTCACAAACTTTCAAACCAGGGATTCAAAGAGCTTTCTGCAAGAGCAGCCATCTTTCAAGGCAGCCAGCCCACAGCTACCTTATTTTTCTAAGCTACTAAATTTTTCTCTCCTCCTGTTTAGGGTACCAATGCCCCATCACTTAATGAAACGATTACAATGTCTTTTCCAAGATTCTGTTTATACTTTCATGGCATTTACCACTGTTACTTTCAGATCAAGTCTTAAAAGCTTCCTTCCAGAAAGACAGTACCGCAGACCACATCCATGCTGATTTTATACTTTGACTTTCAACATTTCGGGACATTATCTATATAATTTCAATTATATATGATAGTCACCCTTTCACTAATAAATTAGAGGGTAATTTCAAGTTGCACCGAAAATGTGGAGAGCTGAAAGGGAGAGACTATGAGAACAGATTATGTCATTCTGTCACTTTCATTAGACTCTCCCTTGGGGATTGTCAGCCTCTGATGTTTCAGCTTGCCTCTGCCGAAACACACGTCTGACAGGAGGGAATCTCCCCTGAGATACTTAGGCCACTGACTACAGCAGCCAGCAATAATAGAGAATTATAGAGGAAGAGAGAGAGGGGTGCAGGGATATGCAGCTCCTTCCCACGTGCTTTCCATACAAGCGTATGCCTACGTGCAAGTAGCCGCGAGTTTGTGCGTTCTAGTGCGTTTCCTCTGCCACAATGCACTTCAAATGCATTTCTAAGCAAAGCCTTGTGACAGAAATTCCCCAGCAATCCAGCTGTGTACAGTTAAACAACATCCTGCTTTACCTGGCACAAAGAGATTTACAGCAGCAACCCTTTCTCCATCCTCCTCCTGGAGCAGCTGGCAGCATCCTGACACCTTTCCATGCAGCAGTGGAGCCATTCTTCTCACTGCACGGGCTTCAAAACCACCTGCCCCCAGATGCTGTGAAGAGTTGGGATTGCCCTTGGCTTTAGGATCCTAGCAGCTCTTCTGCAATTCACTTCCAGGTGGTACTGATTTAGGACCTTCACTTTTCACATTCCAAACAGCCACTGTGTATCTCCAGTACCTCATTTCCAGATGTGCACACTGGAGTAGCAGAAGTCTCACGTGACACAAGGAAACCACAGTCCCTTGTTATGGCAGACTGCAATCTCTAACCTACCTGCGCCCCACCTGCTTGTGGCCCACAGCCAAAAGTAACAACACGGGACCACTGCAATCCTAAACTATCATGAGGCTATTATGCCTATTAACTGCAAACAGTTTTCTGTTCATTGGGCAACCAGCTGTGATGTAGGACGTGGCATTTGCACTAGTGAATTATCATCAGGTTCGTGACACCGGATCTTATCTGCTTCAGCTGGCTCCAAGTAGCCATCTCACCTCCCAGTCTGTTTTGAAGTAGTGAATTTAATGAGTTTTACATTTGTTTCCTTTTGAAAAATCCTCCAAATTCTTCAGAGGTCATACATGCAAGAAACTACATCCATGTGAGAGAGTTGTATATATTGCCTCCCAACAGTGCATGGCAACCCTACCTAAGAGATCAGATGAAGAAGTGAAATAAAAATGTTAAATCCAAGTATAATAAAATAGAGAGTGTATTGTGTCATTTCCTCCATTTAAGTCTGAGTGTGTCCTGAACACCTGTATAGAAAACTCCTGATTCCTACAAAAAAAACCACCAGAGGTCAGGATTACATGCTTGTTACTCTTTTTTAAAATAGTGTAATCCACCAGCAGGGCTGCACCACAGCCACCACTTCTGCTGATGCACAGGAGGATACACACTCTCGTAGGCCTTAGGCTGCAGAGCATGTTCCCAATGCTGGCCTAACTCACAATTTCAAAACAGCCCTTTCAGCCATCTCAGCTACAGGCAGGGGAACTTCTACAGACCCAAGGTAGGAAAATCCCTCACAGAACCCACTGCCAGAGCCGCTCGTCCAAACCCCAACCAGGCACAGGAAGCTCCTCCAACTGAAGAGCACAGAGAGATGTGACTGTGAAGGCTGGCTAGTGAAGTGATGATCTTCAGAAACCATGATGCTCATGGGTGCCCATATCCCATTTTTATTTCTGAAAGCAGCAAAGAGGAGTAAACGGAAGGTGTTTTTAAACTGTATCTCATCTTGCAAGACAAAAGAATGACATCATGAAATAGCAAGGTGTGAATTTTCACATCGTTCAGTATGTGAGGTAAACCTCCCCTCCCCTTGCGGTATCAGGTTTGGGCACACTAGCTGTTCAGATGCTGTGACAGTGTAAAGCCTTGAAAGCAATGGCTACAGACAGGTGAAGCCTCTGAATGAAAGACACACAGTCTCAATCCAAGCAGCTCAGTTTATCCCAGGATTCAAGAACTATGCTTCAAATGCTAGAGCATCATTCACACGGGACAAGTTCCTAAGCCTCTTCTGCCTGATTTCTATACTGCAGCTCTTGCCAGTCTCCTGGACAGTATGAGCTGTCACGACGTACGAGAGGTTTTGTAAGGCAGGCATCTTTGGGGAGCTCCTGATACGCGCAAGCTGTGCCCCCAGTCCACACCATCATTTTGACTCCTACAGGTACCATTTGAGATTTGTTGCACAGAGCCAAACCCAGCGAGGTTCCTCCAACGGGACAGTCCCTCCCTCCTGCACACAGGACAAATCAACCTCACTATCTTTCTTCCAAAGTTGTTTGGTTAGGTATGCAAATATGATCTGAGGTTCACTGGAGACAGACTTTATTAGATACAAAATCCTGATAGTTCAGCACCTACATCTAGCTTTAAATATTGTCAGTTGCAGCTAATCTGCCAAATTTATCAGCTCTTCCACTGTCACTAAAACATTCATGCAGTAAACATTTAATTTGATGTTTAATGTGAATTGTCTCTGCTTCATCTTAAAGTCATTTATTTCCTGATCTGTCCTCTGTGACTAATGAGAATAATTGGCCCCTGTCCTCTTTCTGTAACAGTCTTTTATGTATTTGCAGACAGCTAGGGATCCACCCACAGTTGTCTTTTCTCCAGACTGAGCTCCCCTAGCTTTCTCACCCTTTCTTTACAGGTCTTGTTTTCTCTGCTCTGTGATCATTGTCTCAGTTCACTCCCGCACACTCCCTCCAGTCCTTCCCTCTCTTAGAAGTGCTGCCCTCAAACAGAACATAGTTACCTAAGCAGAGCTAAACCACATCTGTAAATAGGTTCTAGACAGATCATTTCACTATTTTGAACAAACGAGGATTGTATACAGAGCTACATGTGCTGGACAGTGGATTTGGAGGAGGATGGTGGTAGCTACACTGCTTCATTTCTTGATGCCTGGTTGAAAATCCAGACTGAAAGTATGGTAAGCAAGAACTGTTCCCATAACTAAATAGCTACATGCAGACAAAGTAGTGTAGGCTGACTGCTACCTTGAGAAGTAACTTCAGAGTTTGTCAGTTAATGAACAGTTAGTTGGAGGTGAGCTCCTACATGCCCAACGTGCCAGGGGTGTGCAGGAGTGATAGAATAATATCCCATGGATCATTCACGCCAGATAACCTGGTGGCCTTACACCTGTTTTAGCGGAGGAGCAATCAGCAGAGATAAGCCACCAAACATGAAGATCAGATTCATGTTTTTCCCCTTAAGAGTATTTCTTTGCTATAAATGTTTCAGCACAGCCATGCACACCAATGTTAGTGATACTGTACGTGCTTTGGGAATACAGAAACATCTTCGGTGTTCAGAGCTGGCAACCTAACCTTTTACCTGAGCCACTTTCAGTGACTCTTTTCAGTTCTGAACCTTCCTTGGGGATGGGGTTTGAGGTATAGGGAGTGAATGCTGCAGAGATCTCAGCCTAGTACCCCTTTCGCTTTGAGCCAATAACCACATCCTCATTCAAAATTTCTCTTTTTCCCCAGATGTTTAATCAGTTCATCTATATTGATATATATAGATTATATATGTTGATATAAAACATGGTCTTTGATTGCTTGTGTTAGAAAGGGAAGAGAGCTACCCAGCACACTTTACAGTGTAAAAATACCAGCTGTATTAGGAAGAATGAGCTGGCAGTGAGTCTCAAAACATACCCAAAGTATTTTTATTCTTCTCACATGAAGCATATTCAATGTATATGTAAAATTTTAAAAAGATAATTCTGTCCCTTCTCCTGCCCAGAGTCAGTGTTCTCTTCTGTTTCCAGGAAAACACTGAATAAAAGGCAGCCTTGCCTTGAGAGGTCCAAATTAGCCATGGTTTGAATTGAATTTGAATTTGCACAGTTTGCACACTGCCTTGTGCCACACATTTGTTTCTGAGTGCACAGAGAGGGGATTTTTTTTCTCTGCAGTGACTGCAGGCACATGGAGATACGCTGCTTGGTTTGCACAGATCACCACCCTGCACTTGGTCAACTTTTACACACACCAGTTCACACCCTGATGTACAATTCTAGCTGGGAGCTTGTGGTTTGCAGCTTAAGGAAGCAATGAGCTCCTGAACAATAAAGGGTGGGTTTGTCTGGATTTTTTTTTCCCAACATGAAAGGTAGCTTTAACATTTAACCCGGCCAGGTCAATCTCCTAGTTCCCAGGCACTTAGCACCATTGGCACTAATTTTGCCAGAGCAAGCACCAGTCCACACCTGCCAGGAACATTCTTTCCTGTCTTTAGATAAACAGACAAGCAATAAAGGTAGGTCAGAGGGATGGTGGAGCCCCCTTTGTGGTTGGAGAAATGGGTTTTTTAGTTCCCGTTACAAGCCACTTCGCGGAAGCAGAAACACAAAACTCGTGAGAAGGGACAAGGCAGTTGTAGCAGGTAGGCCATGCTTAGCTTCAAATATCTTATTTTCCTCTGATTCCCCTTACACATATTTCAGTGCTGTGATCTTCAAACTGCCATTTCATCTTACGCAGGGAGGTACCCAAGGCAGCAGAGAGTGAGCCTGACTGCAGCAAAGCGACAATTAATAAGTTGACTCATTTTGGTGTAAAGAGTTCTTGTGGACGGGTGGACAGAGGACAGATCAGGGTAACAGCGGATAACTGTTCAGCCATGCTTCTCCCAACCACTTTGTGCTTTTCTCTCAAGTATAAATAAATATCAAAGAAAGCTAATCACAGAATTGCAGAAGAGTCAGGCAGAGCGGATACTACGAGCATTCCATGGTGGATTAGGCAATCACAATACACTGAGCCATCTTGCTCGGAAAGATCATCTAGTCCGTCTTTCCTATTAACTAATCCATTTCCTTGTGATAAATTGCAGCTTACACAAAGAAAATTTTAAAAATTAAAGAAACCGTCTGCATGTTTTCCAGCTGCGAGGTAGCTGTCTTTCGCCAATGCCCACCAAACCATGCTGCTAAGTAGAGGGCAGGCAGAGCAGAGCTGTGGCCTCCCTAAAGGCCAAGAAGATTAAACCGCTAGGGACCAGTCCTCAGTCTGGACTATCTCATAGGCAGCTTTTGTGCATCCTAAGGATGGGAATGTGGAATGGAGCCCATTGCAGATACAAGCAGTGCTATCTGTACAGCATTCCCACCCTCTGCCAGCTTGGGGGAATGAAAAAACAGCACTGGGAATCAAATCCAGACCTCCCACATGGTACTGCAGAGACACTGATTCCTGGTGCCAACCCAGGCATTGTGAGTCCAGTGTGAGAATCCAAGCGCAGCCCCACAGCTCTGGCACCAGAAGCGAGGTCCACCTGCCCTCTTCCAAACCAAGCACAAGAAACAGCCCCAGCTGAGCTCCAACAGAAAATGAAATGTAAATTAATTCCACTACCTTTTCCCCCTGTAGGTTAGGCTTTGGGGATCAGGTGCTGGTTCATAGATTGATAGACTTTTTATACAGGGACAGTTGGTAATCCAAAATGAGGATAAAACACGCCAAAGTGTCAGTCAAAGCGCTGGGGGATGGCAGGTTGGGATTTTTGCCCCTGCTCTGTATTTTCCACCTCTCCATGATCTCTTGCATGATGTTCTGGCATGCACAGGTGCAACGTAGAACTCAGCCAACAATGTTGGTATTCTGAGACCCCTGCCCAGAACAGGATGGCTGGGTGCTGCTGCTGACACCTTCCTTTGTTCAGCAATGGTCTCACTGGCACAGGGACCGCAAGGGGCACCAGGACTGACACAGGCTGAACTGGCTGGTGCAGCAGGTGTGTGCCAACAGATCAGAGCCCAGGGTCCCTGGGAAGAAGAGTTGTGACTTTGACCATGCTTCTTTCCATTTCCCCGCTGAGATCTGCCCCTGGGTAGCAATGGCTGAGCCAAGAAGAAGCTGAAGTAGATTTCACCACCCCCAGGCTGTTTCCTGACTCTGCCCTCAACCTTTTTTATTATGTCCCAACCCTCTGAGACCCCCACCGGTGACTGGGAGGCAAGCTGGTGTGGTGATGTACCAAAGAAAAGCAGGATATATGGAGGCGACAAGAGCTGCTGCTTTGGGGCGGCGTGGGTGAGCACTTGAAAATCGCCCATGCCCACACCTCCCCTCTTGCAGAGCACCCTGCACCCACGCATAAACTGCTGCTCTCTAGAGAGACGCAGCTGGGGCACACCAGGTCAGCCAACACAGCACGGTGCTGTGTCCCTGCTCTGCTCCACAAGGCCTTGGGGAGTGGGACAGCACTAGCACTCCATGAGCCAGGGGTGTTGCATAGCCAGCCCTCCCTGCCTGCCCAAGGGGCAGCTCAGGAGGGATCAGCTGCCTCCATATACTGCTTGCAAAGCCTGAGGTACCTGTGCTTGATGGCGGCAAAAGCAATGTTAGTGGGCACCTCCTTTTGCCCATACTGGAGCTTGCAGAGAAGATGAGGAAAAGTCACAGGTAAAGGTAGCAGCAAGAGAGACTGGGCAGTAAAGAGGAGTGAGGATGTGGGCCGGTGTTCCCGGCCCCCACGGCTGAGCATCAAAGCTTTTAAGACCCCTCCCCAAGTCCCACCTGCCCTGCTCCACCTCTGCACAAACCTGGCCCTGGTCATGGCTGGGAAGGGCTGTGGCAGGGATGCGGCACCCGCTCGGGCCGGGTGCCCTGCCGGCAGGGCAGGCGGCCGTGGCGAGCAGCGGGCAGGCAGGGCTGGGCGCCGCTCTCCAGGGAAGCAGGCAGCCTGGCCCCGCTGCCAAGGGCTGTCACCGTGGCCAGGCACCCGCGGAAACCTTCCCCTCTCTGCCTGCAAAAAACCTTCTCCGCGTCCGATGTGCCTGCAAAACCCAGAGTAGCGGGCAGAGGGGCAAGGACTGAGCCCACCCTCCTCTTTCCGTGCATTCTCCCCGGGGCTTGCGCTTTTAGGGGCTCTCGGGGGTAAATGATGGCCGATGAGGGGGGCTACAATCCCCCAACCGTTCGGTGCTGGGGTCCTCGGTAGGTCCGGGAACTGCGAGGCCTGAGAAATTCCTTCGGAAAACGGGGGAAAGGCTCCCACACGCCCTCCTCCCCGCACAGGTAAACTTTCTACTCCCACTTGCGGCGAGGGAGGGTGAGCTCAGGCAGGGAGGATCCAGGCGCGGATAAACCCTGGGAAGTCTTAGATATTTATAGAAGCACAGCCAGAATATGTCAGGAAAGGTGGCTCTCAACCCCTTCACGCGGAACCGCTCCTGGTTTTTAACAATAGGCCGACAAAACCCCCTCAGAAATGTGGCAACGAGCTACTGGAAGGATGCAGGCAAAGGAGGCAGTGGGAAAGGCGCGCCCCCGCCTCAGCATGCTCCGGTTGCCTCAAGGGCTGAGGGTGCCTCCAGGCTGCCTCCTCCCGCAGCAGGGCTGGAGGGTGACCCCCCTTTCTCCTCCCTCTGCTGTGGGGTGCGCCTCTCACTCCTCTTGCCGCCCCCCGCCCACTGCCAGGCTTCCGGTCTGGAAGGGAGAGGCGGCTCGGGGGGAGCCTGGGCGGGGGGCTGGCGATGCGGGTAAGGGTGGTGGGGGTCCGCCCCCAGGGGGGGCTGTGCAGCAGCTCACCCCTGCCCCCGCCTCTCCCGGCGTGGGGGCGCGCAGACCCACGCGTGACGGGCGAAGCGGCGCGGTGGGCACGGGCTGAAGCTTAAAATAACCCTGAGACGTTCAACACCTTGTGCCCGGCGCTCCCGCAGCCCCCGGTGGCTCCGCTCCCTTTGTCTTGCCACCATCTTACGGAAAGACTCACATGTCACGTTACGGTCGGGATGCACCGGTATCTCCCGCGTATCTACAGCCGAGCGGCACGATAGCCATTTTGCATCCCTCCCGAGTGGGCTGGGGAAGGGGCTGCCTGTGTGGGGACACGGGGTGCAAGGCGCGGTGGATGGCGGGGGGAAGGATGGGGCGCGGCGGAGAGGGGCCACGATGCCCGCTGATAGCACCAGGGGGACGGGGATAAATTAAAACACGTGAAGTCGCCTGAATACAGCGCCTCGTAGGTTCAGGCTAAGTCGCTTGACGTGCTTGGACTTAAAATAGCCCTCCACCTCCACGCAAGCAGGCGCACTCGCCCCGGCGCTGGGCGGGCTCCTGCCGCGGTGCCAGGGGCGGCCCCGGCCACCCCCCGGGCCCCGGCCCCGGCCCCCGCGTTAGGCCGCTCACGATCGAGAGGCCGGCGTGGGTTTTCAGTAATGCACCAGCCTCCTCGGCAACAAGCGGGTTTCTACGTCCTGTTGTTCCTAAGGAGCTCTGCTTTCACATCAAAGCATGGCAAGGAGCCGCTGGACCAGTGAAAAGGAGGAGGCAATTTGCGGGTGGATGGATGAAAATTATTTTCGTCTTCACCCCTTTCCAAAGCCGTGTTCCTCCTCCCCTGTCTCCCCCGACCCCACCTGCCCACCCCCCCCCAAAAAAAAAAAAATCACAAGGGACTTTCCCCCAATTCACAACGTGGTACCTAACTCAAACCCTTTCGCCTTCTCTTCATGTCCTATTTGATGAGCCAAGAGGGAATCAACATGTCTGGTGAATGTTGGGGTTTTTTTCCCTGTATCTGTTTCTAAAAGCAGCATCTCTAAACCTTTTGTTCTGCCGTGAGTGATCTTCCCTGGGAAAACCAGTGTACCAAAATGAGCTGCAAGCAAAACCACAGAAACAGGAATTTCCCTACCTTGGTTTGTAGAAGCAGAACCTCTAGACGGACAGATCAAGGGAGAGAGCATGTTGGGAATGTCCAGTCTCCTCTTCTTGCTTGCATATCCACATAAGAAGAATAAGGGTCGGGGGCAAACGTGGGGGAATGAGTTAAAAAACAATCCTATTTGGCTGTAAAAAAAATAGAGGTTTCTTTGTGGCAATCTTGCGTCTTGAAGCGGTGCAAATTCAAAAGCTGGAAAGAATCACTTCAGAGGATATTCAGCGCGAGTGGTGAGGATCGTCAAATGCAGGTTCCAGAGTAAGCATTCCTTTCGCCTTTTTAATGGTTATTCTTATAATTCTCTTTTTTTTTTTTTTCCTGGAGCCCTAGTGGAGGAGGTTGTGTTTAATGCAACTGGAGGTCGGTGCCGTTCTTCTGTGAAGCATGATTATCCTCAAAGCGTCCCCTTCCTGAAGGGAAAAATAAGCATCAATTTTGTATTAGAGGGATCTGAAGGGGATAAAAACCGCTCCCCAACAAAGACATTAATATATTGAGAAGAAAGGAAGGCAAAACGCATTTCCCAATAGTGCACACAAGCGGAATTTAAAAAAAAAAAATTAAAAAAAAACCAGCTGGCACGAGTCTATAAATAATTCAGATACGGGCTGACTACACCATTCCCGGGATAGGCATGCATACGAGACGGGAAAGCGGGCGCGATGTGAATCGCGGAGAGAAAGCGAATTCCCCCCCC